>OZ010669.1:27279569-27879569 GCA_963932185.1 Troglohyphantes excavatus | reverse complement strand
TGCTCGAGTGTTTTTCGCGTGCGTTCTCGCGTCGGCTGTGGCCAGGGAGAAGTCTGGACTACAAAGTGAGCAACGAAGAATCGATTTAACGGACATGTGGAGTGTTAAGTCAACAGCGCCATCTGATGGGAAGGAGTTCAAATATTATTTTCAAAAAAGAATTATTCTTATTCTAAATCACAGACAGGTTCACAGTAACATTTTCTATAAAAAATTGAACCGACAGAAATTTTATTTTTATCAAAATTATGTTATTTCTTTCTTTATTTTATATTAAATGTTTCCATCTCTGAAGCTGCAAAATTATTTTTTGAAAAAATATTGAACCTTAGAATAAAATGCCAAAGTTATTATTTATATGACAAACTTTTTTTCAGATTTGCTGTTAAGTTCAAAAGTGTATATTTTTATAGTGTAAACAAGTCTTGATATGGTTCTGAAAACTAAGATGTTATCAGGTTTGCATTAATTTAATTTTGCTAAATAATATTTTACATAAGACACATTCATTTCAACTGAAGTTCATTTTGATAAGAAAAACGAGTTACTGACTGTTCTGCTTATCAATATGTAGGATAGCTATTTTGATCTACTCAAACATAAAATATTATAAGCTTTTTCATTTTTTTTGTTCAATGCAACCGTAGTTTTAAATTTTAATATTTTACGTTTTATAGGTTTTTAATTTGCTCATAGTTTTATATTTGATTTTAAATAATTTGAATAAACGTTATATATTACATTTTTATTGAATATCAAAAATGCAATAAAAATTACACTTCGCTAAAACGAATGTTTGAAATCCCCAGCGAGGCCAATTTACCCCATTACAAAAATAATTAATTTAACTGATTTTAAGTAAAAATAGATCTACGCTAATATTAACATTTTAACAAACATTAAATATATATAAATAATAGTGTATCATGTTTAGACTTTTAATAGTGTCTATTCACAGAGACAAATAGTGAACAATGTGGAAATCAATATTCGAAATAAAGGCTTACCACCTTATTAAAATAAGTTAAAGAATTTTTGTCGAAATAATAAACACGCTTTGAAAAAGATTAAAGGGATTATGAATGAAGGAATATTTTTATGATATACCAGTAAATCTTTTATAAGAGAAATGATTTAGACAAAGCAATTTTTTCCTTTAAATTTGACTGTTAAATGGTAGCAGTTGACTGATGATAAAACTTCTGATGTTTGTTTTTTAAACAATGGATACGACTAACATATGTTTTTGTGGTAGAAAATACATTGGACGATCAAACAAACAAAACCATAAACATCAGTTGTCTTTCGTCTATTTGTCTTTAAAAACTGGCTTGAAGGTTTACGGTGATCAAAACCCAAACTCATACCTTAAAAGTAAGTAATAATTTTATGTTTTGGTATTGTTTGATCTTAAGAATTATTAATCTTTTTACTTTAAAACACTTTATCAGCTGTACTCTTTGGCTTATGTTAAATTAATATACTTCTTTGTTCGCGATATTTACTTTAACAATGAAGATTTCCTCAAATTTAATAAAATTTTTATGAAAAGTAACATAACAGTTCAAATAGCTTATGGGGCATGTTTTCACAAGAGTATTAATATTTTTAACTTAACTTTGTAACTCAATGTAATTGGATTACTAATATTTATGCATTCGTTTTACTTAACATAAACATTACAGAAAAATAATTATTTTATTTCAGAGAGAATGAAGCTATATTTTTATGTTCTACTCATCAGTTTACTGGCAGGAGTAATTAGTGGTAATAAATAAAAATATTAAAAAATCTTTTATTTTTTTTACGGATCAGGGTTTGCCTTTTTATTAAGTGCATTTATTCCAAAGCATAATTTATTTAAAAAACTTAATGCCTTGTCACGTTATTAATGAATTGTGCTTTTTGAAAAGTTACTTCAGTCGAGTTATATATATATATATATATATATATATATATATATATATATATATATATATATATATATATATATATATATATATATATACTTATATATATACTTATTTTAAACTTAAGTTTTATTTTATTATTTTATACACTTTTTATAGCATAGCTTTATTTATTTTATTTTTTTCTCTTATTCTTAAACTTATTTTTCTCCCTATATAGTATGGTTCATAATTATCCATTGACTATTCAATATATTTATAAATTGTAGTTTATTTAGGAACGGAGAGAGGGATTAGCAGTAAAATAAAAGAATTATTTTTATAGTAAATATTTACAAATATATAATGTGTTTTATAATATATTTTGGGGGGGTTTGGGTGAGATATAGTTAAAAAACAATGATGAATTAGCAAAAAATTTCATTTAAAAATATAAAGATTCACTTTAAGTTTTTAATGATGAAATTAAATATATGGTAACATTTATATAATAAGAGGTAAAATAAGTAGGAGTAAGCAGGCAGGACTACAGAATTACAAAAAAAGATCCCGCGTGCTATTGATAGCATTCATCGTGGTATTTTGAGAAAAGTATGGATTGAAACTTGAGATTTTAGTATTGATGTACGCATCGCAATGGGTGCAATATTAAAAACCCGAAAACCTGCAAAGCATAATAAACATTTGAAGTGGTTCTCTACAGTGACGAGAAACATTTTTATTATATTTGTCATTAGATTTTTAATTATAGATTTCCTAACCCCGGAGGGATATCGGCCCGGAGAGCATCCAGTGCAAAATCTTAGGGAATAGTTCACGAATTGAACTTGCAAATATCACTTTGCATTTGAAGTTCTAACGAGTTAATTTCTTGTCACGCATATTGATATCTTTGCTTTTGTACTTCTGGAATATAATTGTGTTTTAACACCCTCAGGCCTTGACGAAATATGCACACTCGACCACAATAAGACAGTATGTCGCACTTTCTGCATTCTCCAAGGATTTGCTGTAGGGCAATGCAAAAATAAAGAAGGAGAGGCGAAATGCTACTGTTCTCACAAAAAGTAAAAATATATCCTTCTATAATTTGCATTTAAAATAATGAAATCTAAGAACGTCAAATTCAATAAAAAGAATGATTTTTACTTTTCTGTACTATATTAAATAATTGGATAGCCATTTTGAGATATGTAATTTTGAAGCTACGACATATAAATTAAAAAAATATGCTCTTAAATTTAAAGTTATAAAGTCTACCGATTGGGATGTTTTTTTAAAAAACGATATTTCTATTTGTAGAGATAAGGACACACGTCTCAAAAGTTGCAAATTCATATAATTTTCCTTATTAAAAGGGCTTACTATATATCTGTAGTAATCGCTATTAATGTAGCGAATCGTTACTATTTGTTTTAATGAAACTTGATTTTGTTTAAAAATTTCACATTTTTGTGGAAGACTTTTATTAAGCAGGATTCTGAGGCATAATAGCTTTAAGAATGCAAGGCTTCGTGGACATGAATGATCTTATGGAAGCAGTAGTGATCCGCTATGAACAGAAAATATTTAGTTGGAATTATCGAAGATTGGGTGTTGCTGATTTTGGATGGCAATTCTATATATATTAACGTTATAATAGTGTTGCAAAAAGGGTTCAATGACGACGACTTTTCAATTTTCTGTCATCATTGAACGTTTATTATGGTGTACCAACACTTTTTCTTTCGCCAAAACAAACTAATGCTAAAAAATTAAATTGTTTTGTAATTGTTACATATAATTGACCGTGTAAAAAAACCGCTAAAACTGGTACACCACTAAATCCTATATAAACTATACAATTTTTTAATAATGATCTAGTTTTGTGTAATTTTAATAAAAATATGGATTCAAATAATGTATATAAGTTCTACAAAATTCTTAATTGATAATACGTAAAAAATGTAGTATGTTTTATGGAAACTATTACGTTTAAATATGTAGGATCTCAAGATATAATATTTTAAAAACTATGTTACAGAGAAAAATAATTAAATAAAACTTGTTTTTATTTTAGGCCTTCGACTCGTAATGATGCTATTGAAAGAAACGAGTTTAATGGCTGTAGTGAATTTGATACTCTTGATTCAGGATTTCCCAGAAGATTTTAATACATTGTAATTATATGTTCATTTAGTATACTTTATTTTCACCTGCAATTCTGCTGTATTGAAATAAATAATGAAAATGTTTAAAATGTATTTGTTTAAAAAATTATTCTTACACTGCTGTAATAATTTAAATACTTAAAGTATTTACATAAAAATATAATAAATTATGTTATGAAAAACCGTGAAATTATTGTTTTATGGTGGTATATTAATAGTTATTTTTATAATATTTATTGTACAACATAACACATGAAACTAAGAATAAATAATTTTTATAATTTGTTTTAAAGATTAACGAAGCCGGGTATATAAATCTCTTATAAATACAGATATTTCTTCCCATGTCATGAAATATTGAAAATTACGTTTAATTTACTTATTGACAAAAACCAAAAATTTACTAAACATTCTAAAATAAAATTTCAATTAAAAAAATAAGTTTAGTTAATAAAGTAAAGATTTAATGGTATTTACAGTAACAATGAGATTTTGATCCAGTTTTCTTCTTCGTGATTAAAAGCTTCGATTCGTCAAACAAATTTCGTTATTATTTCAAAAACTCTAATCGGGGAATTCTTCATTACATTCTTTCGTCAAACACATTTTACAGTGATAATTTTAAGTCTCATTCGAATTTATATTATACTTCTAAATGTGAAATTTAATTAACAAACCAAATGGTAATTAACCTAAATTAACAAAAATATATAGATATCTCGTTCGTAAGATAAGAATTTTTACTTGAATATATTGAATTTTTGTATTTTGATTTTTTATATTTGAATTTTTACTTAATATATGTTATTGTTGGTTATGAACATATTAATTTGAATTTAATTTAAACTTTTAACTAATAACTTTTTTTCGTAGTACAAAAAAAACACATTTTCTTTTGAAATTGTGTTTTTCAGCTTTTTACTTTTGGATTCCATTTTTAAGCATAATACTTAATTAAGGTTAAAAATATTTTATTCATAGCACAAAACAAATAATAAAATACCGACTGATTACTTTTTATTGTTTAAGGAACAGCCTACTGTATCTTTATCTGTTTTTTTTCAAATTCCTTGTTTATTATTGTTTGTGAAATGAAAGGTACAAACACATTTTTTAATTTTATAACGTTAATAGTTATTTTTTTTTGAATTTATTGAAAACACTATTTACTTAAAATTTTGTAAATGTTGCAACTTTTTTGTATGGAAATTGAGCATCAGAAATTTTATAACACAACTTGATAGACGCAGTTTAAAAAACTTAATATAATTTTTTTAATTAACTAAAGTTATATTAGAAATGCGAAATGTTAATTGTATTTTTAGATTAGGTGGAATGGTTTAAAAGTTGAAACAAAGCCAGATTCCATTAAGACTACCAACCAAATAAATAACCACATACGTTTAAAACTAGTATGAATTTCCTTCTAATGGATCATTACAATATAACACGAAATCATTACAAATCTTTCTTTTTCATGTTTGTATTGAATATATATTTAATCAATTATAAAAAATTTAAAATAGAGAAATAAAGTAAATCAAAATGACAAATTTTTCTTTTCTTTAATGCAGTTGGTAATGATTGGTGTTATTGAATGGTTGATTTTATTTAAATCTTATATTTATGATAAGATTCAAAATCTTAATAGGAAACCAGGTAAAAAAATAGCACTTCGCTGTAAACATTAAAAACTTCAGGGTTTTGAACAAACAATTGCATGTCTATTATTTTTTAGGTTATACCTTAACAAACAATTTCCTATGTATTTAAATAAATTATTTCTTGTATTGAACAACATCTGCACTTTGGCGATTTTTTCTGAAGTTTCATTTGCTGACTATTTTAGTTAGCATTAATGGCTAAAAAGAATTTCAAAAACATTTTTGTTATTCCGGATTATGTTTGGAAGTTTTAGGTTTTGGGATAGTTTCAGTTTCTATTGTTATTTTGTATAGGATATAATCTCATTCCTCCATTTTATATGCGAAAAGAAATTCGTGTTATTGCTCTGCACCATACATGTACACTCCCCTACAAATAATCATTTTAAATGCATTATATATAAAAAAGAAAGAGAAATGAAAAACTTCCATTATGAGAAATGAAAAGTTCATAAATGTACACAATTTAAATATATTTGGTGTAAAAACATATAATACAAAGTAGAGTTTAGTTACTTTATTTGTATCAGTACATCAACATTAGTACATGTTTAGTTTAATTTAACATAGATATAGTAACGATATCGTAGAAATCTTATTATGCTCTTACGCACTTAGAATTAATCCATTTGAAACCGGGAATCTCACACACAAGTTCACGGCATTTTTTGAAGAATGGGTCGTATATGTGACCACCGGAGCAACTTGCGATTGTACTTACCCCAAAAATATTTTCGTCACTTAGAACAAACAAGGAGATGAAAAAAGGCTTTAGGCTTCTAGATTTCCTCCTTTGACGACAAACCCTACCAGTGTCCGGTGTCTTATCACATATAAGACAGTGGAATTCCCTTAGAGGATTATTATTGGCCGAATTCCTACACGACGAGCAAGCTTTCTTCACAGCGTTACGGTGCCAACTTGGTGGGCAATCAAACGTGGGTTCAGCACGGCACTGTCTCACGTTCAGATTATCGGGTTTTTCAAAAGACAGATGACAGTGATGGAACTCCCCTTCGATCATGACACCCCACTTATTTATGCCGTTTTTGTACTTGAGGTTGTCCCGTACGAAACTATCATTTACATCCAGAGACAAGAGACTCTCACAGTAGAGGGCAATATTCCAGAATTCCAATGTTTCTGTTGGGGCGTTATTGCATTCGGCGCAATATATATTTTGGAACGTCACCCCCGCAGAAAGGTCTGTTATAAAGTTCGCCATTAGAGGATCGCTGAAGTCGTTGTCAAAACTGCATTTTCTTTTCACTGAGGAATGTCCTGCGTAGCTTTGGGGACAGCTGTTCACCACAATGGTGCCGACATCAGATTCTCGACCGTACGGCATGCATTGGTGGTTTGAGTTTTGGTAGGGTTTCGATTCCGCATCAGATGTGCCTAGAAGAGTTGCGTAATATTTATTTTAAATAAAATAAAGAGAAACCTAATATATCATGTATATATTGTTATGAAACATGTGTACTTATGCCTATCAAAAAACGTTGATATTTGGTTAGTTTGATTTTTAAATTGTAATTTTTAATATTAAATTTTTATTTAGAGTTAACATTATTAAAATTGAAAGTTAGACTAATTGATTGATATACTTTTCTTTCATATCAATCTAAAATTCAAAATTATCCGTTTAAAATGAATTTGTTTTAAGAATACAAATTGTAGGTTAGTTAGATCAGTTAGTTTTATATCAATGTCAGTTCAACGTTTTATTGCATTGTATAATTTTGCCCTAACGACTGATCCAAGGGAATACTATCTGGTTATGAAAAGCAAGGTCAGTTGTATTAAATTGTACTCAATTTGCGCATGGACCTTCATTGAAATAATAATCTTTTGCTGTAGTAATGTGAAGGATTCAGATGAAAAACGATGGAAGTCCGTCCAGAACTACACTGTAAAACCTAAACGCAATTTTTTATTGTTTTATAGTATTTTTTTACAGTATTATGATCTTGTATCTTTTTTATTAATTTATTTTTGACGAAGTACATAGTTACACCTACATAGAAACCCCGTCCTGTTTCCCTATCCTATATCCCTATGAAATTTCAGCCCTGCAGCTAGCTGTTTGAGATCTGGATTTCAACACAAACTAAACCCTTATAATATTCTCTCTCAATACTTCAGGTGGCTTATATATCCGGAAAATTATTTTTCTTGCTCTTTATATATTTTATTATTTTAATATATTTAATTATTTTAACAACATAAATCTGAAACTGTTGGTTTTCTAGCTTAAAAAAATTAATATTTTATGCTCAATAAATTAATGTCAGTTTATCTAATATATCTTTAACTAAGAGTTTAAAAAATAAACCAATATTAAAGATGTATTCTGTCATCATGTTTTGAAAAAAAAATAATACTAATATAGTCAGTTCTGGGACATTTAATTGTTACGATATTTATATAAAACCATAAGTAACTGTGGATGTTTTTAAAAAATAACTTTTCTGGTATATAGATAAGCTATCGGAAATAAAATTATTTTTATGGCACATACCACATATATTTTCGTTAAATTATTCTATATATAGTTATGAAATTTAAAAAAAAGAATAAATATATGCTAAAACAAACCAAAATTATTTTGACCCATTTACTTACTAGCAGTTCTGGTCTGGAAACTGTAGACCTCGCGACCAAGTTGAATTTTACATGATACGGAAATATTCAAATGGCTAACATCTTGAAACGATAAAAACAACATACATCGATTGCAATTACTTCGTTGAACATTCATGCCGAATTTGAAGAAAAACGAAGAGCGTGCTGCTTAACAAAAAAATGTACAGACAGACATACGAAAATCCGAACGGTTGTGTTGAAAGAGGACCTCGCTAGCGCTCGGTCAATAATATATTTTTTATATGTTATCTAAACTTAAATTTGTATTTCTAAAACTGCTGATACGATTTTTTTGTAAATGGAAAAAGTGTTAACAGACTAAATATAATAAAATTTACAAAACAATTTACTTACTGATTGCTCCACTAAAAAGAAGTACGAGTAAAAAACTGAAATAGAAATGCATGTCTCTGAAAAGAAAATACAGTAATTTAGTTTGTACAGTTTTCTCATATAATACTTATTGTTTTTGAAAAATTGTAAAACTCTTCACATTAAATAAATATAAAAATACTCTAACGAGTTTTTATGTAGAAAATTTTCGTTTAAAAAAATTATTAACATGTTTAATCATCCCATAAAACATTCAAATATAAGTGTTGGAAAAGTATTTATTTTGTTTTAAAACTTTTACATACTATTCGAAAATTAATAAAAAAAATTAGTATTATCACCAAGTATAACCTAAACCGTAATAATAAAAAAAAATATTTCTTTTAAATGAGGAAATAAATATATTTACGTGTTGTTTTCTTTACGGCTTTAGCTTTTTAGAAAACTTTTTATTGTTTTATAAACATACATCTCTTTTATAACAATGCTTTATGAGAAATAAAGGAATGTCATCTGTTATTTAAAAGTCGAGTTTGAAGTCAATTTTCTTTGTTTACGTATTGTAATGTCAACTTTGAAAGACAATTGTTTTGTCTGTCGTATTAAACTTACAAAATTCCTTCCAATATTCATGAATTCAGATAAAAACATCTGTTTAAATTATTTTTTTATCTATTATAGGACAGTAGTTCGTAAATCGCCGGATTCGTTCGCCCGGAATCCCCGGACTCGAGCTTTTATCGCTTGGAGCGGAACGCCCGTTGCCCCAGGGCTTCCCAGAACCCGATCCCGGAATCCCCGAACTCGAGCTTTTGTCGCTTGGAGCGGAACGCCCGTTGCCCCAGGGCTTCCCAGCACCCGATCCCGGAATCCCCGAACTCGAGCTTTTGTCGCTTGGAGCGGAACGCCCGTTGCCCAGGGCTTCCCAGCACCCGATCCCGGAATCCCCGAACTCGAGCTTTTGTCGCTTGGAGCGGAACGCCCGTTGCCCCAGGGCTTCCCAGCACCCGAGCCCGGAATCCCCGGACTCGAGCTTTTGTCGCTTGGAGCGGAACGCCCGTTGCCCAAGGGCTTCCCAGCACCCGAGCCCGGAATCCCCGGACACGAGTTTTTGTCGCTTGGAGCGGAACGCCCGTTGCCCCAGGGCTTCCCAGCACCCGAGCACGGAATCCCCGGACTCGAGCTTTTGTCGCTTTTTTTTTTAATACCCAAGACATGTCCAACTCAGCTTAAAAAAAAACTGTAGAGCTACGGGCATGCCCAGGAAAGAACAAAATATATACATAAACAAAGCTCAACACCCTCGTGGGCGGAGAAAAAGCAAAACACAATGAAACCAGTTAACACCAATTACAATTGACAAAACATATACATACATACAAAAACAAAAATGCAAATACAAAAAGACTTAAACAAGAGAAAAGGAATTAATAAAAACATAAATGATTGCAAAACTTAGTGTAAAACACAAATTAAAAACAGAAATAGGACAAAAACAAAACAAAATAATTTTAAAAACACACACACAAAAAGTGGTAAACATAACAAAGAAAGCCCCCCCTCCATAATCAATAGACTTACATATTTCAGCAGAAATTTTAACACAGGTAACCAATCTATATACTGATCCCTTGTTTTGTAGAATGTTGTCCAGCCAGGCCTGAGCGTTGGCTGGAGAGGGTCTGGTTAAATGAAATATTGTGGTAAATTTGCATTCAAAAATATAATGGTCAGGATCGCCAACAGGAGCACCGCAAGGGCATTTCTCTGTCGCTTTTAAGTTAAATCTATATAAATAGGATGGGAACGGGCCGTGGCCAGTTAAAAAATAAATTTTATACTTATTTGTAATTTGCTTTTTAAAGTCTGATTTGATAAGATAGTTTTTAACTCTAATTCCCGTCGGGCTTTCCAACCAGAAATCATCCTATTCTCTTAAAATAATATTTTTAATGTGTCTATTTAACTGAGAACGAGGAAGTGGAACCTCAAGAAATTTTCCCAAATAAGGCCCAGCCTTAGCGAAACCATCTGCGAGCTCATTTCCCACAATCCCCACGTGGGCCTTAACCCAATGTAGCTGAAACAGATGACTATATTTAACAGCATTCATTTTAACATCGTTTAAGAATTTCGACTTATTATTCACACCTTGTAGAGCCTTATGGAAGACCTACTGTCACTATAAATTTTAATTTTCACCTGGTTCTTCGCCGCCCATTCGATCGCAAGGTTAATCGCGGCCAACTCGGATTGAAAAAACCGAATTATATTTACTTAACGATCTAGTCAAAATCTCAACAATCCTATTATTCCTAAGGATACACACGGACAGCCCAACATTGTGGTCAATCTTGGACCCATCCGTGTACACCTCAAAATCAGGGAGGAAGTTTGAATCAGATTGAGGACAGTGCAGTCTAAAAATTGGGTCTATGGATGAAAAGGGGATATGCGAATCAAAACATTTTGGAGAGGGGAAATTGTCCCCAGCTGAGCCTTCCAAACTCTTGTTCCAAAAATAAAATTTTTTAAAGTGTGCTTCTATTACTAAATGTACAGGTGGAATACCAGATAAAATGAAAAGGGAATTCGTTGGAGTGGTTTTGTATCCATGCAGTATTTTGATTAAAAACTTTCTCTGTAGAGACAGGAGGCGATTCACCTGCCCACAAATGAGCTTATTGCCCCAAACCCCCGCACCATAAATTATAATCTTTTCAATTACTGTAGAATACCACAACTTGAGAAGATGAGGACTGGAGCCCCAGCTACTTCCGACAACACGATTATAACTGGTACAAATTTTAAAACATTTATCGTAAATAAAGGATATATGAATTTACCACGTTAAGTTATCATTAATAATCAAACCCAAAAATTTAAGTTGCCTAACAACAGAAACAGCATGACCTTCAATTTTAAAGCAAGGGTTCCTGGCCAGCGGCTTATTTTTAATATGATTTAATCTTTTAAGCTTAATACTTTTATTCACAAAATAAAGGGATTGAGTTTTTTGCGTAGCAATTTTGAGATTTTTTTGTTCCAGTTCATCCACAACGAAAGCTAAAAGAGTATTGGCTCTTTGTTCAACAATCTTTCTGGTTCTCCCGTAGGTAATCACAGTAAGGTCATCCGCAAATGCTTGCAGATAATAAATATTATTGTTAAGGTTCAAAATAGAGTTAATGTAAATTGACCAAAGTAAAGGAGCAATAACCGAGCCCTGCGGTGCACCCTTATAAATGAATTTTGAAATTAGAAAATCATCCTCTTTAAATTTTTTTTTCTATTTTTCAAGTAAGTTGATATGAAAGACTTAATATATAATGGGGCATTAATTCGGTCTAAAATCTGAAATAAAACTGACCAGTCCATGTTATCAAAGGCAGCTTTGATATCAATGGCAATCAATGTTGAATAATTATGATTTTTTTTTAATTTCATTAATTTTTAAAACGAGGTCGGAGGCAGCCATCTCACAGCTGTGGAGTTCCCTAAAGCCATATTGATTAGTGTGTAAAATTCCATTCTCAAGACACCAAGTTGCTAGACTGTTTACGACCAATCGCTTCAGAATTTTCCCAATTGTCGGAAGCAAGCAAATTGGCCTGTAAGCAGAACAGGAGGAAGGGTCCTTTCCAGGCTTACCCAAAAAAATCACTCTCCCGATTCTCAGGCACTCCGGAAAAAACCCAATCTCCAGAGTTTTGTTAAAAACTTCTAATAACAACTGAGGACAGCAAAAATAAATTTCCTTCCAAATTTTATAGTCAATGAGGTCAAGTCCAGGAGCTTTCCCTCCCTTTAACGTTTTAATAATAAATAAGATTTCCTGATCAATCAGTGGCCTAAAGCAGTTATCCCTATGATAAGTTGGACAGCCAAATACTGTGTTTTCATCTCCAAAGCAGTGATCCAACAAAATTTTAATTTTATCAGCATAAACCAAATTTGGGTCATTATCAAATTGAATCTGGATTCCATTCCTACCTTTTAGTTTATTAAATGTAGTTTTAAAAATTATTCCAAATTGTTCTTGATTTCTAGTACAAAAGTTTCTCCTCGAATCCTTTTTTGATTTATTTAAGTTTTTCTTATAACGGGCCCTATGTTTTCGGTACGTCATCCCAGCGGCTTGCACGTCGCTGATAGGTGCCTCATTTTGTATTAATGATTTAAGCCTTTTAAAAAGTGCGGTTACGAGGTTCCTTTCCGTGGCCAATTCTTTGGTCCACCAGTTAAATTTTTTCTTAGGTTGTTTTTGTTTTTTCCTAATCGTTTTAAATGCACAATCTGTTATCGTTTTCAAAAAGTAAACGTAAAATTCCTCAAGCTGCGAGGGATCAGCAACAGCCCGAATCTGTGCGATAAAATCAAAAATAAGTGGTTTAAACGTCCTTAAAAATTTTCCGATTGGATAAGCTGTCTTAAAATAAAAATCATTACTGGCATTAACAGACCTATCCATTAAAATGAACTCAATATATCTATGATCACTACAAGACTCAAGGTCAAGAATTTTCCATTTGTCTATTAATTCTGCTAGTTCCGGACTGGCAATGGTGAGGTCCGGATTTCCATGCGCCCGAGTAGAGACAAAAGAATAACCACATTCCACTAAGTTACACAAAATTAAGTTATTTGATAACATGAAGTTAACTAAAAACTTTCCTCTTTTGTCTTCCACATCATATCCCCATTTAGGGGACCTACAATTGAAGTCACCCAGAAGAAGAAATTGATTATTAATAAATTTAATATTTTTAAATTCTTCAATTTGGCTTTTAATATCATCATTTGGCCTTAAATAAACAGAACCCAATATGAATTTAAGATTTTGATATTTAATTTCAACAAAAACAGCTGATCCAATTCGGTATTTAAATTTAGCAGAAATCGAATTGTTACAAATTATAATTTGAGCATCGTTTGTTCCTGATGCAAATAATTTAAATTGATGCGGCAGATTTAGTTGCCTTCCGGAGAACAGGTATGGGTCCTGAATGCAAATAATATCCAAGTCCCTGTCCACTGCAACAGTGAGTAAATTATTGTGGGCAATTAGTGAATGATTTAAATTAATTTGAATTATTTTGAGGCTAAAAACCATAGTCGATGTTTCTTTTAGCTAAGTTCAATTGTTTTTTAAAAGATTCACAGGTTCGCCCATCGGTGCAATTATGATTGGTAGGAAAATTAGTTTTGAATTTAAGGTTAGAGAAAGAACAGTTG
The DNA here is from genome assembly GCA_963932185.1 of Troglohyphantes excavatus. Taxonomy (NCBI): domain Eukaryota; kingdom Metazoa; phylum Arthropoda; class Arachnida; order Araneae; family Linyphiidae; genus Troglohyphantes; species Troglohyphantes excavatus. The sequence goes on along the minus strand of OZ010669.1, from coordinate 27,865,631 downwards.
AGGCAGTTTGCGATACAGTCATACCTGCCATGCTCTTCCTCACCACAGTTCATACATAATGGGTTGTTTTCACAATACTTAGTTGTATGACCAAACATCCCACAGTTTCTACAATGCTTTATACTGTTAAACTCATCTACTCTAATTCGCTCCCAACCAATATATACATATTTATCATTCATAATAACTTTATACAATTCTGGGGTCACTGAAATAACCCAGTGGACACTCGACTTACCCCTAATATGAAAATTCACTTCAATTTGTTCAGCTGAAATTGAGGGATTTTTTGTAATAAGGAACTCCACAAGTTGTTCTTTTGTAATATCAGGGTTGACATTCAGAAGAATCAGTCTGGGTTTCTTTCTTTTGGGGACAACGATGTTGAATTGCTCTATGATTTTCTCGTTGGTTAGAAGACAGTCAGAGAGAGCAGTGATATCCTCTGAGGTTGGTGACTCTATGATCATGCCCCCGTCCCTGATCTGTTTGATGCCGCCGACTTTCACTTTAGATTTTTGGAGATCACAAGAGTTCAGAATGTCTCTTTTGTTTGATTCGAAAGACGATTTAGTTTTTGGTTTAATAAGAAGCACATGACTTCCATTATGGGAAGGACGTAAATTGTGAGATACTTGAGTAGGGGGGCCGTCCCTAGTGGCGACTTTGGCATAGGTGGAAGGCCCAGAGTCCGGAATGTTCAGGGAATGAAAAGGACGAGCTTGGTTGTTGGACGAAATTTTAATGTTTTCAATCATTTTGAGTTGGCTATCAATTGTTCGTCTTAAATGAGAGATTACTGACATATGTAATTCTTTCAAAGCTGTTAGTTCCTCATCACATTTATTGGTAACGTCTTTTAATGTGATTGAACATCGATGTGTGTGAGCCTCCAATTCATCTCTGTTAATCCTAGTCATTCTTTCTTCAGCTTTTGTCGCTTGGAGCAGAACGCCTGTTGCCCCAGGGCTTCCCAGCCCCCGAGCACGGAATCCCTGGACTCGAGCTTTTGTCGCTTGCAGCGGAACGCCCGTTGCCCCAGGGCTTCCCAGTACCCGAGCCCGGAATCCCCGGACTCGAGCTGTTGTCGCTTGGAGCGGAACGCCCGTTGCCCCAGGGCTTCCCAGCACCCGAGCACGGAATCCCCGGACTCGAGCTTTTGTCGCTTGGAGCAGAACGCCCGTTGCCCCAGGGCTTCCCAGCACCCGAGCCCCCGGAATTGAGTTTTTGTCGTTGGGAGTGCGCAGCCTAAAGTCCTATTCGAGGTGCATTTTTGAAAAATTGTATCCAAAAATGTTATTTCGGAAATTTTCCTCTGAGGTTCATGATTTGCATTACAGAAGTCGTGTTATTCTCTGCGAAAAAGTTAGGAGTTTAAGTTAGCCTATTTAAATATTTTATTTAATACATTAAATTAACTATTTTTATGATATTTCTATTTTTTTTATGAGTAGTATAGGTTTTTTTATTCATACCATAGTTAGTCGTAACTACACGATTTGTTACCACCATATGTGTCAATTTTTTATTATATGAAATAAAGTTTTAATAAATAAGTTATACCATTTTTTTCCGTATGAAAGGTACAGTGAATACAAGAATTCTGTCAGTATATACTAAATTTTCGGTTTAACTGTGTAAAAATTTCTAAAGGCACAATCATTGTATGTTCATTTTTGTAAACTTTCAGAAAAGCAAAAAAAAAGGTTTACAGTTGTGCCTTTTTCGGACTTGAGCAAATCTTTAAACCAGCATTACGAAATATTTTTTGGGGTGGGACATATATGATACCTGTGAAGGAAAAATGAACTTGACCCCAACTTTGTGTAGATACCAATATGTAATTTTTTGCTGAAATGGATATTAGTGATTGTGATTTTAAAAGCTATCAATTTTCTCTATTATTTCATTATCACGATTTATTACATTCTGCAATGTTGTAGTGATGACATATTTTTAAAACTGCGAAAATAGAAATGTTTGATATTTTATGTATTTATGCTGATACCTTAATTCTATGACAGACGTTTAATATTAATTAATTATTTGCATTAATATAATCTATTATTTCTACTTTTTTAATTAGCAAGAAAAGAAAGGGTTTCAATTTTTTTTATTTTTTGACTTTAATACAAATTTTACATTGCGTATTTATTGATATGTCTTGCCCAATTATCATTTGAACCAAAAAGAATCCTAGGAATACCAAATATTGTATCAAAACATTTAAACAATTCAAACCCGAAAACAGGATATTTTTTATTTTTGAAAAAAATATCTTATATACATTAAATTGCATTTAAAACTTTTATTTTATTTTCCTACTTCCCTTTTAAGTTTGCAATGGGTTTATAAAATCTATATATTAATTAGTATTTCAAATATTTATCGCTTAAAATTATTTTATTCAAGATCAAATTCAGATAACTAATTGGTAAACAAAGAACAACTATAAGTTTGGCTGAAATTACTTTAAAAGGATATACAAATTATTTTGTTTGCAATTATAATATCCTTAAGCGCAATAAAATCTAGTGTGAAATCTACACAGAATTTTCATTGTAAACATTAAAAAGGCAGTGTACCAAGTATTCAGTAAATAATATTATCATATAAGTATATATCATTTACTGAATGTTGCTTTAATAATCCACTGTTTTATCAACATATTTTTTATATTGATGACTTCGAAATTTCGATGTGAAATCTTAAACAATTTACATATATACTATTCTTGATGGAAAAAAATATTTTAACTACTTACACGAATTTTGTAGGTGTTTTAGCAAAGAAATAAACACACGAGGGTAGACAGGACATTATTGAAATATATTTAAACTTTAGGTTCAAGCTAAACTAATATTTAAAACGGAACATTTAAGTGGATGCCTACGATATTGACCCACTGAGACGAATACAGGACCGATCACATGAAGATCGTAAACATGAATGATAGGGTGTTGCCACCACTAAGTTACAAGTTATATGCATGGGTTGTTCTATTACAAACAAGCAGGGGTGATGGGAAAATGGGCATTGATATCCAACAATTCCCCTTTACAATGGTTATTTTAACAGAAACAAAATACATATAAGCAATAAAATATTACACAATTATGTAATAATTAAAAAATGAAATCTGACAATCCAATCAATTTACAGCAATTCTTGTGTTTAGGAACACTTAATCCTTTTGTTAACACATCAGCTGGCATATTTTCTGAGCACAAATATTTTGCATCGATATCTCCACGCTCATAAATTTCTCGAACAAAATGATACCTTATGTCGATGTGTTTAGTCTTGTTATGAAAGACAGGATTTTTGACTAACTTTTGAGCTGACTGATTATCAGACATCACAATCGTGGGTGCAGACACATATTTCGGTGACAGTTCACCCAGAAATTTTCTAAGATGAACGATCTCCTTCGAGATCTCCGACAGTGCGATGTATTCCGATTCCGTCGTTGACAATGCCACAGAACGCTGTTTTCGGGATTCCCAACTTATTGGTCCTCCGGACAATTGTAGGACAAAACCGGTGTAGGATTTTCGGTCATTTACATCTGATGCCCAGTCTGCATCGACGAACGCCTTGAGATGTTCACCATTTTTCTTGAAAATTATCGATTGATGTTGAGTGCCTTTTAAGTACCTTAAGATTCTTTTTGCAGCTATCCAGTGCTCTTTTCCTGGGTTGTTATTAAATTGGCTCAAAAAGTTCACTGCGTGAGTGATGTCGGGCCTCGTGGCTACCGACAGATACATTAATGAACCAATGAGAGATCGATATGGTATATCTCTCATTTCCGAAATTTCATCATCATTTTGAGGGCACATATCCTTCGTGAGTTTCTTGCTGCAATCCATTGGACACTCAACTGGTTTAGCATCTTGCATTTTGAATTTATGCAATGTGTCTTCAATATATTTTCGTTGAGACATAATGATGCTATCTTTGCATTGCTTAAATTCGATTCCTAAGCAATAATGCAATGGACCTAAGTCCTTCATTTTGAATGCTGCAGACAGGTCATCTCTGATTTTCTCATATGAAGATTTACTTGAAGATAAGACAATCAAGTCATCTACATAAACAATGATGATCACTTCCTCAGTGGCGGTTTTTAGACGATAAACGCATTTATCGGAGATGAGCGGTTTGAAATGTAAAGCGTTTAGCTTCTCATCTAATTTGTTGTACCACTGTCTTCCAGATTGTTTCAATCCATAGAGCGATCTCTTGAGTAAACAAACTTTATCCTCTTCATACAATTCTTTGAAGTTTTCAGGTAATTCCATGTACACAGTCTCTTTTAAATCTCCATTGATGTATGCCATCACAAAATCCAGTTGATGAGCAATTAAATCGTTTTCAACTGCATATGACAAAACAGTTCGAATTGAACTCAATCTGGCGACGGGAGAAAAATTTTCCTCAAAGTCAATGTCGGGTTTCTGTGTACAACCTAGGGCTACCAATCGCGCCTTTAATTTTTCTACACTTCCATCTGAATTGAACTTTGTCTTCAAAACAAATTTAGAGGGGATGACCTTTTTATTTTTAGGTCTATCAACAAGAACCCAAGCGCATTCTTCTTCGAGTGAAAAGAATTCTTCCTCCATGGCCTTGACCCATTTATCTCTTTGGTCACTATTTAGTGCTTGCGAAACACTTGGAGATGAAATAAAACAGCTGTTTGGCTCAGCTGATTTAGCGTAATGAAATTCCTTGCTAGGACGGCCGCGCCTTCCAGTATGAATCATTCTTGGGCGCCCGGCGAGTCTTTTTCGAAGATAGTTTGGTTCCGAGAGTTCAGAGTCTGAAACATTCTCGTCTGGTTGCGAGAGTTGATTTGAATCTGCTACCGCCGAGGGGAAAATGTCTTGCTCTTCGTTTCGTGACGTCGAAGGTCGCGGGGAGAGAACTCCATCTGGTGTCGATTCCCCATTTCGCTGTGAGACTTCAGGAATAAAAACCCTCTCTGGATTTTCGCCGGTAGATGCATCAGTCGAATCGCCACTAATGGGGAAAAAGTATTCCAGCTCTTTTTCGTTAGATTCAACGTTTGAATTGAACTCTTGTACGAATCTCGCGTCGCGTGAGACAATAACTGTTCTCGTCGGTTCATGCCAAAACCTATATGCCTTTGAAACTTCAGAATAACCTATGAAAACGCACATTTCAGATCGTGCATCGAATTTGGCTTTATAGTGCCTGCTCAAGACGAATGCCTTCTGTCCAAAAACTTTGAAATATGATGCAGTTGGTTTTCTTCCAAAAAATATTTCAAATGGGGTTCTTTTCTGCATAACGCTTCGTGAAGGGCATCGATTTCTTAAATAAGCGCTGGTTCGAATCGCTTCAGCCCAGAACTTCACATCCAGATTTGCTTGAATTAGTAAACAACGCGCCATTTCGACGAGTTTTCTATTTGCGCGTTCTGCGACGCCATTTTGTTCTGGTGAGTAAGGGGCCGATTTTTCTCGACGTATTCCCTGTTCTTGTAAGAATTTTTCGAATTCTTTTCCAGTGTACTCAAGGCCATTATCTGTACGAAGAACTTTTATTTTCTTTCCTGTACGATTTTCTACGCAGGCCTTATATTTCACGAATGCGTCTTTTGCTTCGTCTTTAGATTTTAGAAAGAATATTTCGATATAGCGAGATTTGTTGTCGATAAAAGTCACAAAATAACGTGATCCGCCAAGCGATGGAATTTTCATTGGTCCGCATAAATCAGAATGTACCAGGTCGAGTAAATCTGTACTCACAAATTTTGACTTCTTCGGATAAGGAGTAGCGGTTTGTTTACCTTGAATACAAACTTGACAGTCCTTCAAAGAGTCACTGTTGTTGAACGATAATCCTCGTACCATTTCTTCTGTTTTCAATTTCTTTAAGTCGTTTTCATTTAAGTGGCCAAATTTTTGATGCCACATTTGAAATTCTGTTACTACAGCAGCGGTTTCTATGCTTGGTTCGACATAATATAAATCTCCAATGCGTTTTGCGCGCAACATGACAGATCCATCTTCTTCTATTATTGTTGCTTCTCGAGCATCGAAAACAACAGTACGGTTGTTTCGTGTGCATTTTGCAGTTGAAATTAAATTCGTTTGCAGTTCGGGAACACATAACACATTTTCAAGACGAACTGTTTTCGTACCTTGTACGTCGGGCACTGTAATTCGGACGGATCCTTTTCCAGTGATGTTAGCAGTTTTGTCGACTGCCAGTTTGATGTAGGAGTTCGTTTGTTTGTGAAATTCGAAGAAGAGATCTGCATTATTTACCATATGGGACGACGCGCCACTATCGAACAAGAATGAAACTTTGTTTTCTTCGCTTGCATTCATGCAAATGGCTGTTGTCGCGCTTTCGTTACGCTGTGTCACGCATTTTCTTTCAGGTCTTGCAGATTTGTTTTCCGCTATTTTCTTGAAACACGATTCAGTTTTATGTCCCCTTTTCTTGCAAAATCCGCAGATTATATTTTGAAATTGCTTGTTTTGCGATTTCTTGTTTTGATTATCACCATGCCAGTTCGGTTTTTGCTGATTTCTTCGAGAAGTAAAATACGCGTTTTGGACGTGGATTTCTTGATTTTCGGTTTCGGTTGTGTTCCGTTGACAAAGTTCCAATGATCATTTTTGACCAAAATTGCTTCAATTTGAAGCTTCCAAGTATCATAGTTTTCCTTGCCCAGTCTTTCGATGTTGCTCATGGCGTTCGAAGACATGTTTTTGAGGAGGAATCACGATTTCTTGATGCGAGAACGAAAAAATTTCAAAATGGCTGCCCCGTTAGGGCTAACGCTACTGCTCGCTATTCTTGACGCAGTGGAAATGCGACCTGGGCTCCATTACCAATGTAGGTGTTTTAGCAAAGAAATAAACACACGAGGGTAGACAGGACATTATTGAAATATATTTAAACTTTAGGTTCAAGCTAAACTAATATTTAAAACGGAACATTTAAGTGGATGCCTACGATATTGACCCACTGAGACGAATACAGGACCGATCACATGAAGATCGTAAACATGAATGATAGGGTGTTGCCACCACTAAGTTACAAATTATATGCATGGTTTGTTCTATTACAAACAAGCAGGGGTGATGGGAAAATGGGCATTGATATCCAACAAATTTTTATAAGGATTGTTTGCAAAAAAAGATTTAAATCAAGATGCTACTTTACAAATATCTGAGACTGTAAAATAGAATTTTGAAATAAAATGACAGTACAAGTTTGTCTAACGTTACTAGAATTGTAATATATTAATTTTAGTAAAATTATATCCAAAATTTAATTTCGTTTGTACTTTATGGTTACAAACTTTATGGTTACAAACTTTATGGTTACAAACTTTATGGTTACTGACTTCTCTGTGCAATCTACATAATTCCGTATCTAGTTAATTTAATGGAAATACACAATAATTTTTTTAATCAAACATATTTGATTTAAACAATTGAATGCTACTTATCTAGCAAATAAATCAAAAAAATAACTTTTATTTACTTAAACAAAAAAATAAAGCAGATCTACTCACAAAAATTCTAACATCCCAGCTCAAAATGTATTTGATTCTTTATGACCACGATCTTCTCAAAATGGCGTCGGATTAAACAAATTTTAAACAGTCGGTTAACTCTATATATGTTAAAAATATATATAGTTGTTTTTCTGACACAAATTCTAATAATAAAATACAAATACAACGAAAAATACAAACAATTAAAATACATAAAATTAAGACATGTTTCGGGAGATACATTTCCCTTCATCGGCAAAAATTAAAAAGCACTTTACGTGCACACAAATTTAAAATAAATCCTGAATTGAAAGTGTTGCCATAGAACAAAAACTATCTCAATTAATTGGTTAAAGTTAACTATTGTGTGCCAATAAGCGGGAAAAATTGGAACAGCGAAGATCTCATTAACAATTAATATTGCTAAAAATGTGAAACGCCTCCAGGAAGTCAATTTCGACTGAAGATGTGGGTTTGCAAATAAATGTGGGTTATAAAATTTAAATATATTATTATGTTTCCAAGATTGTCTGGAATATGCTTGGCGCTCCTTGATGGGAAATTGTAATACCTTTTTTTCTACCGATGTACGATATTCGACACTGACATAAGATACAATAGATCCATCGCATGTCAATGTGAAATTCTGGATTTATTTTCAATCTGCTGTAAACATAGACTATTTTTTCATTTCTGCTGGTGAAGGAAGATGAATCTCCAGAAACATGTCTGGATTTTATGTATTTTAATTGAGTAATTTTATGTTGTGTTTATATTTTAATATTCTTAACGTAATGTTCTATAAGGCGAAGTCGCCAATAGCCGACTATGCAGCTGTAGTGCGACGTTATTTAAACAGACCAAACCTATAAGACGTGACTTTATCTTACAAATGCTAATGCCGTTCTTATTTCTATAACATTTTGTTTCGGGACTATTCCTGCGAACTTTCTTTAACATAGATGAAGTTTGTCCCAGTGTATTGATACATTATTAAAGATTTGGGGTTTCTTACATTTAAGACGTCTGACGTCATGGCGTAAATTTTATTCTTTCTTATAGAATTAGTTCACAATCCTTTCGGTAGACGAAATCGTGCAAAATTGGAGAATGAAAGAAATGGAATTTCAAAAAGCTTGGGACGTGGAATCAAAAGGATTAGCATTCATGTACAACACTTTACATACGAAAAAACTTTCTATATTACAAAAAAAACCTACTATTCATCCTCAAAATATGCACATGTATGCCTTTCTAAAATTCCGTTTACCTTTTTCAGTATTCTAACCTTTTAGAAATATTGCCTAAAAAAACATGTGTTAAAAATTTCTTTTATACAGTGCATCAGGCCTTTTTAGCTTAGTCGGAGCACGCCGGAGTTCGGAATAAGAGGTTACGGGTTTTAACGCCGACGCGGACCGCTCAATTTTTATTGTATTTGAATTAAAATGTATTTTTAATGTATTTGTATTAAAACGAATTTTATTATTTAAAGCATTAACAGATGAAATTGGCTGAAATGGGGAAATGAAAGTCGTATGTAGGGAAATTGTATGTAACATGGGATGTGGAATTAATAAGATTAGAATTCAGTTGCAAGACTGTATATCCTAAGAGTATTCACTGAATTTAACGTAATAAGTTTCTTTTAAAAATACGACAAAACGAATTTTCTCAGTTTGACGAAATATTTAATTAGAGTTAAAGCAAGCACCAGTTTGGTCAAACATTACGAAAGTATCGCCAAATATAAGCAAGCACTTTCGCCAATGCAGATGTGTCATTAACATAAATTCATATAAGCAAGCATGTATAACATGACCAGTTGCCTATTCAATTGAATTGTAATATCCGTACTACGGAAGAAAAGACTGCACAGGATTAAAATAAAACTAAAAAAAAAAATCTTATTAAAGAAAAAAGCCCAAAACCAAACAGGATGATTTAAACAACCCAAAATTCATCACATCCACTTAAACTTTTACAATGGAAATAGTCAATGAGTTTTTTAGCAAAAGATCTTTCATACATTTTTAACATATTTTAATAATCAAGCATTTTTGACAATTAAATGTTACTTAAGCACACATAAATAAATAAATAAATAAATAAATGTTATTTAATTAATAAAATTAAATAAAACACATCGACTTACAAAAGCTCCTGGCACAAGATGTACTTGGCGTCCATGGTCTTCCGCAAAAAAGCGTCACATTGAACAAATTCTAAACAGTTGTTTAATTCTCTTGTAGATCCCCATTGTTAAAGCAAAATAATATCGTGAAGCATTGTTGCAAGAATGCATGTTTTCAAATTATTGATAATCACAAGAAAATGATTGTTAAGGAGATTTTGAAAACATCTATAATTAGAAACGAAAATACATAACAATCGAATTGATAATCTCTCTCTTTGGCGCGCCATTTTGCGGTTTTAATTTAAAGTTTCTGGCGGTTTTATTTCAAAGCTTTGGTTAGAGCGCTGCGGAGTCGGTTAAAAAGGCTGTATGTCTGTGACAAGCAACACTTTATCGCTGATTTTACTTGATTACTTTTTTTTATACTACTGATCCTCAAGATGTGCACCTGATGCTCGCAATTTTAAAATTGTGTTTTATTTTCCGTTTATATATGTTACAAAAGCAATCGGGTGTAAAACTCATGGTAGAAGGGAAATGTGCAGCTTCTTTTTAAGGAGCACCCAAGGGCCAGAAGTCTGACTTGGCACCTATGCCTACTGACTTTAGCTGGGCACATTGGTCTCCAAGTGTGGAGTGGAGACTGCGACCCCGGAGCACATTTTGTCTTGTCTTCGGCTCACCAGGGAATTTTTTGTTCACGCGGAAATTCACCACGAATCCTTTGCAGGCCCTCGATTTTTTGAGGGTGTGGGGACTCATGGAAGCTGCATAGCTGCCGCTAGCCAGCGAAGGACTAGTAACAACAACAAAAGCAATTTTTTTAATGTACATTAAAGCAGAACTAGTATTTACATTGTTATAAAATCATAAGATATTGACAACAATTAAACAGTAACCAAGCAATGTTAAGGAGCAATATTACCATCGAAACTTTTATTTTTGACTTTTTGAATCAAAATTTTAATCTATATTATTTAAATTTATATAGAATAACAATAAAATCACATAAAAATTCCATAATTGTTTGTATTTTTTCTTAAATTAAGCTTTTTTAGTTTTTTCATGCTTTTTTTTAATGACTTTTTTTTAAATATTTATATTTTTTTACCAATTTGTTTTAAGTCTATTGAACAAGGATATACACAAGGATTTTGCATCAAAATTTTGTATACTACATGTATCTGATTTTTGGGTAAATAGTTAAAAATAATAATACAAAATGCTTCTTTAAAACTCATTTTTTTTACCTAAGTAATTTTTTTAAAGAAAAATATACTACTCATATTGCCAATTCGCACACGCACACACAGGCCAATTTATAACATACATGCCTCGCAACACTTTTTACATATGTCCCTAGGGAAAAAGGGACCAAACATCTTACAAAAAGTGACAAAATGGAACTTACAAAATTTAAATCTTCATTAAATTTTAAGTCATCAATACGAGAGTGACAAAATTATAGGAAAAACGCAATAGAGCAAAAAGAGTTTTAAATAAAAACAAAAGGTTATATTTTCTATGTAACAATACAAGCTAGACGTGCATAGAAACTATCGGACATTCAACTGATCTATTTAGTTGCATGAAACTGAAAAAATCAAATTGTATCTGCTAATTTATCAATTGTCGGACATGTAACCATTGGAGAAAATATCCTTTTCCTCTATTCTGCGCTAATCGACAATTTAGCGATTTTGTATGGATTGTGAAAATTCGAGTTTGGGCGATTTCTCATCTTTACTTCGACAATTTCGAAATCTGAAACGTGGCAGAGCTGAGTGGAATACAATTAAAACATTCGCCGGACAGTTGTTGAGTGATTTTTTTAGTCACTCAGCTGATTAAAAGTTGCGTTGCAATTATTGCTTGTGCCAGGTAAATAATTTATAATCAGAGATTTGATTACATCAGTCACAAGTCCCTGACTTTTCTCTTACCAAATTCAAGAAATTCATAACTATTGGTTAAATAGTATACAGATTATACATTAAACATCCCTATTCCTAAATCATAGTAACATAAACACCAGCTGACTGCAAAAATGTATCATTTCATATCCAGTTTTATAACATCACTTGCATTCAGGCTGCATTTGAGATGGTCTTGCATTAAGTATAACTCTTCACAAGTCGTTTTAAATAAATGAGTACATATTATTTTTCCATCATTGAATATATTATAAGCTGTTTGTTACTTTTGGCAGTAATATACATATAAATCATAGAATGAACATATAATGGGCAGCATATGCGTTTTGTTTCATCAATAAAACTATGTTTAAGAACACACATTGAATCGTTTCGACTCCTTTCACTCATTTTAAACAGTACTCTTAGTAAAAATTAAAAAAAAAATGTTTTCTTTTAAACTATAACATTCTACTATTTCAAACATTAGTCCAATTAAAATTTTGAAGAAAATTGGAGCAATAATAAAAAAGTTAGAAAATATATGCGAAAATACTTTTTTAATATTTTTGTAATATTATCATGATTTTTTGTGGCTTTTTAAATTATGGTCTGAATTGAAATTTAGCAGGGATGCTACTTATTTCAGTAGATGTCTATTTTACAAATAAAATGTAAATCGAACAGTATTTGTCAAATTACAATATGATATAATGGGAATATATATAATTACAGTTTACACTTGCAGCTGCTTTTCATCATTTCCCCCATGAACAGGATCTTTATTTACATTTTGTTTTTGATACAATGCATAAACGAGATCCTGTGGTCCTAGAAGGACAGAAATTGTTTACGCATAGGCTTACATTCTACACCATTTGATTAATTACATTTGTAAAGACAAAGACAGCAATCCTGCTCCTAATTTAATGATAATTAGAGAGTTGCAACATCTTATTAGCAAACTCAATATAAATACGAACATGATGATTTTTGTAATGACCATTACAAAATTCAAAAATAAATCTTTGGTTAAATAGGAAAGGAAAACGGCCAGAAATATGTTATCATAGGCAGAAAGAAAAAAATATGTTTGCTAAAATAAGGAAAAAAGGGACCATATTCTGAAAAAAAGGACTTTTAGGGGAAAATGGGACTTGTTGAAAGCCCTTCAAACTCAAACAAATCGACTTTTGGACTTGATTAAACTCACCCAGAAATTTAATATATTGCTGAAATGTACTCCATTAAACTGAGTATTGTTTAAAAAAATTAACGATATCAAAGCATTAATTAAATATAAATTACATTATTACCTTACGGTTAATAATGTGTAATTTTTATTTAATTTCCAATATACCCATTTTACCCCACCTTACCCTACTTAAGATTTTTTTTTTAATCATATAAAAATATTATAGTTTCAAACAGAATATTGGAATTTAAGCTCAATTTCTTTTTTAACAGTTTTAAAGTTGAAAATTTTTGAATAATATGTGACCTTCTATTTCTTTAGTTTTTATATTAAACTTCAACTAGGTGCAGAAGGTATTAGTTAAGAATTTACGATTTCCAGATATTTTAAGAAATCTCTTGCAAAAATGTTTTCGCATATTCCTAACATTTCTATTAGTTTTTGTTAAATAAATTAATGTTTGAAAAAGCAGCCGTATATTAATGTGCTGGATATTATTATTCAATATATCATATGTTTCGGTAATCTAAAATGTATTTACCACTCCCCTTTTGCCTGCCACACATACTTGTGACCTTTTTTACAAATCTATACAATTTCAAATACGTGTTTTCAGTATTTTAAAAAATATTTAGAACTTGCATAAATTTGAAAAAAAAACCTATTTTTTGGTTCTTTTCACAATAATGCAACTTATATGGTCCCATATCACTTTAATTTCTAATCCATTTGATATACAGTAATATTTTCTGTTAACTGCATCCACACTTCAGGATAGTTTTTTGTTTAAAAACGTACAGTTACTTTGTTGTTAAAACATGTTTTTTTAATAGTTTGGAGACAAGAGTTTAAAGAAACCATGGTAAATAAAACTAGCATTAAAAAACATCTTATGCTTTCGTAATTTTTATATATTTATTTTAAAAGGAAAAGATATTTCTTATAAAAAAATAATTCAGTGATTTATAAAACATTTAATTAATTCAAAAAACATGTATTTAATTAAACGAAACCTTGAAAAACTAAACAAAACCTTGAAAAACTTCTAAAATTAAACGAAATCGGACAATATATAACAATGAAATTCTTTATTAGTTTCACAAAACATATGTAATATTACTATTGAGAGGTTATACACCAAAATAATATAAGATATATAACATATTAAATTATTCAAATGGAATCCAATTTTGAAGTGCTAAGTTTTCAAATCTGGAGCATGGTCAAAAGGCTAAATGCTTGTTCAGAAAGCCTTATTGCAATCTGCTTTACGTTGGACGGTCGTTTCTCTATTCTTCAAATACTATATCGAGATTTTCATTCGATCCTTCAATTGCGGGATCAGCAATAAACCTATTAATAAAATAGGACATTGGAAAAAACATTATTTTTTTCATAATAAAAAATATTTATTTTGGGAGAGGGAACGATTTGTGTTGTTTAATCAAGTTTACTTCAAATTGTAAATTCACTTTCGTAGTGGTTGATACACAATATAAAAATAATTAAACGAACTTTGAATAATATATGAAAACTTTCTTCATTATATTTTAAAATTTATATGAAGAAATTGATCGTTTTTTCTTGGTATTCTTTTTTAATACGTTTAAAATTTTATGAATTTAATATCTATAAATATCTGCTGTTATTCTTTTTATATGAAAAATATATAATTTTTTTTTGAATAAGTTTTCACGAAATTTCTTATTCTAATTTTTTTTTCATGTATATAATAACTTTAGTTACATGGGTAATATGTAGTACTGACTCAATTTTTGACACAGACAATAGCATAGTACGAAGCCGTTAAATTTTAATTTTAACTTTAGTTGGTATTTCACAGTTGGGAAAACATGATTTACTATTTTTTTATATTATTAATTTTTTGTTTGTTATCACTTCAAACAAAAATGATATATAGTAAATATAGTTGTGACCTACAAAGTGCTTCCAAGTCCAGTACTTATATTACTCGAATCCTGCCGATCAATGGAACGCACAAAGAAGACGCGTAGTTTCATTTGAGACAAAGTTTTATTATAAAATAACATTCAAAAGTACATGCAAGCTTTAAATTGACTATATTAATAATAAATTGCTTGCCGCTTACCTTAAATATTGAGAATTGTCCTTGTTTGATCCGATGTTTATAGCATATAATGAAATCGGATCGACATATTTACAGTCAACACAGCACGGAACAACAAACCTTCTTTGGCGAACGAAGCGTTTCAAAGCAGGCGCCAAAAAATAATGCGCTTTCTGCACATGGCAAAACTTCAGGTTAAACGCCTGATAGTAGACTTCACTGCAGTATTTTGTAACTTCAACTTAGTGAAGTATTGCCGAAGTGCACCTTCTTGTAGTTACAAGTTCTTTGGATAGGCCCCGAACCGTCGCCAATAGCCCACTTTGCAGCTCTAGTGCGACGTTAATTAATCATTAACCAAACCGAAAAAAAAAATGCAAGGCATCGATATATTCATGGTTGTTTTGTTTTGGTTTGATTAATAAACGGCGCACTAGGGCTGTACAGTGGGCTATTGCCACCATTTATTTTCCTATGTCGATTTGGTTTGATTTGGTTTGTTTAATTAACGTCGAATTAGAGCTGAAGAGTGGGCTATTGGCGACGGTTCGGGGCTTACCTCGAAGGAAAGACCCGGGAACGATGCCTCGTATTTTTGAACCATGGTCAGATGACGAGGACAATACCTCAGCTGGCACCCGACGCAGCCTCGATAGGCGTCAGGACATTGGACCCCGATCATATTTATCGTGCACCAGTCCCGTATACACGCCAGTATAATTTGTTTGATGTTCTGGACGACTTTCTATGGCCTATCTCGAAGTAAACACCCGGGAACGATGCCTCATATTTTTGAACTATCGATATATTCATGAAAACACCTCGACACAGTTACCAGAAGAAATTAGTCAAGATATTGCACCAGAGATGTTATTCTATTTTAAACTACTTATCAATATGTCTAAATAATATAAATGTTATTGAAACTACATAAAAATTAAACTACGAGATATAAACACAAATATTTCATTAGAGTCGTCATTGAATGCAATGATATCGTCAATTCAATTAAAAAAAATTGGAATAAAATTATTCTGTACAATTTTAGTCCATAAGACCATTTATTTCTAATTATCTAAACGGATAATATATTTATTTAAAAAAAACACTATGCTAAATAATAATAACCTTTCATAACTTAATAATTGCTTTATTGCTGAAAGAGGTAGTAGGTTAAATACATCAACTTCGTTTGTTGTTTTTACATTCACACAATACAATATCTTTAGTGGCATTTTGAAAAAATTAAGCAATCGATAATATTATAAGTAGCAACAAAATAAATATTTAGACTTTTTAAAGTTGCATGGGTTGGCTGTATCTCTACTCCGGCGGAGGAGTTCTGCATTCTGATTTTGTGCAAGCCCCACCCCTAGTTTCCTCAAAATCAGGAATCATCATAGTATCTTCATCTTCGTATTTGGCAATGAAACTATTGATTCTCGAATCCTTCGCTATTTCTTTATTTTCTGTAAGAGACCTAAAATATATGTTTTTTTTAATTTATGACAAAGCATAAATATATTTCGATATTAAGAATAAATAGTTAAAACTAAAATATACACACTTAAAAATCTAGGCATAGAACATTTTCTTATTTAAAAAATTACTACTAACAAATTTAAATTTAATTCAAAAAAATATTTAGTATGTTTTTATTAAAACTTTCAATGTTTGAGTTTCTTTACATAGAAAGTTTTAATCTCATTAATTTCAAGTCTATAAAGCTTTTTTTCTGTTCCGTGATAAGTTTTTTTAAGCAGTTTTACTTGAAATTGATGTTGTTAATTACTTGGACGAAAGGTGTAATATACTCTAAAGTATTAGATATTTGAAATGTATTTTTGTGATTTCGAAATTAAGGGTACACGGTACCACTTACACGTATTTTTTCTACTTTTTAAAGCAACATTTTAATGTATATTATGTAAATGTATGTAAAATGTTTAAGCTTTTTTTTAACGCTAAGGGTCTTTTAAATATTTATATTTTTAACTAAAACATTTTTTTATCTATTGAGTACATAAGAATTTGCATTAAAATTATGTGATAAATTTGATCTTTTTTTATATTAAAAATTATTAGAAATAACACAAAAAATATGCAGAACCATTGCACGTGGGTAAAGTTAAAGAAAAGTTGTCCTGCCTGTGTGCTATTTTCTAAATGGGTGGGAGGGGTGTCGCTTTGGGTTATATAACAAATAAATCCATTATTGTTTTCCCAAAACACATGTAGTATTACTATTGAGAGGTTACACACATAAAAATAATATCATTGATGTAACATGTTAATTTATTCAATTAGAATCCGGTTTTGAAATGCTAGTTCAACAGACAAAGTTAAGTTTGGAACACTGTCAAAAGCTAAAGGCTTGTTCATAAAGGCTTATTGCAATCTGCATTACGTTGGAGAGTCGTTTCTCTATTCTTCAAATACCCTACCGAGATTTTCATTTGATCTTTTAATTGCGGGATCAGCAATAAATCTATTCAAAATAATTCGATATTGAATAAAACAATATTGTTTTTATAATAAACAATAATAATTTTGAGAGAGGGAACAATTTCTGTTGTTTAAATAACTTTTTGCCGAATTGTAAATATACTTGCGTAGTGGTTGATACACAATATAAAAAGAATTAAACAAAGTTTGAATAATATTTGAAAACTTTCTTCATTGTATTTTAAAATTTATGAGAAGAAAGTGATTGTTTATTCTTGGTATTCTTTTTTAATACGTTTAAAATCTTATTATTTAAATATCTATAAAAACCTGCTATTTTTATTTTTAGTTGAAAAATATATTATTCTGTTAAGAATAAGTTTTTACGCAATTTGTTATATTAAACAAAATTTTCATGTATATAATAACTTTTGTTACATAGGTAATAAGTAGCACTGAATCAATTTTTGACACATATAATAGCATAGTACGAAGCCGTTAAAAGTCAATTTTAACTTTAGTTGGTATTTCACAGTTTTAAAAACATGATTTACTTATTGTCTTTTATATTATTAATTATTTGTTTGTTATCACTTTAAACAAAAATGAAATATAGTATTTATAAGAAGTCATCATAAAAATCAAATTACATTTCCGCATCAAAGAAACTCCTAACAACTTCGTCATCTTCTGGGAGGGCCCTATTAAAATAAAATAAAAAAAATATTAAATATTTATTAAAAAATAACATAAAAAAATCTTTTTTTTGTATTTGTGAGATTGATTGTGTATTTTTGTCATTTTATGCAATTTTATTTTTATTCTGATATATGGTCATTTAAATTTTAAATATATTATATTTCCTAACTGTTACTTATTTTAGTAAATTTAAAAATTGCTTAAAATAAAAAGTTCAATCTCCACGAGATTACCAACATTTTATTGAAGTTGAAGAGAAATTCACTTATCAGAAATGTTCTCATTTCCATGCATATGTTCTTTTTCGATTATTATATGTTTTAATAAACGAAAGTTGTACATATGTCTACACTTTTTAGAAATCAGAAGTTTTCAATTATTTAAAAAGCAGAAAAGTAGCATAACTTCAGATTTTTTACCATGATCCTCATGTTTCAGGAACGTATAAATTATAGAGCCGCAAGGGCTTTATACAAAAAGTTTTGCTTTTAAGTTATAGATTTATATGAAGTTTAGACATCCATGCAATATATTATTTTTATATACTTCGAAATCTACGTGTTACCGCATTGTAGAACACAACATGCCTATAATATAAATATTAAGTATAAAAACTATCCATTTAATGGAGGAAACGAGCGTTAGAAAGCTTAATTTGGATGACTAATATATAATGTGATTAAGCACGTTTATAGATAAATAAGTCTGACTTCAGTAATACACATTACAAAATAAGGATATATATATATTTGTTATTCTAGTTATGAAACCGATTATTTAGTTATGAAACCGATATTAGTGAAAAAATTTCTTAAAACTTTTATTTAGTAAAAAAAACTTCTTAAAAAGAGAAATTGATTTGAATATAACTTTAAAAAATAACAAAATATAAATAATCCCTTTTTTCCAAAATTAATATTTAAAACTTTTTATCAAAATTGAGAAGATATTTATATCAATATAAAATATTCATGAATGAATGTATTTATAATAACCTCTTTCCGTAACAGTGGCATTTATCTCTTCCACCCTCGATTCTGCACGTTCCAACAGCCAATCTGTTGAGCATGCAGAAAGTGTGGCACATGAATTCGTTGAAGCCTGACTTGCAATCCTCAGCTGCAGCATTGTCGACTAATGAAGACAAAAATATTTCATTTTTTTGCACTTCTCTTCAACAAAATGTTCAAACAAAGTGTTTTTGAAAAAAATAAATATGTATTCTGGAACAAACACTAATGCTGTCGTATTGCATGTTCTTTAAAAACATACTTAAATTAGAATTTAGCAATAAATAAGGAACATTTTCGGGTTATTGATGTTTGCATTGCATTTATTCCGGCATTGCAATTGAAGAGTGTGGATGAGAAAAAAAGAGATTTATGAATTCATTGTTAGTTTTGTGAAAGTATGGATGTTTCATAGACTTTCTGAAAACTGGTGTTTGAAGTTAGGCTCAATTAAATCTATTAAACATAAATAAAAAACTCATAGAATAAAATATAATTGCTCAACATTAGTAATTTTTTTAATGTTTTAATTTTATTGAAATATTTATATTTGCCATCTTTTGTGTTTTCCAACCTTGATTTGTATTGGAAAATGTTGAAGAAAATTATCTGACATATACAAGTTTAAGAAAATAAGCTATGGTATTAAAATGTGTATTACAAAATATTATTTTATATTAAGTTAGTAAAGTACTAAAAAATATTTACTTATTACTTACTAAGAAATCCAGCTAACAGTCCAATGATTATAAATGCTGCAAATTTCGTCATATTTCCTGAAAATATTAAATTCTTTAATCTCTACAGCATAAGTACTAATGTGAAATTATATTTTATAGTAAAAACTTCGAAAAAATACACCACAAAATAATCGTTTGCTGTCGTTAATTTAAAAAAATATATCTAACATATTTTCCATAATCAAAATATACTTTTACGTTCTATTATAAAGAATTGAGAGATAATCAATTTATGGAAATGAAAAAATTATAGTATTACTACATTATGCATCATCAAATAATTTTCTTAATTTGAATAAAAAATAAGTCTTTCCAAATAGTACAGAAATAAATACCTTCAATTATAATTTTAAGATATATTTTTATACGCAGTTTTGCGTACACTATGCACGCAGTAATCTATGAAGAATTCGTACACAACTAAACAACACTATGATTGTAATTTATAGAACCCCATAAGTATATGTTTTACAAATTATAATTTACATAACTTAATTTCTATACATAACTAATGCATTTTAAATTATGGAAGTCAAAATTCAAAATAAAGTACATTACCAAGTGAAATAGATTTCAGTATTACGATGAAATAAAAATTATTTTAATAACTTTATTCGTTGGATTTGAATTAATGAATACTTCTGGGTTGTCCTGCATCTCTTTTATAAGGAAAACATATTCTAGACAGCACAATGCATTTTTCTTAAATTTGACAATTCACTGAATATAAAGTACGAAAATATCAACAAAAAGCTCATTTCTGTTTTAGAATGTTAACAATAAGTGCGATACAACTAACATGTGTTTGCATGACAATAGTTTGGCAGAACATAAGTAAACTCTGATAGACAACATTATCCTCATCAGGACTGTCTTTTCCAAAAGAATGAAAACAATTTTCTTGTATTGACAAGTCAACAATGAAAAACTTAAGTTTAAAGTAATTGATATGTTGACGGTTATGACAATTTTAATATAATAAAAAAGTTGAATTTTCCATTTGATCAAACTATGGTAAAGTAAAAATAATTTTTCTATGAATGGTAAATAATTTCAACTTTTATATTAAACGAAAGGGACAGCAATTGTTAAACAAACATGTAGGAATTTTAATAGTTTTGTAATATATATATATTTTTATTATATTTTGTAATTCGGTAATTTTTAAAAAAAAAATTATAGTATATTTTATTTTAAAGTTATTTTAAATTTATTATTTTATATTTATCACTGAAATGTACAAAGGTATGGTGGTATCTTAACAACAATTAATAAGCAGTCTAAAATAATTATATATTTAAAAAAAGAAGCTTTTTTTAAATGCACAAAAATTAATCTTACATTATAAAAATGAAGACAAAAAACAAAATATTTCATTTACTAATGTTCTATATTACTTTTTTATTTTAATTTGCTATTGAAATACATAAAATGAAGTTGAGAATAATTTACTTTTTGATGTTTTAAATGAAATTATAATCATTTGTTGTTTTCGTAGTTGAACTATATTTTGTACTTTTCAGAATGACACGTTTTACTTCCAATAACGCCCTTGTACATAGGATAGTGTAAGTTTGGAGAATTTGTGTCTAAAAACTCGGTTTTGACTTTCAAAGTCCAATTTCTTTTAAATTTTTTTTTGCAAAATTTCAATTGTGTTATGAAAACATTCACTTATATATTGGAAAGATAATCGTATACTTTAATTTGATTCTGGGGTTTATAATTATTTTTAATAATTATTATATATTAACCTTCAATTATTCATAGATGGGGTAAATTTGATCACCACTAAGAACTATGGAATTTTCCTTTATTTATTGGAAAGATAATCGTATATATATTTTAATTCTGAGGTTTGTAAATATTTGTAATAATTAATTTTCTAGAGAAACCAACTATAATTCATAGATGCGATAAATTAGGTCAATAATGGAACAAACTATTAATTCGCACAAATAAATTGAATAAAATAGAACAAATGACAACATTTAATTCTAAAAATTTCAATATATTTGATTATTAATTAACTTTTTTATTCCAAAAAGAAAGTTGTAATCTGCCATTCGCCATTTTGAAAAATCAACTATAGTATTTTCTTATTTCCTTCGAAATGGAATACTTGCTAATATTATTCTTGGTTTGTTGTGATTCAGAAACTTATGAAGCATTTATATTAGTTTGAACTTGATTTGTAGACAATTTTGTATTTCATTTAAAACATTATATTCAGCTTTGAATAAAACAAGCAAATGATAGACTTTTTTGTATCGAAATATGTATTTTTGTTTATATTTTAATTGAGAAAACAAAAACCAGGTATGTAACCAAGGAGAGTGAAGACTATATATATAAGGTGCGCTCGTTTTTCGCTTTTTGAAAATGGGCAAGGAAAGCACATTTTTGACGTCATTTTTGCTCCGCCTTACTATCGGTTTTTGATCATTCTCATTGGCTGTGTGTTTCAAGCATTGCTACTTAGGTTCGATCCCCGGTTGGGTAACAACTTGTGATTTAATTTCTAATTAGCAAAATAATGTAAATATATGTAAATACCTGTAAATAATTGTGTTCAGGTAGCTTCACTACTAATCCGTCCTTGTTTTGTTATGTCTCTGTATTTTACTTGATTGAAATTGTAACTCATTTAATATGTCCAATACAAATGCATTGACCTGATGTTTCCTAACCCTATTTTACTCTTTCAAAATTCATGGACATGCTCTCGTGGCAGCTAATATTATTTTAATACGTTTAATTTATTATGCAAATCTTTTGAAATTTTTCCATACTAAATGCAATCCTTAAAATATAATTTAAACTCTTAAAATTCAGCAAATTCTAAATTAAGATAGCGAATATAATTTTAAAATAGTTCAGGAAAAAACGAATAGATGGCAGCACCTCACAAACGAGAGCATTAGACACGCCTACAGAGAGCGCGAGGTGTGCGTCACTATGACGTCAAAAATGTGCTATCCCCGCCTTCCGTCAGACAGCGCGAGAACGAGCACACCTTATATATATTTATATATGGTCTTTTGGTCTTCACTATCCTTGGTATGTAACGTTATTATAATAATACATAAACAATGTCAAATATCTTGCAGTTACTTCTTTTCATTTATAAGCTTCGAAATTTATATTTTTGTTGAATAATTGCACTTTTTGAAAGATTTAGCATGAATAATTCTAAAACCCACTTTTCCCACTTTGCAAAACATAAAAGAAAAAAAAACTAAATAAAATATAAATGTTTCTAATTTTTCATTAGAATGTATTAAAAGTTATCTTAATTTTTTAAAATTTATTTATAACCCATACATATAGGTAAATAATTCGAATTTTCTAATTTTTTTTATAGTTTATCATAAGTTTTCATGCAACGAACTATCACAAAATGCTTTGCATACTCCAATAAATCGTATGTTGGACTTGAATTAAATCATCCTAAATGTAATTTTTTACTAAAATATACTCCAGTAATCAAAGTAAATTAAAAAAAGTACGAGATCAAACATAAGTTTATCAATGTGTAATATATATTTAATTAAAAAATATTACCCCATGATCCAAAAAAAATTATCCACCTTACCCTACAAAACATATAAAAACATATATTTGTATTTGAAAGATTATCAGCATTGTTAATATTACCCATTGTTAATATACCCCATGTTAATTTACTGCACAAGAACATTTTTTTATAATAAAAATTATCAAATATTCATATCTTTATTACTGTATATACTTATTAAAGGGATTCCAAACATTTAGAATTTTTTTATTAATTTAAATGTATTCTCCATCTTAACTTTTTGTTTCCTGTCTCACTTCAAAACACCACCGTTTAAAAAAAAATTGCAACTGTAAGCTTTTTTACACCATTTGGAAGATCAGATATTCTATAAAAATTTATATTTTTTTTATTTATATGTAAATTTAAAAATATTTAAAAAAGGTTAATAAATAACTTTTTATTGTTCTTCAAACCATTTAATTTGAAAAATATACTTAAATAAAATATTTTTATTGATTTTAAAATTATGTTCATTTTTGGAAATACTGGATGTCGCTAGAACTTTATACATAAGACTTTGCCCGTCCGTGGGTTACAACTAAAATCGAAACTTATTAAAATGAAAATATTTTATGTATTACATAACAAATTAAACAAACGCGTATGTTGTGTTCGGTCTGTATTTACAAAACTGTCTAACCATCCTCATCTTTAATCTGAAATAATGGTAAAAACACATGTTTGTAAATTTGATACCCATCTGCTAAGGTACTAACACAATAGAAACTTTAAAAATCAATATCACTCAGTAAATTGTCAAATTTAAGAAAAATGCATTGTGTTGTCTAGAATATTTTTTCCATATAAAAGAGATGCAGGACAACCCAGAAGTATTCATTAATTCAAATACAACGAAAAAAGTTCTTAAAATAATTTTTACTTCATCGTAATACTGAAAATCTATTTCACTAGGTAATGTACTATATTTTGAATTTCACTTCCATAGTTAAAAATGTTTTAGTTCTCTACAGAAATTAAGTTACGTAAATTATATTTTGTAAAAATATACATATGGAGTTCTATAAATTACAATCATAGTGTTGTTTAGTTGTGTACGAATTCTTAATAGATTTCTACGTGAATTTTGTATACACAACTGCGTACAAAAATATATCTTAAAATTATAATTGTAGGTATTTATTTTTGTACTTTTTGGTAAGATTTATTTTTTATTCAAATTAAGAGAATTATTTCATAATGCGTAATGTAGCAATACTCGTATTTTTTCATTTCCATAAATTAATTATCTCTCAGTTCCTTATAATCGAACGTAAAAGTATATTTTGATTATGGAAATATGTTAGATATTTTTTTTAAATGAACTTCAGCAAACAATTTTTTTGTGGTGTATTTTTTCGAAGTTTTAACTATAAACTGTAATTTTACATTAGTATTTACGCTATTGAGATTATTTAAATATTTTCAGGAAATATGACGAAATTTGTAGCATTTATATGCATTGGACTGTTAGCTGGATTTCTTTGTAAGTAATAAGTAAATAATGTTTGTGTACTTTTACTGCTAACTTAATTTAAGCTAATATTTTGTAACACACATTTTAATGCAATAGCTTATTTGTATATGTCAGATTATGTTCTTCTACATTTTCCAATAGAATTCAGGGTTGGAAAACAAACAAGATGACAAAAAATAAATATCTTAATAAAAGTAATATATTAAAAAAATTCCTGCTCATTAATTATAATATTTTAAATCTATATTTTATTCTGTGAGTTTTTTGTTTATATTTAATAGTTTTAATTGAGTCTAACTTTAAATAACCACATGTACACACCAGTTTTCAGAAAGTTTATGAAACATCCATACTTTTATAAAACTAACAATGAATACATAAATATCTTTATTTCTCAGCCACACTCTTCAATTGTAATACCGGAATAAATGCAATGCAAAGATCAATAACCCAATAATGTTCTTTATTTATTGCTAATTAATAATTTATTTATGTTTTTAAAGAGCATGCAATACGACAGCATTAGTGTTTGTTCCAGAATACATATTTATTATTTTCAAAAACTTTTTGTTCAAAGAGAAGTGTAACACTGAAATATGTTTCTCTTATTTAGTAGACAATGCTGCAGCTGAGGATTGCAAGTCTGGCTTCAATGAAAACATGTGCCACACTTTCTGCATGCTCAACAGATTGTCTGTGGGAACGTGCAGAATCGTGGGTGGAAGAGATAAATGCCACTGCAACGGAAAGAGGTTCTTATAAATACATTCATTCATGAATATTTTATATTGATATAAATATCTTCTCAATTTTGATAAAAAGTTTTAAATCTTAATTTTGTAAAAAAAAGGGATTATTTATATTTTGTTATTTTTTAAAGTTATATTCAAACTAATATAAGTTTTTAAGAAGTTTTTTTTTACGAAATGAAAGTTATAAGAAATTATTACACTAATATCGGTTTCATACCTACAGAACCTATAATATGTATAAGTAAGAATAATAAATAAATGTGTGTCCTTATTTTGTAATGTGCATTACTGTAATCATAATTATTTATCTATAATCGTACTTAATCACGTTGTATGTTAGTCATTCAAATGAAGCTTTTTAACGCTCGTTTCCTCCATTAAATGTATAGTTTTTATACTTAATATTTATATTATCAGCATTGTTGTATTCTACAATGAGAAAACACGTTACGCTACGCAGATTTCGAAGTATAAAAAAATAATATATTGTATGGTTGTCATACTTATACATACATTCATATAAATTTACAACTCAAAAGCAAAACTTTTTGTCTAAAACCTTTTGCCTGTAAGTTGTAAAAACTTTTTGTCTAAAACCTTTGCGGCTCTATAATTTACACGTTCCTGAAACATGACGATCATGGTAAAAAATCTGAAGTTATGCTATTTTTCTGCCTTTTAAATAATATAAAAATCTTCTGATTTCTAAAAAGTGTGGACATATGTACAACTTTCGTTTAATAAACATATAATAATAAAAAAAAACATATGCATGGAAATGAATACATTGCTGATTAGTGAATTTCTCTTCAACTTCAATAAATGCAGGTAATCTCGTGGAGATTGAACTTTTTATTTTAAGCAATTTTTAAATTTACTAAAATAAGTAATAGTTAAAAAATTTAAATTATTTAAAATTTAAATAACCATATATAAGAAAAAGAATTAAATTGCATAAAATGACAAAAATACACAATAAATCTCACAAATACAAAAACAGATTTTTTTATGTTATTTTTTAATAAATATTTAAAAAAAAATTATTTTATTTTAACAGGGCCCTCCCAGAAGATGACGAAGTTGTTAGAAGTTTTTTTGATGCGGAAATGTAATTCGATTTTTATGATTACTTCTTATAAATACTATATTTCATTTTTGTTTAAAGTGATAACAAACAAATAATTAAAAATATAAAAAACAATTAGTAAATCATGTTTTTCCAACTGTGAAATACCAACTAAAGTTAAATTAAAATTAAATTTTAACGGCTTCGTACTATGCTGTTATATATGTCAAAAATTGATTCAGTGCTATTTATTTCCTATGTAACAAAAGTTATTATATACATGAAAATTTTGTTTTTTTTCAAATAAAATGAAAATAGCAGGTTTTATAGATATTAAATTAATAAGATTTTAAACGTATTAAAAAAGAATTCCAAGAATAAACGATCACTTTCTTTTTCTAAATTTTAACATACAATGAAGAAAGTTTTCATATATTATGCAAAGTTTGTTTAATTCTTTTTATATTGTGTATCAACCACTACGCAAGTGTATTTACAATTCAGAGAAAACGTATTTAAACCACAAAAATCGTTCCCTCTCTCAAAATTAATATTATTTATTATGAAAATTATAATATTTTTTTCAATATCGAATTATTTTGAATATATAAATTGCTGATCCCGCAATTAAAGGATCAAATGAAAATCTTGATATGGTATTTGAAGAATAGAGAAACGACCCTTCCAACGTAAAGCCGATTTGCAATCAGCCTTTATGAACAAGCCTTCAGCTTTTGACAGTATTCCAAACTTAACTTTGTCTGTTGAACTAGCACTTCAAAACCGGATTCAAATTGAATAATTTAATATGTTACATCCATGATATTATTTTGATGTGTGTAACCTCTCAATAGTAATATTACATGTGTTTTGGGAAAACAATAATGGATTTATATGTTATATAATCCAAAGCGGCCCCTTCCCCCCATTTAGAAATTAGCCCACAGACAGGACAATTTTTTTTAACTTAACCCACGTTAAATGCTTATGGAATAATGTTTGTGTTATTTGTAATAACTATTTATATAAAATTATCAAATTTATCACATAATATTTTTATGAGAAACTTTCTATGCCTAGATTTTTTTGTGTATATAATAGTTTTAACTATTTATTTGTTTAATATCAAAATATATTTATGCTTTGTCACAATTTTTTTAAAAATTATATTTTAGGTCCCTTACAGAAAATGGTGGAATAGCACAGGAATTTCAGAATATGAGGAAATTGTTTGATTCTAATGAGTAATATATGATTCTTTCTCAAATACATAATGTTCTAATTAATTTTTATTTAAATAAATAAACTAGTGATATAATATTTTCCAAACCATTAACAGAAAAATGCGAAATTTTATTTAATACATTATATTTCAGATTTAAAAACACATATTTAAAGGTTTATTTACATTTGTACAAGTTAATATTTAAGGGAGGTATAGAGCACATTAATAAGGATATCTGAAAAATTAAAGAACAAAAAAGTTTTTTTGAAAAAAAAATCAAAACAAAAAAAATCACTATATTTACTCGTCAAACTATTTTTTTAAACACTAGGGGGCTCCGCCACCTGCTCCGCTGAAGCTCCGCCAACCCCCGGAGGATTGCTACGCAATCCTCTTTAGTTTGTTTCGCAAACCAATACCCGCTTCATACACTGTAGACAATGACAATGTGTCCTAACAACAATACTTTTTTTAGTAATATAAATTATTAGTGGCAGTGCCGTCACACAAATTTATTTTTGGGATGTTGAGACAAGAAATTTCCAAACTTAACGATCCGAAATTCCGAACTTGAACGATTCAAAATTCCCAACTTAAGGACGTCGGGTACCAGCTCAAGTGTTGTCCTCGTTATCTGACCATTGTTAAAAATAAGAGGCATCGTTCCTGGGTCTTTCTTCGAGAAAGGCTTCGAACCAAAGTGTCCTTGATTTAGTAAGAAAATACGTACCAATAACCAATCAAGGGCGATTTGCGCGATCCAACGCCAGTAGTTCAATATGCAGCTCTAGTGCGACGTTTTTACCAAACCACAATTAACGATTCGAAATACACAACGCGACAGTGCTAAAAAAAATACCAGTGCCAACTTATAGACATTTGTCAGCATTTTTATAGTTAATATTAAACAGTTCTCTCGAAATCCCCCCCCCCCCCGCTGCCGCCTTTGTGGTGGGCCTGATAACTGGAAAAGCATCAACTGTAGAACTGCTTCAACGCAATTGTTTCTGCTCATTGAAAAGCAAAACATGTGTAAACAGACAACAGTATGAATGCGCCAAGGCGAAATAAGACTAATCGCCAACTTTTATTTATATAAAGTAAGATAATTGAGAATTGGTGCTAATAATAATTTGCCGTTAAAATATATATTAAGTTATGGGAAACTGGATTGCCATACATGTTGGCATTTCGTTCCGAAATATCTTTAAATAATATTTATAGTACTTCACATAAATAGTTACATTTAATTTATTTTTTAAGATAGAATTTCAGTATAGGTACCATTCAAGAAAGAAGGATTTTGCAAACATAACTATATATGTTTAATGGGAAAAAAGTATATTTTTGAACCACTTAGAGCAGTTTTAGTTTTTCCCCAGTGACAATACGCGTAAAATTGACGATTATTTCAGATATTTCGTCAATTATTTAAAAATTTATAACTACAAAATTAAATCGAATTTTCACAAACGATTTGGATCATTTATAGCCTATATCCCTAATTTTTTATTTATTTTTTTGTTGAAAATTGGAAGACGAGTTTCCAAAAATGTATGAATTGTTTTCGAAATTTTCTGAAATTATGAATTTAACATAAAATAACGTCTAATATACTGATTGTATTGAAAAACAAATATAATCACCTTATTTCCCAAACATTCCTTAATAAACTGGCATAATTTCATAAATTTAGGACATTTACTTTTTGAGATGCAAGCAGAACAATGAGACAAAAAGTCGCAAATTAAAATTTGCTCGAAATATCCGAAATTTTTTCCCTTCTTCGCTATTTTTTATATCTATCTTAATTGACCATATCTAATTTAATTGTAAAGATAGAAATATATTCTTTATAACATCGGAAAGATTAAGTTTTAACACTCATGAATATATTTTTTTGAATAAGAAAATATGTAAATGACTTATAACAATTTATAAATCACATTTCAAAAATGAGGGTGAAAAAAAATTAAAAAAGTGGAGTGTGTTTAAACGTTTAAAAAAATTATAAATCCAAAACTAATTCGAAAATTAAAAAATGCTTACTTGGATTTCCAGTCCAAACCTATTTGTACACACCCTAAAACAATTGGATCTCTCCTCTTAATAGTGTTTCAGAAATTCGACGGACAAAATTACTTGTAAGCGAAATTTTATCAATGACGACTTTAATGTTAAATAACTTATAAACTAATAACAGTATTGAAACAAAAATATATTCTTCTTATTTATCAAGCATTTCTTAACTAATTCACTTAATTATTTCGTAATTTTAGGACTTTTACATTTTGAGATACGATCTGAATAACATTGAAAGAACTGAAAATTCCCCCTAGGGCTTATTTTTTTAACATAGAGAGATATTTAAAAAACTATAATCTATATATTACTAATCCCTTAAATTTATTTCAAATCCTTAATATGTTTAAAAATACAATATAGAAAATTTGAAACAGTTTCTTCTGATAGATCTTAACTTGTATTAATTTAAACTTCATCAAACATGAAAAAAGTAATAACTATGAAATATGATTTCAAAATTACGTATTCAGGCAATCTTGTACTAAAGCTTACTATTGATTCGCAAAACATAATTAATTGTATATAACATAGAAATATCATTTTGGTGCCGTTAGATTCAAAATAAAATTAACTATTTTTTAAGGCAATGAAATATTGTTAGATATTTTTTATAATTGTGTGTATCATAAATATAAACCCTCAATGATTAATGTTCACTTAAAGGCGATGAAGGCTCACTGGCTCGATTACAAGCAGTAGCTCTCAAATCTGCATAGGCTGCATATAATTAAGTGTATTATATCTTTAAATTTGCTGATTCCGCTAGTTTTTGTTTCGTAATTTTATCTCAAGCCGTTTGGGTAAAAGCGGGGCGATTGGAAAAATGAGCAATATTCATTGTGTATATTTTTGGTTTTAATGAATTTTGTTTTAATTTACAATATTAATGAACTTTTTCCATGATTTGCTCATGGTTAACAAATGTTTTCTAATATTTTTTTTTTGTTTTTTTTAAAGTTTTTATGGTCAGTTTTGTTATTTTCTAGTCTTCGAAGGGTTATAGATGAAATTTGAATATTAAAATTATTCTTTAAAAGTTTATTTTTTTCTTATTAGGTTATCTAATGAAACACATTTTAAAATCAAAACTTAGAACACTTAAAACCTGGGCAAAATTTTTTTTTTTTTTGCATGAATCAGAATTAAATTAGTTTATTATTTATTGGGATGAATTAAACAAAATTTACATCAACATATGTAAAAAAATAATAAAAAATCATACGTTACATAAGCGTTCATAAGCAATTAAACTAAAATTTTGGGACTGAAACGCTATGGGATAAGTTTAACCATATTGGTTGCACTTTCCCCAAAACTACCGTGGTTGTACTTGCCCAATGTGAAAAAGAGGAGGCAAGTGTAACCACGGCTGCCGATTGTAAAACATTAGTTCAATGCCAAAATAACGCATAAGGATGAAAACTAAATATTAAACTCGATACGAATATAAGGTAGTCAAACAAAACATAGGAAAAAATACAATTTTTAATGACCTAACTTCTATTGACAACCAAACAGTAAGAATTTTTTTTAATTAAAATAAAACTCTTTTAAAAGAGAAATTGCCAGTTAATTGCTAAAATCATAAAAAAAAAGTCAAAAACCTTCTACAAAAATCATAAAAAAAAGTCAAAAACCTTCTACAAAAATCATAAAAAAAAAGTCAAAAACCTTCTACAAAAATCAAATTAAAAATCCAATCTAATTTATTTCATACACAACTTAAAGAAAACAACAGAGCGAGAGCCTTTCCACATATATAGACAAATATAAATTCTTGACAATGATAAAAATATTCTTCTTCAAATAATTGGGCCAATTATTGTCAAATTTGCTTTGTCGCCCGCCAAGTGGTGTGATTCCAAAAACAGAATTTCGAAATAAAAAGCATTTAAAGTGGGAAACTCGCCTTGGATATAACGTTAAGTGGAGTGATACTTGACTTATTATAGGACAACTTGTTAAACTAGGACCCACGGAACTTTGCCAAATGATAAATATATCTGTCAACAGTCATGGAAAATAGTGTTCGTTCATCATCACATTTCTGTGACTTATACTACTTTGTCAAATCGCTTAATTATGAAATACTTATATAAACTAAATATCTGCATAAATATTCATGAGACAGCAGACTATAAACATAAAATCAAAGTATTTATTTACCGATTTATTAAATAGTCTAATTTCAATAGGTTCATTGCCAAATACGAAGATGAAGATTCTAGGATAATTCCTGATTTTGAGGAAACTAGGGATGGTCCTTGCACAAGATCAGAATGCAGAACTCCTCCGCCGGAGTAGAGATACAGCCAACCCATGCAACTTTAAAAAGTCTAAATATTTATTTTGTTGCTACTTATAATATTATCGATTGCTTAATTGTTTCAAAATGCCACTAAAGATATTGTACTGTGTGAATGTAAAAACAACAAACGAAGTTGATGTATTTAACCTACTACCTCTTTCAGCAATAAAGCAAGTATTAAGTTATGAAGGGTTATTATTATTTAGCATTGTCTTTTTTTTAAATAAATATATTATCTGTTTAGATAATTATAAATAAATTATCTTATGAACAAAAATTGTAAAGAATAAATTTATTCCAATTTCTTTTAAATGAATTGGGGAGATCATTGCATTCAATGACGACTCTAATTAAATATTTGTATTTATACCTCGTAGTTTCATTTTTATATAGTTTCAATAACATTCATATTATTTAGCCATATTTATAAGTAGTTTGAAATGGAAGAACGTATAATTTGCAATCCTATTTATTACATTTCTTTGTAAATAGCGTGAATTTTCGATTGAACAATAAGTTAACTAAATATTACATAAGCACAGTACTTGTAATCTATATTTTAATGTAGTTCATATCTCAAATATTCAAAATTACACAAGGTTAAATATTTGTATTAGTCATATATATAATTACTATCCCCATACCCCCTTAGCAGCAACAGATTTTTAGATTATTACTTTTTATTTTATGTACTATTGAATTGTTATGCTGTATTAATGTACTGTTGTATAAATGTATGTTTATAAATTTATTCATAAACACACATTTATACAACAGTACATTTATAAATAATATTTAATTCTGACATTATAAATATGTGACAAATAACATTGTGGATATATCCCGTTTGGTAGGTTTGGTTTGGTTTTGTTAAATAACGTCGCACTAGAGCTGCACAGTGGGCTATTGGCGACGGTTCGGGGTCAATCTCGAAGGAAAGACCAGGGAACACATTCACACACACATAATCACATGCACCTCGTTATTTTAGAACAATGGTCAGATGACGAGGAAACACCTGAACTGGCACCCAACGCCTTCAATAGACGTCGGGACTTTGGACCCCGATC
Organism: Troglohyphantes excavatus; assembly: GCA_963932185.1. Taxonomy (NCBI): domain Eukaryota; kingdom Metazoa; phylum Arthropoda; class Arachnida; order Araneae; family Linyphiidae; genus Troglohyphantes; species Troglohyphantes excavatus. The sequence goes on along the minus strand of OZ010669.1, from coordinate 27,832,300 downwards.
AGATTTATCGTGCACCAGTCCCGTATACACGCCAGTATAATTTGTTGGATATTCTGGACGACTTTCTAGTATTTTTGTAGCGAAGCTGGTAACCCTCCGATCGCAAGATCACTACTTTTTTACTTTTCTATGTCAAGTCCATTTCACGGATTCGAACCACCAATCCTCTGATTAGTAGCTGAACGCCTTATCAACTGAGCAACTGGGGCTCTCCCGTTTGGTAGGAATCAAGAAAAAACCCTGAAATAAAGCAAAACCCGTTCGGTGCATAGATGAAGGCCCACTGAATAAACGGCTGGCGGATGTTTCTTTCTTTGGCAAGGTTTCTACACTACACCTTGTTTCCCTTCCAATTGTTTAAAGGTACCAATATTTATTATTTGTTTTTATGAAAAAAGCATCGTTCGTAAATATCAATGCTGAAACTGCAGCTTCTGTTTGCTTTGAAATATTAACACTTTTTAAAAATAACACACTCGCCTTGTGCCTGAGAAAATATTTAAGCGCAGCAAAAACAGTTTAATCCTTCACGTGAAAATAAAGAAGCATTATTGTTATGTACAGGGCTCCCAGTTGCCCTGGAGGCCTCTGTGGCCGAGTGGAATAAGGCGTTAGCTAGGTATCCGAGGGATCCCGGTTCGAACCTGTGCGACGGACTAGACTAAGAATAGTAAAAAAGTAGTGATATTGCGATCGGGGAGTTGACAACTTCGCTACAAAAATACTAGAATGTCGTCCAGAACATCCACAAAAAAAATTAACGACGTGTATACGGGACTGGTGCACGATAAATCTGATCGGGGTCCAAAGTCCCGACGTCTATTGAAAGCGTTGGGTGCCAGCTCAGGTGTTGTCCTCGCCATCTGACCATGGTTCAAAAATACGAGGCATCGTTCCCGGGCCTTCCCTTCGAGATAGGCCCCGAACCGTCACCAATAGCTCACTGTGCAGCTCTAGTGCGACGTTATTTAACCAAAGCAAACCAAGCCCAGTTGCCCAGTGGAAAAAGGCGTTCGGCTAGTAATCAGAGGATTACGAGCTCAAACTCGACTACTGGACAGGTTTGGTTTGGTTTGGTTAATTAACGTCGCACTAGAGCTGCACAGTGGGCTATTGGCGACGGTTCGGGGTCAATCTCGAAGGAAAGACCCGGAAACACATACACATTCACACACACATTCCTACATGCACCTCGTTATTTTAGAACCATGGTCAGATGACGAGGAAACACCTGAACTGGCACCCAACGCCTTCAATAGACGTCGGGACTTTGGACCCCGATCAGATTTATCGTGCACCAGTCCCGTATACACGCCTTTAATTTTTGCGGATGTTCTGGACGACTTTCTAGTATTTTTGTAGCGAAGCTGGCAACCCTACTGGACAGAACAAATAAAAATAAAAATGTAGTGATCTTGTGATCGGATTGTTTTCAGCATAGCTACTTAAATACTAGGAAGTCGTCTAAAAATATCCTACAAATTATACTGGCGTGTATACGGGACTGGTGCACAATAAATCTGATCGGGATTCAATGTCTTGACGCATGATTACTGTATATTGGTTGGCCGGGTGTCTTGTCCTCAAGTATTGTCCTCGTCAACTGGCCATGCTTAAAATAATACGAGGCGCCGTTCCTGGGTCTTGCCTTCGTGATAGGCCCAAAATCATCGCCAATAGCCCACTGTGCAGCTTTATTAAGACGTTAATTAACCAAACCAAACCCGTTTCTTTCCTTTGAGATAGGCTCTGAACCGTCGCAAATAGCCCACTGTGCAGTTCTAGTGCGACATTATTTAACCAAAACAAAGTTATTTACTAAATGGTGGATCCTGGCTTTTGTAGCCTGCGAGCCCGTGATAATCTTGTTATACTTTGCTGACTTGTAAGCCGTGATAGTCCTCGCTGTGATATCAAGTCTAATTTGTTCTGGTAACCGTATCGGTTTGTTTCATGAATATATAGATGCATTGTATTTTTAATTTTTTTGTTTGGTTAAATAGCATCGTATTAGAGCTGCACAGTAGGCTATTGGCGACGGTCGGGGTCTATCTCGAAGGACAGACTACGGAACGATGCCTCGTATTTTTGAATCATGGTCAGATGACAAGGACAACATCTGAGCTGCCACCAGGCGCAACTAAAGATCTGATCGTGGTCGTGATAAATCTGATTGTGCACCAGTCCCGTATACACGCCAGTATAATTTGTTTTATGTACAGAACGACATTCTAGAATTTTTGTAGCGAAGCAAGTGTTTTTGAGCTGGCAACCTTCCGCTAGATAACTACTTTTTTACTTTTTTTTTGTCAAGTCCACCGCACGGGCTTGTACTAACAATTCTTTGATTATCTGATCCAGCTGAACGCCTTTATCCACTGGACAACTAGAGGCCACGTGAATATACGAAAATATTATTGGTATGTACAAAATGTTGGATCCTGGATTGTGGGTCGTCCAGAATATCCAACAAATTATACTGGCGTGTATACTGGCGTGTATACGGGACTGGTGCACGATAAATCTGATCGGGGTCCAAAGTCCCGACGTCTATTGAAGGCGTTGGGTGCCAGTTCAGGTGTTTCCTCGTCATCTGACCATGCTTCTAAAATAACGATGTGCACGTATGAATCTGTGTGTGAATGTGTATGTGTTCCCGGGTCTTTCCTTAGAGATTGACCCCGAACCATCGCCAATAGCCCACTGTGCAGCTGTAGTGCGACGTTTATTAACAAAACCAACAAAAAACCAACCTGGATTGTGGCTTGCGAGCTCGTGATAATGTTGTTATACTTTGCTGATCTGTGAGCCGTGATGGTCTCTGCTGTAATATTAAGTCTATTTTCTTCTAGTAACTGTATCAGGTGGTTTCCGATATAAATATATCGATGCATGATAAATTAAAGAGTGCCGAGGAGTGAAGGTGCGGTTTCGACAAGATTTTGTTGTTTGGTGACGTGTGTTTTGTAGTATGTGCAATTGCAGACCGGATTACGCGGCGGTCTTATACATTTTCTGGTCCGAGTCCTTTTCCAAGAATGTGCGAATTCTCGTGTTGATGTGCTGTTGGTGTTTAAAGGTGCTTGATGTGCTATACCGTCCAAGAGTTTAATGTGATGGATGTCGCCAAGGTGCATAAGTTTTTTTTTTTGTAGTTTACATACTTTTTAACTGTTTTATTGTATATGATTAAGTGTCTTATTGTATATTGTTCACTATTTTTATTTCTATACCCTAATAAGTGTTTATTATATTCTATGCTCATGGTCAATTCGCTGGTTCACAAAATACATAACATTATCAAGAGCTTTTCAATTTCCGAAAGGATTGGTTTTGTACAATAACGTGGTTAAGGATAACAATAGGAAGATACTGGGCGTCTATTGTTTGAAGAGGAATAGGGACGATGAGTATTGGACTATTTTAACAACGCCCAAAATAAGTTTAAAGAAGTAAATAATAAGTAAAATAAGTAAACATTTATTTTTAATCAACATGCCATCCATCTGTTAATTTACTATATATATTTTTTTGTTAAAAACTTCCCATCGTGGGTTATAAGTTTAAATTATAGTACCAGAAAATACGACTGTTTCATAGATTGTTGATAAAATTTAAATTTTTTAGCAAGTACATTAAATTAATTAAAAACAATTAAATACTGCTTTCCAAAATAAGATTTATTTGTAAAAATTAACCTTTTCTCAATCTTTAAGAATTTTTTGTTGTTGTCCTAAATACTAGAGTTATATTTTTACAAAATTAAATATTGGATTTAAGATATTTTAATTAAAAAAAGTTAACTAATTTTAAGAACGAAATTTTTAAGAACACAATTAAAGAATTTCTATGTTTGAAATTTATTTTAATAACTTCTAAACTGTTCTACATATCACCAAATTATAAATATTTTAACCTAATTGAACTATTTATTTTTTGGGATAAAATATTGTCTAGTTATTTTTTATTATAAATAAAATATATATTTTTTATTTTTGTTAGCACTATGCAATTTTTTGTAAACTTTCTATTTGCATATGTAGACAGCAGATGGCGCCATTAACAAATGAATGTTTTATTCAAATGTGGTTAACCGTTCTTAGAAATTTTCTAAATTCATTGACATATGACAATATAAAACAAATTGAAATAATATTTCTAAAATTTAAATTAGAAAATAAAACGGAACAGATGTAGTATAGGACATTTGGCGCGTTTTTGTTTTTGGCGACGAAAAATTGCCGTTAAACAGCTCTATGACGTCATAGGATTGCCAGATTGAAAGTCGCCACAAGAATCGGAACATACCAACAATGTCAGGTGGGGTTGCCATACTATAAATATATCGCCCCTATAAAACACGCCAAAAAAAAACTCGCGCGCCAAATGTCCTATACTACATCTGTACCAATAAAACTAATTTAGAAAAAATAAGGTACAAATGTATTATCACGGGGCACCGAAAAATTGAAATTTAGAAATGCATAGAAGTCGCCAATATGACTATTAACGGCCAACGATGGGCAACGGCGATAGGTTGAGCATGATGCCAGTTTCTTCGGTTTAAAATCGGGCCTCGGTGGCTCCGATGAAAAGTTCGATGATTAAACGCGATTGGTTGGATGGAATGCACAGTAGACTATTACAACGTTGTACAATGGGCTATTGGTACGGACACATTTGAAAAGTAATGACATTTATTAATTGTTTAAGTAACTTTGTTTTGGTTTAGTTAAGGCAATATTTGAGCCACACAATGGGGTATTAAAGACGATCCAATGTTATTATGTAACGAATGGTTTATTGAATAAGCGTCGCATTAGGGCTGCGCAATGGGCTATTGGAAATGGTTCCGGATCTATCCCGAGAAAATGTGGAATTATTTTAAAATGACGGACCTGTGGTTTCACCCCACTCTCTAAACTTTTGCGCGACTTTAATATTTACTGGGATAATTTTATCGTCTGCGAATTTTTTTCGTATCGTCTGCGAGCTTTGTTGCTATACGAGCTCTTCTTTTGTTGTTACATTTTGCATGGCTTTTTTTTTACAAATTTCATAACTTTTTTAATCCTGATGACGCTTTTTGAAAATTTCCGTTTGGTCTAAAGTAGCCTCTTTTTAGATACTGGCGAATTGTTTCAACTAAATACGGTTATGTATCTGTTTGAAATTTTCATTTATATGTATATTTTTTTCATTTTATATTCTATGTATAACCAGTTTTATTTTGGAATATTATGCTTTATATTGAGGTGTGATGCCCCAAAACGACTGCCCGAAGGGCAGTCGTTTAAGAGTGCTGTCGAAATGCCCCAAACGACTGCCCGAAGGATTGCCTGTAAGCACCATGATCGACTGCTCGGAGGGGGTCATGGATGTGATCCTGAGTAGTCGGAGGCCGGAGACCCCAAAATCGACGTAAGGAGTCTGGGACTTTAAGCGCGCGGTACGCGTGTGCGCTGAAGAGTGCCGTCGAAATGCCCCAAACGACTGCCCGAAGGATTGCCTGTAAGCACCATGATCGACTGCTCGGAGGGGGTCATGGATGTGATCCTGAGTAGTCGGAGGCCGAAGGCCGGAGACCCCAAAATCGACGTAAGGAGTCTGGGACTTTAAGCGCGCGGTACGCGTGTGCGCTGAAGAGTGCCGTCGAAATGCCCCAAACGACTGCCCGAAGGATTGCCTGTAAGCACCATGATCGACTGCTCGGAGGGGGTCATGGATGTGATCCTGAGTAGTCGGAGGCCGGAGACCCCAAAATCGACGTAAGGAGTCTGGGACTTTAAGCGCGCGGTACGCGTGTGCGCTGAAGAGTGCCGTCGAAATGCCCCAAACGACTGCCCGAAGGATTGCCTGTAAGCACCATGATCGACTGCTCGGAGGGGGTCATGGATGTGATCCTGAGTAGTCGGAGGCCGAAGGCCGGAGACCCCAAAATCGACGTAAGGAGTCTGGGACTTTAAGCGCGCGGTACGCGTGTGCGCTGAAGAGTGCCGTCGAAATGCCCCAAACGACTGCCCGAAGGATTGCCTGTAAGCACCATGATCGACTGCTCGGAGGGGGTCATGGATGTGATCCTGAGTAGTCGGAGGCCGAAGGCCGGAGACCCCAAAATCGACGTAAGGAGTCTGGGACTTTAAGCGCGCGGTACGCGTGTGCGCTGAAGAGTGCCGTCGAAATGCCCCAAACGACTGCCCGAAGGATTGCCTGTAAGCACCATGATCGACCGCTCGGAGGGGGTCTTGGATGTAATCCTGAGTAGTCGGAGGCCAAAGACCACAAATACCCGGAAACATAAATCGACGTTAGGAGTCTGTGACGTTAGTGCCACGGTACGTACGTGCGCTTAGAACCGTGTATGGCATTCGTGATGTCCACACGACTTGAAACGACTAACCAACAGCGGATCAACTGATCGCGAGTGCTAATCGCAACATTGGCTTTTAAACGCATTAACTTAATGTCAGTTATTTGTATATTTCCGATATTCGTCGATCTGTAAAATATCATCTGACCAGGGTGCTAAATTACGAGGCAGTATTCCCGAGTCTTTCCTTCTATATAGATCTCGAACATCATTAACTTTCCATTAGAAATAGTAACATCCGTCCTTTAACCATGGTTCAAAAATACGAGACAGCTTTCCCGGGTCCTTCTTTCAAGATATATGCGAACCGTTTACCCAATGTGCGCTAACCAATCAATCGCGAAAGCAACCAACAAGGCAATCGCCGATCATCCATTTTAAAGCAAAATGTTTGGTTTGGATAAACATGATCTAGAACTACACATTGGGCTATTTAATACAAATGTAAATAAAAGTATTACTCTTATCAAAGTGTATTGGCAACGATACAAATTTATTTCGTGTTCGAAAGTTTGATTATATTTTTAAAACGGCGGTAGTTTGCTCTTATTACATTAATTTGTTACTAAAATATCAGAAATTACGAAAAAATAACATTCCGATATTAAATCAGTATATTATCACATTTATAAATATAATATTTAGCATCGTTCCATTGTACTACGACTGCATAATCGAGGGTTACCGTCTCGTTTGGCGGGATTAACAAACGCGTCACAGAATTGGCGACTTAATTTTGTTGAAAATTCGGTGCCCCGTGATAGTACATTAGTTCCAAAAATAAATAAAAGTACTATAGTAATTAAATACAGTAGAGCTTTGATTTTGATTGCAAGTAATATTTGCTGATGAATGAGTTATTTTTCTGAAATATTTGAAAACGGCGATTGCACAAATACTCTTCCAGCCTTTAAAATGAAATATTAAAAATATATAATAAAAACAGCTAAGACGTAATAAATCTAGTTTTTGTGAATTTGAAATCTTATTTGAAGTGTAGTTTTTGTGAGGCTGAGAGCTCTTTTGAAACTTCAAATTGTCATCTAGTGTCTAATTGTAGCAAACAAAAACAATAATTTGAATCGCATGAATTCTGGGATATTCCTGTTTCCTAGTCCTTTTAAATATTTTTCAAAATTTCAGATGGCTGTCCTAAAAAAAATAGGTGTGATTTACAATATCTGCACACAAACTCATTTCTAATTATGTTTACATTAATATTTTACCTTAATAAGTTTTACCATTTAAATTTTTGTGATTTTCCAAAGCAAAAAAGAATTACTCTTTTAATAAATACCCAATAATTAATATATATGAAATAGAGAAACTGTAAAAAAAAATAAGGATATGATTGTTTCTAAAGAATTGTTTTATTGTAAAATATTTGTTACTTAGTTTAATAAAATATATTTGTAGCAATGTAAGTGTCATTTATTTGTAGAATCGATATTGTTTTTATCCATAATAGTGTTTCTTAAAATATTAAACACGGCATTTAAAAAATTGATCATATTTCTTGCATTAACCATAAATGTAGAATAAAAGTCGCGTTTTATTTTCTAACTAAATTCATAGATGGCAGCACGATAGCTCTATTTAAATGAAATTTGCTATATCTGCTATAGTACATTCTTACTACAGGTTTATAAAGTTTAAATTAAGTATATGGAGAAATAAAAAATATACAAATATATTATTTAATAAATTCGTATAATAATAACATTGCTTTTTTAAAAGCTTTAGACAGACGTTGATTTGTTTCATAATATAAATAAGACAGCGAGTAAAATTAAAAATTGTCGAGTTTGAGTTATGCGCTGGTTGCCCTTGACACCAAATTAAGAAAACAGGAATAGACAGAAAAAATGCATAGAACACAATTTTTTTTTTTAAATATTTCGTTTTTTTACTACATTCACAATCCTATTATTCACAGACAGTGGCGGCGATTCGGGGGGGCAAGGGGGGGCGGTTGCCCCCGCACTTTTTTCGAATGTTGCCCCCGCACTTTTTTAATATTGCACATTTTAAAACTAAATAACAAGTCAATTGTTTTACGGCATTGCCCTAAGCAAGGAAAATTTTTGAACCCAATCCTCCCACCACCACAGGCATTAAGGAGGGAGGGGGGGGGGGGGGGGGGGGGGTCAGGAGCTTCAAACCCCTTTCATTGAAAGTCAAGTGAAAAAAAAATTTGAACGAATGTGGTATCGTTGTTCTTTAAAAATAATTCCTCATTTTAAAACTATAATAAATTCTTTATCTAAATTGAGCAGCGTCGTTTTCAAATTTCCAGACAGTATTCCAATAACTCATTGATTGGCGCCTCACATTTACTCATTCTGTTTTTTTTTTCGGAATAGCTTATCTTTACATAGAAAATGCAACTGTTTGACCTTCAATTCAAAAAATAGATCAAATCCCCTGCTTTTATTTATGTCTATCTGATACATTAAAATAGTATTCTGTCTTAATATAATGCGTTAAATGAGATGTTTATTATGTAATATTGGCGCCGAACAATTGCGTAATATATAGGCCTGTAGATAGGTGGGTAGGGGTTGTCATGAGTTTGCCATTAAATGTCTTTGTTTTGATCTTCGTCTGCTCTGCTTTTTAGCGAAATGAAGCGAATTGTGCAAAATTCAGTTTTAAATTACTTTAATAAAAAGAACAAATGTGAAGTTGAACATGACAGCAGTAGTAACACAAGCACTACCGTTTCCATTCAAGAAAGCTTGTCTGTTTGCAATCTACGCCACGGAATTTTCAAAATCGCGCAAGTATACGTTTAAAGATACCATTATCTTGATTTGTAACATTTATGTATGATATTTCGAAATCTTTTACATCATTCATATTATGCGATTGTACTTCAATTTATTTAGCATTAATTGTTCATTTTATAATTTAATTTCAAATTATTATTGGAAAATTAATTCGAATTTCAGTAATCATTGATATTTGTAAATTTCGACTATTATTGCACTTCATCAAATGCGTAACGAGGGTGGGTACAGTTTAATTTAACCGTGAATAGATATATTTAAAAAACTTTTGTTTAAAGGTTGATTCATTCATACACGGATGAGATATTTTTGCTTTTCCCAAAATATTCATTTAAAAAGAATAGTAATAATAATTCGACAATCAGATGTTATTATGATTTTGGTTTAGATTTTTACAAACCCGTGTCGGAAAAATTTATGCCCAAAGAAAATTTATATTATTAGCAAATAATAGGGAAGATTAGAAATTGTCCAACTTGTAAGATTAAATTTATATCAGACCTCTGAACGGACAATGCATTGTAACATGCGTTCAATAAACCAATACTTTTAAGAAAACTGTTTAATATTACCTAATTTATAAAAAGGTTGAAAATGTCGATAAGCTGGAACTGGGAATTTTTAGCGCTGTTGAGTTGGAAATTTCGATCGTTAAGTTTGATTTGGTTAAATAACGTCGCACTAGAGCTGCATATTGGGCTTTGCCGACGATTCGGGTTCGGGGCCCATCTCGAAGGAAAAACCCGGGAACAATGCTTCATATTTTTGAACAATGGTCAGATAACGAGAACAACACCTGAGCTGTGCATCCGGCGGCGTTAAGCCGGAAATTTTGAATCGTTAAGTTGGGAAATTTCTTAATCGTTACCAAACAGATATTACAAGGAGTCTCAAACTTTAAATTTGTTCTTTAAATTTATTTCATAATTAGGGAGTGATTTATTAATTTTAAAAATAGTTATTGACAATTGTTAAATATAATTAATGACAATGATAACTGATGATGTTGTTTATCTGCCAACGTATTCCTGTTTACTTGAACGAAAATTAATAATTTTTTAAGAAAAAAAAGTGGTGGTGGGTTGGGAGAGATGTTTGTTGATTTTTGTGGGGTTAAGGATTCCCCCCTCTAGATGAGGGGGAAATATATGCCAGATGCCTAGGGATTGAAAGGGTGAGGAGGGAAAATTTCCTCCACTTCTTTTTCAATACTGATACAAATGGAAAAGATACCTATCCCTTTGGAAGTCGGTCAATAAATATGTTAATTAGATTCTTGCAACAGTCCGTATCCGTCCAAAAAAAATTGGGAAATAATCGGTAATGGGTTAATAATCGACCTGGGCGTCTCGCACTCATTTTAAGTTAGTATCATTTCCTTCAAATAACTCAAAATAGAGAGTAAATATATAAATATGCAAGATTTATTGTTTGGGCGATTAAATTTTTATACCCCCGCGCTTGTTTCGTCTTGATCTTGCCCCCCCACTTTTACCACCCAATCGCCGCCACTGTTCACAGAAGTGATAAACGGGTCCGAGCTTTTGGAAATGGCTCTGTGATTAATGGATACAAACAATGTGGTTAATATGCTTCAATTGCAGAACCGCTTGCAAAAGCTTGCGCGCGTTTTACACGTATGTGTAGCATGAATCCTAATTTAAATAAAACAACCACTGAATATTTAATTTGCTAAAACATAAATAATAAAATAATAGGATTTTTTTCTGGCCGTATTCATTGAAACATATTACAATTGATAGCAAGCTTTGTGCTTCTACAATAAGGTATATATATATAAGGTGGACGATGATAGATTTTAAAATTATTTTTACGTTCAGAGTCCAATTTCCCTTTGGAAATAAATTGTAAACCTACAATAGTTAAAAAAAAAAAAAAAAAAAAAAAACGTTTATTCTTTGGAAACTGAATCCTCAACTTTTATTGATTTCTGAGGTTTTTAAAAAATATTTCGAATAATTATATTTCTAATGTAATTTACTTCGATTCACAGAAACTGTAAAACCTGTGCTAATTATGAAGTTCTTCGCTTAAAAAGTAATTGTAAAACACATTTTAGTTAACTTTGTAGCTTGAATAAAATAGAATAATTAACAATCAACTTTTAATAATTTTGTACATTTGATTATCAAGGGACTATTTGATTTCATGGCTTTCTAAAAGGACCCTGTTTAAAAATTTGATTTATTTTTTATTTATTGTCTTTGGAAATGAATACCTGCTAGTATAATTTGTGGTTTATTGTTATTCATGTATCTTTGGTGTATTGACATTATTTTAATTTTTCTCGGACGATTTTTTTTAATTTAAATTAAATCATTATATTTATCTTTTAACTAATTAAGCGATTGGTGTCAATTTTGTCCTCAAAATATGTTCTTGTGGACAATAAAAAAAGAGACAGTTATATAATTTAATTATACTAAAACATAAAGAAGTATTAAATATATTTCAGCTAATTCTTGTCATTTATAAACTCCGGAATTAATATTTTTGCAGAATAATAGTATTTTTGACAAATATCGTACATTCTCGCCCACTTCCCACTGTAGGAAAAATGATAAAAAGCTAAATATATTAAATTTCTATATATATTTATTTTATGTATTACAAATTTATCTTCTAATCAAAACTTAGTAATATTGGTAATTAATCCGAATTTCCTAATTTATATATAAATAATTTCCATACGCCAAAATGTCAAGTTCTTTTTGTAAACTTAAACACGTCGACTGTTCAACTTGATTAAAATCAGACATTTAATTTTTTGCTGAATTGCACTTCCTTAAAAGAAAAGCATTTTTTAGAAAAAGAATGTGTTCAATTATAAGTTTACAATGTGATTCAAAATACCCATTTTACTTTATAACGAAGTGCCACAACCTTACCCTAGTTTAAATAGAGAATTTGACACGCATTTCAACGTCTCAACACGAATTCTTCGCGTCAAATGCATTTAATAAAGATTGTTCTTTTATATAAGTTCGCAGAAATTGTGAGCACATTAGACATGTAGTAATCTTCTTAGGTTTAATTTTTTCTTATTTTTGAACATCAATTATTTGTTGTTGATTGTTTCTGTTTATTTGAAAAACACTTTTTTAATTATTAATTTAATTGCTTTTGTTTTTATAAATAGATAAAGGATTTTCTTCCAAATAATAAAGAAAGCAAATCGTCCGAAATTTCCATTTCATTTTTTTTTAGTTCCATAGAGTAATTGATTAATCAACTTGTCAGAAACTTTATTTTTTCATTTAGAATACTAATGTCTGATATATTTTTGTAATAAATAATACTTTATCAGAGTTACAAATATTTAATTATTCTTAACATTATATATAATATTTCAGTACATTTTTTATTTACATCTTTATTTAATAGATGGCGCCACTATCATTAAAAATTAACTTGTTCCAATCAGTCTGTTTAATAGTTCTTAGATATATTTGCAATGCTTAACATTCATTAGTTTCAAGAATATTCTGATGCTTTTGGTTCACAAATGCTTTTATTTAATTAATAACGAATTGCATTTTTTTGCTGATACATAAGTAAAAAAATAAAATGAATATTTGAAGAAATTATACACAAAATTTTATTTTACTATTTCTTGTTATTTTCTTCAATAGATGGCGATACTAGTTTTAACTGAAAAAGGGAAAACAAATTAGACAACAACGTTCAATCTTTAGTTTTATCCGCGCTTAGGTTTATCTAGTTTAATCTTGTTATAGACTTACTATTTGTTTATTACAAAATAAATGGTATTTCCAATGCATGCCACTGTTTTTTTTTTTTATAAATCACGATTTTATTTAAAAATCATGGGAACTGTAAATAATTCAGAAACATTGTGACCAAATTTGCATTTATTTTTGACTGTGGACCATGTCTACTACACTTAATGAGGTTTAAGATATTGTATTCTTTTTTAGGAATATATATAAACTTTTGCCTAATGAAGCTTTTTCAGTAATGCTAATATTTAAATAAATATTTATATTCCTCAAATAATTATCTAGATTATAAATATATAAATTGAATAAAACAATGATAAATTAGTAATTATTTGTTGATGAATAACTAAACTCGTATCGTATTATCAGAAATAAATTAATTTCAATTTATTAAGGAAATTATTATTAAATAATTAATTTATTAAAGAAAAAAAATATTAAAGTAATATATTTTTTAAGAAACATGTTTTTAAGAACATAGGAAAAAAATGCATTTTCTTTCATTCAAAATATCTATATATGAACTTTTAATGCACAAATGCATTTATATAACTGTATTAAAAATGATATGTATTTAAATTCAAAAATATAAAAGAATTCACACATTAAGTAGAAAAAATATTTATATTCGTGTGAAATTGTAAAATGTTTCCATTTTCAATATTACGTTATTCGTTATTAATTGATAAAATTATTAGCTGCATATTACGACTAAATATCGTATAGTTGTTATTCAAGTTTACCAAGGATCAAGTTAATACAAATTTGAAAGATGATTAAAATTGGCTTTAAAAAAAATGGTTGCCTGTGTGTCTCTGCTGAGACAGCATCAGGTTTTAACCCCGTATGTAGCTATTTCAGCTATAAGTTCGCGAATAGCATTTTCCTCTATTTAAGGTATAAGAAACAACTCTGTCAAATTTTATCTTCCTGAGTATATGGAAAGTAGAATAATTTGCGTGACAATTTTTCGTAACCCTTTTCGTTAGTTTTTTTCCGATATGCCACCATTTATGAACACCCGACGAATTGATCAATGGGCTTATCTGAAATCTGTAAGCAATGTGACGTCATAAAGGCCATTAAGCCGGAGTCAAACTATACCATATGTTATTTTTAATCAAACGACACATCAATTATATTTCTAAGTTAAGTACAACTAACTATTTTCTCGAATCAATATTAAACTTTGGTACAAAATTAACTGAATACATGACTTTGAAGTAGCTTTGAATTCCTATTTATTATATGAAAAAACGGTTAATTATTCTTAAGGGGGGAAGGTAGGGCGGTGAACATCAATTTTAAATTTATAATAATTATGCTTCTACTAGTCTAAAGTTAACACAATTTTTATGGTATTTGTATTATGTTACAATTGATAACTTTTGAAATTTTTGATACACAATCTCTATTTGTAGTTGAGTTGCAACAGTTTTAAAATTTAAAATTAAAAAAGTTTAAGGTACACTTTTCTAGTAAACTATTATGAATATAAACACATTTTTTTCTGAAATACAAATTAGACTGCATGTTCAACTTATGGAACCTAAAAAAATAGACAAAATGTATACTTCACGTTTTAAAAAATTAAATTTACTTTTATTTACATAAACATTTTTAGTTATAAAATGTATATATTTTTTAAATATATTTACGCATACAAAAATATAAATTTTGTTGGTTCCACAAGTTGAACATGCAGTCTAATTTGTATTTCAGAAAAAAAATTGTTTATATTCATAACAGTTTACTAGAAAAGTGTACCTTAAACTTTTTAAATTTAAAATTGTTACAACTGAACTCCAAATAAAGATTGTGTTTAAAAAATTTCAAAAGTTATCAATTATAACATAACACAATTTTTATGATATGTATTAACTTTTGAGTAGTAGAAGCATAAATATGATAAATTTAAAATTGATATTCACCTCCCCCCCTCCTCCCCCCCTTAATATGAAGAAACGGCTCCAAATTTGTGTTGCAGTATATTTTCAGACATATTACTTTAATTTGTCGTTAGGTTTTAGTCATATAAAGATAATAATTTTTTTAGACATTGTAATTATGACAGTATAATTGACATTATAACTGTGTGACAAATAACGTTATGGATATAAGTTTTATCTCGATCGGTAGGAAATAAGGCGCTGATGAGTGAAAAATTAATGAAATAAAGCAAATCATGTTCGGTACATAGATGGAGGCACCCTGAATCGATGGCTTGTAAATATTTCTTCCATTGGCGAGGTTTTTAATGGCGACTAATTCCTATTTCTATATTCTGCTGGAATAACGTTTAATGGGAAACTGTTCTCGTGTCCGTGCTCCGATACAGCCACACCCGATTGTTCGCCTCCCAACTGTTCAGGCGTGCCAATACATATTATATTTAGATAAAAATGCATCGTTCGTAAATATCAAAGTTGAAACTGTAGCCTCTGTTTCTTTTCAAAATATTAACACTCCCTAAAAATAACACACCCACCTTGTGACCGAGAAAATATTTAGGCGCAGCAAAAACAACCTAATCCTTCACGTGAATATACGAGGAGGCATTATCAAGAGCTCTTCAGCTCCCGGAAGGATTGGCTTTGTACAATGGCGTGGTTAAGGACAACAATAGGAAGATACTGGGCGTCTATTGTTTGGAGAGGAATAGGGACGATGGGTATTGGGCTATTTTAACAACAACATCGCCGAAAGTAAGGTGTATTGGTTATTTTTGATTAAAAAATCAAAACTTTTTTTGGGTTTCAGGTTTTTTATTTTAATATGTATGTATATTTTCATATTTTAAACATACGAATGATAGATTAATATGATTGGGCGTTTTAGCTTTTGTATCCGTGCAAATTTTTGAAAATATATTACTTGATGCGTTATGTGTAATCACAAGACTTTCTAGTAAAATAACAGGTAAACAGGTTTCTGGTAATCAACAGGGTGAAAAAGATATTAAATTATTCCGTAGCGTCTTTCCTAATCAAGTTAGTTGATATATTGATATCTCGGTTTCATTTTTGAAGCTTTCGGAAAGTATTGAAAAGTAGTTTGTTTAAAAAAACAAAATGTCATCCATAAATTTAGTATTTATTTTTATGTTACAAATTTCCCATTGCGGGTTTATAACTTTAACCCTTTGCACTCCGCGAACATTTCTGAAATTGAGTTCTTTCCACGGAACAGTTATTCCTCTTTCTGTTCTTTTACACAATTTTTTTATGCTCATAGAGGGGAGAAAATCGTAATATATTTCGGATCTTCGGATCTGCAAGAGAACAATTTGAAAAAAAAAATTATGTTTTTTAAACACAAGATCACGCCGTTCTCGTTTATTTTAAAGAATAGGGAACTAAAAGAACAAGTCGTTCTGTTGGCGCCTGAGAGGCGACATCGGAGTGCAAAGGGTTAAAACAATATGGAACAATTTAATACGATTATTGCAAGTTATTTTATAATTTATTTTAGTTTGTCATGAAGTAAATTAATTTAAGAAAAGTTGTACATTTAAAAGCTGTTTTGAAAAATAAGGATATTTTTTGTAAAAATGTACCTTTTTCAAAATATTTTTGAGTTTAGTACCACTTACTACCATTTTTATTAACTACCATTTTTGTTTCATATGTACTCAAGTTATATTTTTACAGAAACAAATAATTGATTAAATATATTTTAATTTAAAAAAAAAGTTAAAACTATTCTTAAGCATGAAAAGTTTTAAGGAAACCTTTAAAAAATTTGTATATTTGAAAATAAATAAGACATTTACCCAAAGCATATGCCAAAATACGTAAAACTGCTTTAGTATTGAGGACTAAAAGTTTTAGCTCTGTTCTATAAATAATTTATGTGAAAAAAAAAATGTAATAAGACATACCCTTTTAACATGGGCCTCAATAGAGCCTTATAGTCCTTTTTAAAGTATTTATTACAAATTTATTTAGGAAGATACTGGGCGTCTATTGTTTGGAGAGGAATAGGGGCGATGGGTATTGGGCTATTTTAACAACAACATCGCCGAAAGTAAGATGTATTGGTTATTTTTGATTAAAAAATCAAAATTTTTTTGGTTTCAGGTTCTTATTTACAAAGATTTGAAAGCTCAGCCTTTTTATCTAACCACGCGTTTCTGTAGTAGGTGGACATTTTTTAAAATCCTAGAAAATTGCAATTAGGGATGAGCTTAGTAGTTATTATAAAAAAAATGGCAGTTATCACATTATTATCATGAAATAACGGGTGCTTTATCCGAGTAGTGATATAATCTGTCGAATATTATGTTCATGTAAGATAATATATATTCTATAAAAGAAATACACACCAAAAGCTAAACAAATATAACTTTTATCAGACTCATTTTGTTGTACATATATTTTGAAACATGCGATTTCCTGAAGTCAGTACATGTAGTTGACACAGACTTACATAACAACCGGGATAACAACAAGAATGTGCCGTACATTTAACAATAACATTGTTATCTTAAGTACATTGTATTCTTGCCGGACAGACATACACATACACGTCTCGTAAGGGGCCAGATATGCATCAATTGCAAAATATGTGAAACACTTTGCAAGAAACTGCCATAGCACACACGTTCATAAATACGTTAATTACAAGAAGCAAGGGAACAGATGTAGTATATGACATTTGGCGCGTTTTGTTTTTGTTGGCGACGAAAAAAGTTGCCAAAACCAAAAAAGTTCCGGGAACGCACAAACGATTATGCAGCACGATGACGTCATAGGGTTACCAGACTGAAATTCGCCACAAGAATCGGAAAATACCAACAATGACAGGTGTGGTTGCCATACTATGAATGTATCGCCCCTATAAATCACGCCAAAAACAACTCGCGCCTAATGTCCTATACTACATCTGTACCGAAGCAAGATTATTTGCGTTCGAAATTGCATAGCACATTTGGGTTGGTACATTTCTTTGAAGTTAGGAAAATAATGTTATTGCACTCAGTGTTCTTGCATAGCCGTAGATTATTCGAATCCTCATTGTTAAATAAATGCAATGTTCTCAGCTTCGTAATTTTTTTTTGAATTTCACAAAAAACAGAAATGCACGAAAAACGTAAACTCCAGCTGCCACAGTCGTTCACCTTTGTATGTCGGAATGATAGTTGAGTAACCAGTCTCAAATAGTCTCTCTTGAAGTTAGAAATGAAAACACAGACATGACACTGATGATACATACATATATTTACATATAACATTTCATTTATATTAGTGAATAGGAAAATTAAACAACTTCTATAAATATGCGAGAAGCAAAACTAAGACGCGACTTCACTAGACGGCTTCAAGGTAGTTTACATCACAGATTTATTCTTAGTGCAGTTTTAAAATAAGTTTATTTTCTATACTTCAAAAAATAGTTGTTCTTAAATATATATTGTAACTATTTTCGCTCGTATAATTGTATACAGTTATAATTATTCTTTGTTAGAGTCGGTTGCATTTTGAGATACTATGATATTACAATTTTTAAATATTTAATTTTTAGAATTTTTATTTAATTTGTACTAATTTACAAATTTATTAAAAATTTTTTTTATAATTTTGGATTAATTTACAAAACAGCGGTTTTGAGTTTTTCCAATTTTTGGATTAATTTACAAAATTGTGGTTTTGAGTTTTTCAAATTTTTGGATTAATTTACAAAATAGTGGTTTTGAGTTTTACCAATTTTTGGATTAATTTACAAAGTAGTGGTTTTGAGTTTTTCCAATTTTTGGATTAATTTACAAAATTGTGGTTTTGAGTTTTACCAATTTTTGGATTAATTTACAAAATAGTGGTTTTGAGTTTTTCAAATTTTTGGATTAATTTACAAAATAGTGGTTTAGAGTTTTACCAATTTTTGGATTAATTTACAAAGTAGTGGTTTTGAGTTTTTCCAATTTTTGGATTAATTTACAAAATAGGGGTTTTGAGTTTTTCCATTTTTTTTTATAATTTTGGATTGATATATTTGTTGTTTTTACAAATTTATATTATATATTTCTAGTGTCAGTGAAAATGGGTATCGTGACAAAATTTCTATTTATTTCTATGGGTTGTGCGTTCAGTTTATCCAAAGAATGTCAAGGTAAAAAAATAACACAATCAATTGCGTCGTAAATTAAATTGACTTTACTACTGAGTTTACGTTATTTTTCAAACATTTATAAAATTCTTTATATTTAAAAAAAAAATTGGAAGGCATATTATTACCGGTGAACTATTTTTAATGAATAAAAGAGAAAATACTTATGGAAGATAACATATGCAACAAATGTTTATCATAAATTTAACAAAAAACCATTTGGAATGTTTTATTTTCAACTTAAAAATTTCTTATTTTGTAACTACCATTTTTTTGTAACTTAATATAAAATAGAATGAATAAATATAATTACAATTAGAATTAAATGTTGAAATTGTATCTAAAGCAATACCAACTAAAAAAATAACTAATTTTTTTAAAAAATATATATTTCTTTATTCTTTGAAACATATATTAAATGCATTTTTAAAATATAAATATTGTTGTCTGCCTAGTTGTTAAATATTTTAATTTGAAGATTTCATAACAAATTTAATTAGCTTGATTGATCGAAACACCTAATAGGTTTTAAACGTTTAAGTTTCTGCGTGTGTATGCATAATATATCACCCTATGTATAAACAAAATATTTATAACATAATGAGTATTGAAAATATTCGATTTTTTATGAACAAAGTATCTAATGGTTTAGATAGATGCTTTATACAATTATACATAAATAAATTTAGCTTTTTTTTCTTTATATTACATTAAAATATGCTTGATGTGTAAAGTTTGGGCAGTAAACTGAATGTTGTCGCAATTCATTAAACAAACCTAAAACCTTAATTTTTGTTATTAATCTAATGCATATAATAAAGCTAATAAAAGATTTGCTTTTTTCAGTATCCCACCAAAAAGAAAAGCTGCCCATCTGGTATTGATGAAGATCTATAAACGAAGATGAATATGCAGTTCAAGTTTTGCAATCAATAGATTTAGAGGGTGAGCGATAAAACTTTACTGTTTTAGAAATAGCCTGAAAGGTTTTGCTATTAGTAAATGCGAAACATTTTATGTTTGATGATAAAAATAATAATAAAAAAAAAGTTTATAAGTTAAAATAAAATAAAACACTTTTCGACTTTGTGCGCGATAAAAAAAATCAAAATTACCCAAGTAAAGTTTTTTAAAGGTTTTTTATTATTTTATTACTCATTTTTTAAAAATTAATGGAAAGTAATTAACATATTTAATTACTGAAAATATCTGTAATTATCTTAAATTTATCGAAAAAAATATCTACTGTTGTATTTACAATAGTCAAATACATTATTACGACACATTTACACACATACATATATATATATATATATATATATATATATATATTTAAAACATTTGCAAATAGCACTACCGGTAAGTTTATCATGTAATTTTGTCGCGATAAATTAAACAATTTTTTTTAAAAAGATCTGTAAACCAAAAAATATCAGTTTTAAACTTAATAGATCAATAAGTTTCTTATATAAAAATAAACACAATTTGTTTTCCAATCCATTTCTACAAAAAATTCAAGCGTTTCCTGAAACATTTTGTACTAAAATGATATTTCAAACATAAAATATAAACAATATTTACTAAAAAAATTTTAAAAATAAGTAATCCTATTTTAATAGGAGGGACATGCATATTCAAAAAGTAACTACATACTTTTCCCTAAACAAATAACACATTATGCATTGAAATAAAAATAACTTGATTTGCCACTTTACACGCAACGTTAGTATTTATTTCCGAAGAAAAGTATATTGTCAAGTTTTCAATTAAAAATAAAAAACAAAAACTTGAATTTCATAATTTATATAGTCGAGTTAGAAGTAAAATCACATATATTTAAACTAAAAGTTTAGCAACCGTTGTTGGCGCCGAAATCTAAACAGTGAAAGGTTTAATAAGCGATAAACTTCTAAATATGAATGACCTTGGTGCTTTGCTCCAAAGAGAAAAACAACAACATTGCCTTAGATATAGTCGCCAAAAACGGCTGCTAAATCTTTGGTTTAAATATATGTGATTTTATATTTAAGCCGATAATTAATGCCTTTACGTTTTGCAAGCGTACGAAATAAATATGATATGTTGAAATTTGTTTATTAAATTTTATGTCTAGATTGGAATCATTGATTACTCATCGGTTAATTAAAAAATTTAGGTTGAATTATATTTGTTATATTTTAATGCCTTCTTATAATAATTGCCACACGAAATGAGAAATTTAATATTAAATATACGATGTATTCTCTATAATATAACTATATTTACTATTTGCTAATTAAATAATTCACATTATTTCTTGTTGAAATAATAACTAGCAAGACATAAATGCCTTTGATCTAGAAACTATTGCATTGTAGTTTATTGAAAATACTTTCTAGATTAATATTATTTGTTTAAACTCAATTTTTATAATTGAGTTTAAAGTGTGTATGGAAGTGCAACCACATTTAATGTGTGTGCATGCAAGATTTATGAAACCATTTCAACAAGTTATCACGAAAACAGTTTTAAAATTTTAATCTTTAAAGGATAGAGATTGATTTTATGGTTAAAAAATGACAATGGGTGGAAAAAAATCCGATTTATAATCCATGGATTTATAATTACAACAATAGGTATGAGTATGATCTGATGAGGCCTGTTGCGCCTGGCTTATTGCTTGGTCTTCATTAATATCTTGCTATAATATAAAGCATAAAATAGCTTGTTGTAGGAACAATTTTGAAACTTTAAATTCCTATAAAAAAATGAACACAAACAAAACAAACAAATTTGTCCAAAACAATACAATCTTGACACAGTATTGCGTAACAAAGGAAAATATTGACATATAATTTTCGTTCAATGCACGAAAATCTCCACACAAATGACACTTTGACACAGAACACTTAAGAAAGATATGACCAGTGTTTTAACAAATGATACAACACACTTTCTTGAACACTTGTGCCACTCAACTCTGAGTTATGCTATTTAGGCGTCGAAAGGTACGAAACTAACCCTTGCGTTTTCCTCTGTGGCGGTTGCATTTTTCCTCCGATACAATTAATTGGTTGGTTAACATGTTCTTTCTGCCGGTGTCTAAAAGGATACAAGTCGACTCTTACCTTTTATTCGTTATTTTGTATAACGATTCAATCCCTTGTGCGTGTCCAACACCGAATGTATGTCCAACACCGAAAATAAGCAATTCCTACAGAAGAAAAACGCGAGGGCATCTTCCATATCTTATTATAGAAATGCCTGATCGACATTTCGTTCTACCATTGCATAGCGTATAAACACGACAAGAAGGATCATAAAATCTGGCATCAGATTCTTCTGTAACGAACCCACGAGAAACAAAGATAGTTAGTTGTTTATGTGTTTGATATTCGAACAACGCGTCTTATCGCTCTGCAGCATATAAAATAATACGGTTAACTTATAAAACGTCACACTAGACTCTCCTCTTTAACTGATTCTGGTGCTAGTCGGCTCATGGGAATGTTATTTAGACGCTTGGAATTACCGTCGGCGTCGTGGTTCCTGCTGCTTCCGAGGAGTCCGCTGAAGAACTCTTTCAGAGACGTTCTCGATCCCTTTGGCAGGATGATCTCGTCGCAAGACCTCCACTTCTTCGAGGGGATCCTGAGGACTGGAGGTTTGAGGAAGGTAGAATTGTTCTTGGTGTCTGCTGCAGCCTCCTTGGGCAGGATGAGGCCCACCTTGTTGTCCTGGACGTTGCAGCTGAGCAGTGGCCTCAGCGACTCGTCGACGCTGATGAGACCGTTCCTCGAAGACTGTTCGTGGTCGCAGTCTTCCGATCCGATGCTCTCCAGTTTGGGCTTCCTGCAAAGGGAGGACCGTATGTGTTTCAAAAATTTCAAATGTTAAATGATTTTCATCTGCATAAATGTATTGAAATTCCTACAAGCCATTAAGATGAGCCAGTTTAAAAACTCCTTTAACCGATCAAATTGATTAAAACTATTCGGATAGAAGTTTAAAAGAGCAGGTTGGCATAAACACTTACAATTCTAGATTAAATAACTTACTAAATTTTAACCTTTTCAGTAGAGGCTGTCACAGAGAAACTGTAGGGCAGTTTTCTATCTATTTACAAAATACATCCTAATTACATTGACCTTGATATGGGATTTAACTCTGTGTCAGCGTGTACCGAGCTCTTACCGATTCATCGGATTGGGTGCAGAGAGTTGTTATATTAAATAGAGAGCGCCTTCAATGCCAGACTCTCGTAAGGCCGCGGTGTCAACATTGAAAAGAAAACCCAACATCACTTGGATTTAGCCCTGCCACATTTGGCGTTCAGAAATCTGCAGGATTTCCAAATTTGGCGCACTTTCTTCTTTTTTGGCGATAAGGCGTTCTGTACGCATTCAACTTCTTAACATATATGTAGGTATTTACTTATTTTCAAACAATTTGAGCTAAATATTTCCTCTTCATTAACGAAACGAAAATATCATTTTCTTTGTGTTCAATATTCGAAAAAACGAAACTTTTTATATTTCTCCGGTTTTATTGTTCATGTTTTCTTATTGAACTATACAAAATAACAATTGAAAGAACTTCGCTTATAATAATTTTTTTATTTAAAAACGTAACGCAATTTTTTGAAAAGTACAAAGTGAGAAAAATATCTTTAATATGCCTGTGAAACTCCCTTAAATTGTGCCACTCGTTAAAAAAACGATATTTAAATACAAAATTAAACAAAAAACCATATTACAATACTTTGATTTCGCTTAGTTCTGAAAGTCGCCAAGGCATGCCAAGTAGAATTGGCATTTCCACAAATCGCGTGGTTTCAATGATGCACACACGGAAATCAGCATTTTTAATTCTCTATTTGTATCATTACTCTATGATTGGGTGCCTTTAGTGCCGGTTATGCGTTAATCTTATCTAAATGTTAAGAAGTTTTCTATGGAGAATCTTCCAATTAAGGAAGAATGAATTGTGGCACTAGTGCCGCTGTTAGTAAAGAACTGTATATAAGTACCAATCCCGCTTATTTAGTATTACTGGATGTGTCCCCCTCTAAAGGAGGGACGTCATTGCATATGAAGAGTAGGGCGTCGAAAAGGGTCTACTTGCACAACTTTCCTCAGGAATTCGTAGTGGAGGGATGTCCTGAAGTGGGAGGCTTTGTTTAGGGACTTTTTAAAGAAAATGGTGTTAGCTTTAGACATGTGTATGTAGTCAATTTTGACGTCTTTGTGTATGAGATTGTAATTCTATTTATTGTCGATAATACGGCTCTCTAGCCGGCAGTGATCGAAGCACAAATACTCCGTTGTGTGATCGTTACAAGAATGAGTTGAGACTGCGGGGCAGTTATCGCTGGTGGTCTCCGGCGGAGTTACATTGCTATGGCAACCGGTATTGGGATATGAATTCCACCATACTTCAGGTCTAGTGACAAATATGACCCATGAATGGAGTAGGAAATCGTACGTGCTTCGAGAAAGGGTAGGAAATTATACATGTCAAATGTTAATGTCCCCTTTTGTGAGCAACAACAGTGTTTTATACTGCCCATGGTAGATTTTTCCTCCCCTTCTTTGAAAGAACCCCTAGACACAGGATATTTGGTCTTACCAAGCCCGTGTAAAATGGTTAATAGTTTTATAATTATTTAATTATTACGTTTCATTATTTTATATTCTATACAGAACATCGCAAATAACTACCACATTTTATATCAAGTTAAACTTTACTGATTTTTAAGATTGGTAATTGCCAAAATCAATTTGTAAAACCGACAACGGGCTTATAAAAAAGACTGGAACTTTTTAAATGTCATTCCGGTTTTAAAAAAAGAGTCAACTGTGCACCTGGTAGTTATTGATAGGTCAGTTTAACAACTATTATTTGTAAGATTTTTGAAATCTTAATAAACTCGCATATGGTCTTATCTAGAATCAGAGATCTTGATGTCAGTTAAATATATTTTCGGCGTAGATTATGAAGATATATTAAGAAATTTGAATATGTATATTTTGAAAGATAAAAGAGTTTGGAAAGATTTTGTTGGAATGTATTAAACAAGGTGATGTCAATGGTTCGGATTGTAATACGAGTGATCGCATTTCGATGGACCGGGAAGTGTTAAATTAATTTGCACCTGAATATCCAACATTGTAGAAAAGTCATTAATCTGCAAACGGTTAAGTATATAAAAAAAAAGGATTTCTGCGCATCATACGTACCCTAGCTTAGACTTCTTGACGACAGGATCCAACTTTGGCGAGTCCATGGACTCCATGTTATGCAGCTCACCGCAGCTACTCGCCGAAGCGGCGTTCCCGTACCAACTGCTGGAGTCCGAATCCCTGACCTTGAGCAGCCTGTTGGGATCCCCTCCCCTGCTGAACGAGCTGAGACGCTTTGGGGACCTCGGGCTGTCCGAAGAGAGTCTCAGGAAGACGGGGACAGCTGCCCCGGGAGATGGCGGGGGAAAGTCTTCCGAGCAGTTGACGAAGGAGCTGTTCCTGCGGGCAGCGAGGGATCCCCGGCGACCGAGGTCGCTGAGTTTTGGGCTCCTGCGGCGAATGTTTTCGTCCCGCTGGACGTTGAACAGGGGCTGCGGGGGATAGGAGTCCGAAGCGGAATTGGTCCGCTTTTTGGGGCCTGTCGAGTGGCCCACCAGCCAGTAAGTGTTGATTTCACCCTTTCCCTATAAATGTAAAATAAACGACATTAATATTACACGTATTATGCTTAACACTGTCTAAATAGATAGCGTATCCCAAAGTCATACAGCAAAAACACAACTCAGTTAGTTGGTGTAATGGATAATTCATGGTGCGTATTTTTTAGTTAAATTAATATCCACCATTTATAATGGACTGGTGCATGCACAATCTGATGCTTATTGATGACTGGTACAAAGCCCAGATGCTTATTGAGGTTGCATCGTGTGCCAGGTGTTGACCTCGCCATTTGGCCATGGTTCAAACCAGTGTTCTCCGGTCTTTCCTTCAATATACACCCCGAACCGTCGTTAATAGCTTTCTGTGCAGTTCTAGTGTGACATTAATTTATCCAGAAGTCGAGTGGTTTTGAATATTTTTTATTTGAAGACGATTCGAAGCAAAAACATTTAGAAATATAGCCAATAGACACCATGGATTTCAGCTTCAACATGCATCTTTCAGACAACTTTTAAAGTTCGAAACAAAATAACTCGCAGTCATCCGCTTCCGAAGCACCCGTCCCGTTTCATTTCTCAATATGATACAGCTTGTGTCACGAGTTTCCATTATACCGAGTTGCAGTTTTCGTCGAGATGAGAAGAACACCCCGTTAATTTTTTTCACATATAAATTATTATTTAAACTGTTCACAAATTTATTATTTTGCAAAACCTTTACAAGCGAACGTTAGATTTGAAGATGTTACTTAAGTGGTAATATATTCATCGAGTTCGTTTAAATATATGTATTTTTGTAACATCAACTGGATTATTCAGATTGGTATAGAGAGTGAATCAGAACTAAGTTTCAAAATCTTACATGGAGGTTAAAAATTGGGCAGCAGCCCATACGTGTTACAAGTCCAAAAATTTAAAGACATGGAGACTCATGATAGACCACACAATGATAATTTATTTGACAAAGAGGAGTTTACAGAACAAGATTTGTTTATTACAAAATTTTAAAACAGGTGTTCTGAAATTTGCGGCCTAATAATTCAAAGCTTCGCAACAACGAATTTTTCTTAAATGCCTGGCCTGACAATCCAGTCGATGCGTCGGCGTTACGATGCGTGTATTACATCTGTAAGATGCAACTTCGAACATCTGCTTTAATATTTTCTTTTAAGCGAATCCTGTCTCTTCCACTTCTTTGTTTAATAAATTAACATTGTATCTGTCATGCATCTTCATGCCTGTATTTGAATCGGATTATGTAAAAAGGGGATATATGCTATATTTAAGTCTGTAACAGATCCTCTTTTTTTGCATCTTCCAATTCATTTGTGGAAGTCTAGCATGGCTGTAGTGCATACGACATCAATGTTCTTATGTGATTATTATCAGTATGCAGGGCCTGATTACCGAATAGGCCAAGGAAGCCCAGGCTTATACTTTACATTTTTGAGGGCCCCCCAAATCACATATTTTATATAAATATATAACACTCTTAACATAGTTTGCTACTAAATTTACTTTAAAAAAGTGGCATTACTAACTTTAGAAGAAAAAAAAAATTGCTACTTGTTTTAAATTTGTTCATATATTGGAGAAAAATTCAAAAACATACACATTCATGACTAATTAATGTTTTTTTTAATATATTTAAAATGTGCTTCGTATTAATGCCATTCATCGGCGAGGATTTTAGTGCATGTAAAATCTCGATTTGATGTTCCAGAGTCTATTTGAGAGCAATAGGGCTCCCCATTTAAAGGCGGGATTCCCTTGCTTCAATGTCTTAATCGGGCCCTGTCAGTATGTTCTCGACATCCAAGCACATTTTTGAGACAAAGGTCTGAAAAACTCTGTATATAATTTGATGATATTGCTTTACTTTTTATGGATAACCCATCTTATTTTTTACATAAACTAGTGACAGGGTATACAATATATATTATCGCGACCTAAATATCGTGGGACAGACGACATATCATAAAATGACCCATCATCGCTGGCTCAAACCATCGCCCCTCTACGATAACCCGCCGAAAACAGGTATATCACCGGGAAAACGTATACCAAGTACCTATCGAGTTGCAAAAAAATGGCTTGTTTAACCAACTTTCAGTGTTGAACTCATTTTAAGCCAAGTGACGCAAATAAATTTAAGCATTTTACATAGAAGAACCCACATAAAAAGAGCATATCATATATTTAATGCATGGTGGTCACAATTTGTTCAGCTTTAGTTTTTCTTTCTTTGACTATTACCATTCCCTTTGCATTACCTTACTTTACCAACTTTGTGTGTTGATGCTAAATCTAAGCAACTTATTTAACACTTAAGTGAAGTAGTTGGGTAAAAAATGGTTTATTATGCCAATACATATTAATGTGCTACAGCCAAAAAATAACAATTGTTAACAGTTTGTGACCACCCTGTATATTTCACTTTTGGTTGAACAATATTTCTTATTTTCTCTGCACAACGTCATTCCGGATCGCAAACAATGGGAGTGGTATCAAAGCGCCTTAACTGTCGTATTCGAGAAAAAAAATATAAACAAGATTGAAAAAAAAGTAAACTTAAAAAGTGTAATGGAACAGACAGAAATATTTTAAACATTTGTTATTTCTATTGAAATGTGTTTTTTTTTTGGTGATGTTAGAAAGAGAATTTTATTTTCTAGAAAAATAAAAGGATTATAAATATACCGACATAAAAGTACAAAACTAGACATTCTAAATAAAATTTTACATTTTGAAAATATCGTTACACATATAGAATGGATTTCAAGAAACTTATCTTTAAGCCAAAAATGTATTCAAAAACATAAATGCGTTAAAGTATCTGCAATGTCGGAACACTAAATACAAGAATAAATATATATTTTATAAGTAAAAAGGATAACAAAAAAAGAAATACATTGAATATGATTCATTTAAAAATAGTTCTGCATATCTCCCTTAAGACACATTTCTCTGTTTAGAAATAGGATTTCGAAAAAGGAAAAAAACTTTAGACTCGGGTCGAAATGAAAAGGACAAAAATAAAAACATAAGATTCTTCTAAGTCCTTTTGTACTGATACCAAGTAGTTTTGACTAAAACTTGAATCTGGAGGCGAAAAAAAAAGTCATACAAAAAGAAACTTTTTTTTTTAATATAGAGATGCGAAAACTTTTATTTAATAATTTTTCTACTGATCTCTTTCTTTAAAAAAAATTAGATTCGAAAGAAATTTAAACCCAAAACATTCGTCGGAAACCCAGTACAATTTAATTTAGAATATTTTAAAAATTTAAGCTTAAAAGTACCTAATTATATTTTATTCCGTTTTTAATCTTGTATAATTATAAAAACGAAAGTTTGTAAGTTTTTGTGCACTTGAATATGAATATAAAAGTACATGATATCCAAGAAACTTTAATTATGTAATTCATTGTTTATTGATGTATCCTTTTGAAATATAGTTTAAAATTGTTGGCCCTAAGCTATTTTGAATGGATTCTGAACAATATAATAGTTATTTTACTTTGAGAGAACAACAAGGGCAAGGAAAAAATGACGGGAACTAACCAACGGAGATACTTTTTTTTAAACGCATGTGAATCGCGGGTAACATCTAGTAATTGCATACACAATTGAACAATAATGCTTAATTTTTTATGGTTTTTCTAAACGTTAAAATTATCGAAATTTTAATTATTATATATTGATAAGAATTAGCTAGTTACCTAAGAGGGAGAAAGTGGACTATGTTTTTCAAGAATGGATTTCAAGAAAATGGTTCTCAAAGTAAATCTAATTAATTAACAAGAAAGGGGAACATAACCACGGACATATAGTGGTTAAAAATAAAACTGTGGACTTGGCTTATTTTATTACACTGAAAATATACGGTTTTATGAAACACTTTATTATGACCGCACTAACTAAAATTTGTTTTAAAAAAATTAATTTCATCTGGTCTATTTTAATTCTGGGTCATTAATTTATATTTCGCACAATTCATACTAAATTTACACTTTACTTTTTGAGTACACAAAATGTTTTATTAAAAAAATAATTTTAATACGTTTATTAAAAAATAACTTTTAATAGTCAGTCAAGTCAAATTAAAAAAAAAAAAAACATTAACAAAATTGACAAAAAAATTTAAAAAATAAAAAAGGTTATATACACTCGCTTACATATGTTAAGGCACTATCTTTATTTAGTGTATAACCTTTAAACACATGAAGTTAAATACAAGAAATTTGGATGAAATGTTTGTTTTTTTAGATTTATTTATTGTATTTTAAAATTTAAACTAATCGAAATTACTTCTTTTGTTTATCCATTTTATAGATTTAGTAGCGTATATTTTATTGTTGGGGCTCTCAGGCAAAAGCATTGAGGTCCCCTACAAAGTATTAACTAAAATAAAATGGACCCTACGCCTTGAAATAATGAAAAATAATTAAAAACATCTTAAGAAAACAAATTTCAGCCTAGGCGATAATACATTACAATACATAAATTTATCTGTTGGGCCGCCATAAATTTATCTGCGGAGCCATAGGTCCCCCCCCTATTGCGGTCCCTACGAGGCCATTCTTAACGCAATTGCATACCATACAGATACCATTTGATAAAAAGAAACATTTTAAACATCATCAAAGACTAAATTGCGACTTCGAAATTTGTTTTCAGGATTTAATTTTAATGAGGCTGCTTCTGTATGATTAGTAGCTAAGATTATGGATACTTAGACTTACTTTCATTTTCACTAATCCCCTTTCATGGGTGTAAAATCCGCCCAGCTTATCCAGGTACGCCTTGCATTCAGGACTGATGTGTATTTTGAGGGCTGAAAGAAAACGGATAAGAAGATAAGTAACCGCAGAGTTTAAGTAATTAGTAATTTAACAGTATGTTAGTCACGTTTATGCGACTTTATTGATTTTGTCTTTCGAGGCAGCTTGTTTGATTGGAATAAAAAATTAATTAAGCTAAATTGATGTTTTTCCTAACTGAAAACAGGAAGTGTTTGGATAACTACAAATAAAAAAAAAGTAGCGGTTTGCACAAATCTCCCATACAAATCTGCTTAGCGGCATTCATGCAAACCTCAACCACACTGTAAAAAAAAAATCCTTAAAAATGAGTACATGGACGTACTCTGTTTTCTTTCAGTGCAATTGCATCGTAAATGAGCGATGACGTACTCAAATTTAAGTAATCGTACTTTCCCAAAAATGAGCAGTGTGATTTAATACTGCTAATGTCAGCTTCTGTTCAAGCCATCTTAACAAAGCGACCTGGCAAACTTAAAATAGTTGTTCAGAAGATGGTTTTCCACATCATTCGATGTCGATTGCTTAAATGGAAACTCAGTTATAACGACTCAATTATCTTACTTCCCATTCTTTTGCCATGTCTTTTTAAGATTACTTCTGTTTATAACTTCTTCATGTCACTCTGGTGTTGCACCGGATAAGGCCCTGGACTTTAGTGCGGACGACATCCTGGTAAATCTTGGTTGTAGTTGTTGAAATTTATTGAAAGTGATTTATAAAGGCAGTCTATGTAGGCAAGCAACTGCTCTTTTTATTCATTTTACTCATTTTTGAGTACGTCTTTTTCAAAAATGAAACTTATATATTGGGAGCTATGATAAGCATCGAATGTAATCAAGAATGAGTACATTAAACCTTATTTTTAAGTACAGAAATCCTAGAATAAGATAAATTCGCACCGCTAAATGAGCTTTTAAACCATAAAATGCTCCTATTTTGGTTTTTAATTTAATTAAATAAATACCTAATGCAATTATAAATTATACAGAAATAATTCTTGTGAAGTTAGAACTATTTAAAAAGTTCACATGTCAAACAGGTCGAGGTTTAATATTTTACCATATTTTAGCACTAGGGTATCCAGGTAGAAAGTACAGAAAATAAAACAAAATTGGAAACAAAAATTATAAATAATGCAAATTCTAAATATAAGGATTCATAATCCTCAATCAACTTATGTTAAACGTACACATATTTATTAACAAAGTTTATTTAAAACTTATTTTTCCTCATCACAAAAATAATAATAATGAAGATACTTTTATGTACAGTGAAATATTAGGCTCTTTATTTCTTATTCCCAAACTGTTTGGAGTTAACTTAAGAAAGGAGTACTTTGCGTTCGGGTTTTTGTAAAATTTTTTACGTGTCAAGGAAAAATATTTTTTTCTGAGTGCAACTATAATATTGCAATCTTTGAAAATTTAAGATAATATATCACATATAAAAAGGCTAACCATAAACATTTTTTGTCGAAATATTTTTAAAAAGATTTTTTCAAAAACTCGATTCAGCAACATAATTAAGTCATCTTTCATAAAAAAAATTAGTCTGTTATGCACTATTTATTAACCGCAATGCAACTTCAAAAATATCCCAGACTAATGCCGTTATTTTTGTTCTAAGACTATTAGGGTTATAATAAAACAAAATTTCAATAACTTGTTTGATGCATAAAGTATGTGTTGTTGTTTTAAGCAAAAGTTAGATTTTTTTCTAAAAGATATAACTCAGCGATAGTTATTAATGTCCAAGGAAACAAGATGGAAATAAATGACCACATTACTTCGAAAGTAATTTGTTCTCCATAATTAAAAGAATCATTCATAATTTATGAGCTCTTGGGTAAAATTTATCATTTCGAAAAATATCGGGAAATCGTGTAATGTTACGTTTTCTATGTAGCTCGCCTTGGGTGCATGTCTTATAAATTGTCATTGTCAACGTTATTAATCATTTCCGCCTATAATAATTTCAGAGAATAAATAATAAAAATTTCTGGTTTTCCAAAATGCGTAAAATATAATATGTTTAGTAGATAAAATTATATTAGTAATAATATAAAGTTACGGTTACCAATTAATATTACCATTAACATTAAGTTTAATGCTGAAGTGACCGTAAATAAAATAATAATAAACATTGCACTGTGTATTAAAACTTAATTTTACCCAGAGTGTATATTTTGTTGAGTCTCGAAAGCATAAAATACTGAAACCATTTAATCTTAACTAAACAAGACACACTTAGACAATACATTCATCAATTTAACAAGTTTATTTAATGTGCGAGTAAACAAGGTAGAAAAGAACCCACGAGACACCTGGAACATGGAAATGTGGCAAATTGTAGATAAGAGTTTGAATTAAAAATTAATAATTAGTTGTCGTGAGATACACATTTCTCTCTTCGATCTTTCTGTCAGAGAAAACTCAGTAAACTCTTTGAAAACTAGAGAGTTGTCTATCTAACTGAGGATTGTATATCTAACTGAGGATTGTCTATCTAACTGAGGATTGTCTTTCTAACTGAGGATTGTCTATCTAATTGAGGATTGTCTATCTAACTGAGGATTGTCTATCTAACTGAGGATTGTCTATCTAACTGAGGATTGTCAATCTAACTGAGGATTGTCTTTCTAACTGAGGAATATGCAGCGCAGAGTTTTTTTTTTTTTGGGGGGGGGGGGGGGGGTGAAAAGTCTGAAAAAACCACATGAATTAAGTTTACTGCCACCCTGGTTACTCGAAGTCTGACGAACTGTTGAAATAACCATTCACTTGGTTTTATGATGGGGCGCAGAATAGGGACTCATGGCACTCGACTAGGGTATTTGAGTGGGAAAGTGAGATGAAAATCTAAATGTCATATTTTTAAAAGTCTTTTTAAATATGCTTTTGATTCTTACGCATTTAAAAAAATTAATTACACCAGGAATTTTATGGTGTGTATATATCGTGTAAAATATAACGTAGTAGATGTATACAATAAGTGTCTACTAAAATTTTTTCACATATTAACTTTTGTACGCCGGTTGTTCCCCTCTGGTGATAAAAATAGTGCTTATGTATAGCAAAGTTTTTATTTGTTATACAATAAGATAGCTTACAGCAATGTAACGGAGTTATGCGCATCTATCTCTAAAACTATAGGACATACATGAAAAATGTCAGTTTTACGTATTCTATTCACATCATTCATGTTCGCCATGCGAACATGAATGATTTAAATATATAATTTTATATAGATAATTAAATATGAATATATACTTTTCGCATTAAATTTATGCTTTTCTACAACTTTATAATTAACTATCTCCATGTATGTCCTATAATTTCAGAGATATGCACACTAACTACGGAAATTCCCGCAAGATAATTGGTGCTGCAGGCGGTATCACCGTACAGGGCATAGGCAATTTACTACACCTACATAGTTTGGGGTTCACAGTTTAAATGGATGAGAAAGGACTGGAGTGGGCACCCTGTATGTGTATTTCTTAAAGATATATAACAACTTGTTTTTCGGTAACCGACGAAACCAAAATGGCGCCATCAAAATATCGAAATTTTTTCTTTAAAATTGATGCTTACCTTCTCCGTTCGATTCCATCCTGGAAGCTGTGTTGACAGTGTCTCCGAAGAGACAGTACCTGGGCATGGTGAGCCCTACCACTCCTGCGCACACGGGACCTACAGACACCCAAAATGAAATATCAGTAACGCAATATGAAATATCAGGAACGCAATATGAAATATCAGGAACGCAATACGAAATATCAGTAACGCAATATGAAATATCAGTAACGCAACATGAAATATCAGTAACGCAATACGAAATATCAGTAACGCAACATGAAATATCAGGAACGCAATATGAAATATCAGTAACGCAACATGAAATATCAGGAACGCAATATGAAATATCAGGAACGCAATACGAAATATCAGTAACGCAACATGAAATATCAGGAACGCAATATGAAATATCAGTAACGCAATATGAAATATCAGTAACGCAACATGAAATATCAGGAACGCAATATGAAATATCAGTAACGCAATATGAAATATCAGTAACGCAACATGAAATATCAGTAACGCAATATGAAATATCAGTAACGCAATATGAAATATCAGTAACGCAACATGAAATATCAGTAACGCAATATGAAATATCAGTAACGCAATATGAAATATCAGTAACGCAATATGTTATGTTATTAATTATCTCGTTACCGACGAATGGTTTTAAGAAAACGATATTAAACGATTAAGAAACGTAAGTCATACATTTCTATTTTTGGAAATTTTTCTTTTTTTTTCTGGTCAGTTTTCGACTGATCAACTAATATTTGTTCCTATAATTTGTGTCGGGGTCCATATCAAATACGCTCAAATGAAAACTTAGGATCGAAGGAAAACGAAACATGAAGTAACTAATTTGATAATGGATAATTCTAATTTAATGGCGCACAGTTCTCATCTAATTTAATGTGCCTGGTAGCCCTGAACCTGGTAGTCTTAATGCAATAGCTTTGGACAACAATAACAAGAAGATGAACAATATGAAAACTAACTTTAATACAAAAAAGTTATTTATTTAAAATCACAAAAATAAACGAAACTTTTACGCAATTTTAAATAATTAATAATTTTATATTGAAACATTCACGCCGTTTTTTATTTTAGAACAACAAGCTCATAAAATTAAGGTAGTTTATAATAAACAGCAATGCACATTGTTAAACACTTTATTTTTATTTTATTTATTGCTTTCAAAGAAAATGTGCTATTACTTTTTAGCTCCACCTAAGAAAAGTTTTTAATCTCTGCGCATATGTAAACTTTTATCAATATAATCAATTAAAAATAATCAATTTATAAAGTTGTGTATTCTGTAGTCGAATAGTGTAGGTTCTAAAATAATAAAAGGAGTAGCAGTAAGCGTTCTCCCTAGCAAATTCAAAAAACAAGTTTGCGGAAATCTTTTCAAGATGCACTCGTTTCTGTGGGCTGAAAATGTTCTGCTTTTTATGGGATACAATTTCGAACGCTGAGCTAAAAGAAGTGTCGTATACAGTATGCTCGACACGACCGCATTACACCTTTCTGATCCGCGGGGTATAAAAGAAAGTTCCACCGTTGCGTGCCATAGTAAGGAGGAGAGATATTTTATTTTAAAAGCATTTTGAGGCAGGGTTGATCCTTTATATCGCAAATATATAATATTTTATTTTATTATATTTTATAGATGATTTTGTATTTCATATTCTACCAGAATAGCAGTTGTATGGTTAAATCAGTAGACAATAAACTAAACCATTATGCACTTCACTGATAATACAATACAAGCTAAACAAATTTCGATGGTTTCCCGTTACTTAATCACTCCCTTCCAAAAATATTGCTTTACATAATTTCTTTAAACGTATGCAGGGAAATGTGGATCCATAAATGGTATCGTATATCGTCGCTTCAGAGCAACGTTAAGACATCTAAAAAAAAACGAAAATGAGTTCGGTCTTGCTAATATTACCAAATGTGCCTTTATTTAGTGGAGCATTCGGATATTTTTATGTCTTCTTTGAAATCCCTGAACTACAGCCTTCGATATTCAGCATTGAAAAAAACAGCAAATTTTAAAATCAATTTTATAGGCAATTCTGTTTTCGCTCATATCCTACTGTTGCTCTGAGGCAATATTACGAATCGGTTCGTGCAATTTTATATGCGTCCATTA
The DNA here is from genome assembly GCA_963932185.1 of Troglohyphantes excavatus. Classification (NCBI taxonomy): domain Eukaryota; kingdom Metazoa; phylum Arthropoda; class Arachnida; order Araneae; family Linyphiidae; genus Troglohyphantes; species Troglohyphantes excavatus. Next base: position 27,796,046 of record OZ010669.1, on the reverse strand, counting down.
AAAACATTTGATATTGATCAACATTCCAAAAAGTTATTTCAGATTAAATAAATTGAACTTGTGTAGTATTTATGGTGGATTAAAAAAAATATTTAAAAAATAATAATACTCGTGTGATTACAATTATATCAAAAAGCAGAGAAAAGCTTAAAATCAAACTCCATCACATCCATTCCCATAAAACAAGCAATTATTACTATTTCAATAAGAAGTCTAGTTGATATTTCAACCAGAATCCCACGTCAATTAAATACGCTCCTTCTAAAGTTTTTAACTGAAGCAATTCACTTGCATGTTGTTCCACTACGTCAGACGAAATAGCTTTGTTTTAATTCCTTCTGTTGACAGGGTAACAGTTTGCGACCAATTCTTATTTCTATAATCTGCTCAAATAACGTTTTACGTAAGAACACTTCTTGTGCCATGCTTCGACACAGACACATCCAATTTTCTTTCGACCTTTAGAAGGCAGTTGTTTGGTTTTAACATGGGTTTCTGGTTGAAATATCAACCAGCAGTCCTGTAAAGGTTGTAAAGGTGACTAATTTTCGATCGAGCGAAACTAGATTTATGTCATTCGTGTTAATTTGCACGAGGTTATAGTGTCAAAATGGATATATCTCAAGGCCAAACAATATTTTTCTATCCATGTCACCCATGTAACTGATTTTAAAAGTTTTAAAATTTAGTGTTTACAAACGTGATTAAATTGGTGGATGTAATATACTTTATTGGTGTATGATGAGTAAATTATTACATTTTTAGATATATCCACCTGAATGTATAAGTACCAGTTTTAGTTCTACAATAAAAATAAATAAATAGCATACTGAAAAAAATGAATGACATTAAGGCTAGTTTAATAATACAAATCTGGAAGAAGTGTATTCAAGATAAATTGCTTCTAAAAGTTTTAAAATTTAGTGTTTACAAACGTGATTAAATTGGTGGATGTAATATACTTTATTGGTGTATGATGCGTAAATTATTACATTTTTAGATATATCCACCTGAATGTATAAGTACCAGTTTTAGTTCTACAATTAAAAAAAAAAGAAAATAGCATACTGACAAAAATGAATGACATTAAGGCTAGTTTAATAATACAAATCTGGAAGAAGTGTATTCAAGATAAATTGCTTCTAAAAGGTTTTAACTGAAGCAATTCACTTGCATGTCGTTCCACTATGTCAGACGAAATAGCTTGTTTTTAATAGCTTTAGGTAACCTTACCTGTGTGCATTCCGACCCTGAGCTTGAGGGTCTGGTTGGGCTTGTGGCCTATCTTGAACGTCTGTATGGACTCCAGCAGCTCCAGGGCCATGAAGGCGATCTCCCCCGCATGGTTGTCGTCGTTGCGAATGGGGAGTCCGCTCACCACCATGTACGCGTCGCCGATCGTCTCCACCTTGTACACGTCGTAGTGGCTGATGATGTCGTCGAACACCGTGTACAGGTCGTTGAGGAAAGTCACCACCTGGAAACGCATAATTTTTCACAATCCTACATCCATCTTTCATAAAGTATACCTATTACAAACCTGTTTTTCCCATAGAGTAATGATAAAAATAGAGGAATAAAAATGCTGATTTCCGTGTGTCCATCATTGAAACCGCGTGATATGTGGAAATGTCAATTCATTCATGCGCCAATATTACTTGGCAGGCCTTGGCGACTTTCAGAACTAAGCGAGATCGAAGTATTGTAATAAGGTTTTGTGTTTAATTTTGTAATTAAATATCGTTTTATTAACGAGTGGCACAATTTAAGGGAATTTAACAGATATATTAAATATATTTTTCTTACTTTGTACTTTTAAAATAATTGCGTTACGTTTTTATGTAAAAAAAATTTACCATAAGCGAAGTTCTTTCCATTGTTATTTTGTATACTTCAATAAGAAAATATGAACAATAAAACCTGAGAAATATAAAGAGTTTCGCTTCTTCGTGTATTGAACACAAATAAAATATTTTCATTTCGTTAATGAAGAGGAAATATTTAGCGCATATTGTTTGAAAATAAGTAAATACCTACATATATGTTAAGAAGTTGAATACGGACAGAACTCCTTATCACCGAAAAAGAAAAAAGTGCCCCAAATTTGAAACTCCTGCAGATGTCTGAACGCCAAATGTGGCAGCGCTAAAACCACGTGATGTTGGTTTTTCTTTTCAATGTTGACACCGCGGCCTTATGAGAGTCTGTTATTGAAGGCGCTCTCTATTTAATACAACTCTCTGGTTTTTCCTAATGTTTGATCAGAAAATCCTACGAAATTACGCAGTTGTTACATCGCACTGACTTTATATTTACTTAAGAGTAATACATGAATAAACTTATTTTAAAATCGCGATTTGGTTTAAAATAAATTTATTTTAAAATCACCAGGTAAGCTTGAGTTGAAATAACATACACAAATAAATAACATAGGTCAACTGTTAAAAATTACTAATTCTGTGATATTTAACATTTTACAATGTATTTAAAAAAATAGTTATTTAAGCGAAAGTTGATTAAACTAATGAGTTAGGATTACGAATGTGTACTGGCAATCTAAATGAATTTTTGGTCCTTGTTATCATACTTTGGCAGTTATGCGCATGAGTTGTGTTATGATATATATTGGGTTCGATTTCCATAGTCGGTTAAATAGTTGCTTGTATTTTTTAAATAAAGGGTGATGTACTTATGGGCAAGAAAAATATATAAATATATTATTGAAAGTATTTAAAAAAGTACGTGCTTTTGTACTTCGTGTATTGATAAGTTTTTCAAAAAGGAAATGAAATCTTAAAAGAAATTACTTACAGATCACAGATAAAAAACGACAACCAAACTTTAATACATGTTACATCATTTAGCAGCTCAACTTCTTTACGTAAGATTGAAATTATCATTGTTGCTTATAATTTCATTCCTTTCCTGTTGAATGCACTTTAATGCCTGATAAACGCAATTTGAAAAACGCATATTGCAAAAAAAGCTTAGTATAAAATGTTATTACGTTTTGATTACACACCTTAAGTTTTCCTTTAATAACAATTAATATTAATAGTATTAAATAAATAAAAGCGTAAACAACAGTTCTAGGAATGTGCGACAGTTTTTAAAAATTACAACTCGCCAGAGAGGACCCTCCCACAAGTCGGCAGCTATATCTCATTAAATACAACACAGCGGCTCATGATAACCCATCTAAACGCTCCAAATTGACTCAATATAAAGCAACCTACCTCGTACCCCTAATGATCGACCGTGTGAATTGGTCTCTTATAAGTATTACTCACTTTCGCAGCTTATCTAAAACTGTTCATTAATTAATAAGTATTAGTAGCAGGCACATTCAAATATTCGCTCCCTGCACAACGATCCACATTGCCCCACCACAAGTGTGAGGGACACATATCACAGTCGATATCAATCATGGTGAATTGTAGGCGTAGATGACTTCATTTGGCGAAGAAGAAGGAAAGAGTACCGGATTAGGGATCCCTGCTGGGCACAAGAATAATGTTGTCAATAAGGAATTGTCAGCTTTGCCTCCTCCCCCCTTTCCGGTTCGGGTATTCTTCTGGGATAATAGATTGCTTTTTTTAGGTATACAGAAACAGCAGCGATTGTTTTCTTAGCGTTTGTTCTACGAATTTGTGAATTATCCAGACAATAACCACTATACATACCGGGTATACACAAATTGAGGTACTGACATGGGAAAGGTAGTAAGACTTACTACCTTTCCCATGTCAGTGCCTCAATTATCAAAACCATAATCTAAAGTTGTAACCCGCGTGACCTCATTGTATTGTATGTAACTGTACCTATTTCATGTTCCCGTAACCCTGTCCTATTATTTGTATCCGTTACAATACGTATTTCGTAATATCGATACTAGCGCCACCTACACTGTTTTATTCTCCGCTGATTTATGTCCACAGATCTCTAACTGTAACTTCTGGATTGGGCAATACATTTTATTGACTTGAAGCTAATTGAAGGTATAACAACTGAACCCCACTTTCATTGCAAGCGCAATATTTCGTGTATTTTTTATATTAAAAAAATCCGACATGTATTGCTTTTGGTTGGGTTTTTTGCTATTTTCTTTTGAAACCCATTTTAAATGCAACCCGCTATTAAAATAGAAAGTCATTTACAAGTCAAACTCGAAAAACTATTTCTTTGGGAATATAAAAATTAAATATATAAGAAAATATAATATTTATATACCTTTAATATTTCTACAATGCTATAGTATTAATAAACAATAATAAATCACTTTTTTTTAAAAAAAAATGAGGTTCAGTATGGCTGTTTCCACATTGGCTTCAATACGCCCATAGAGGAAAAAAAATTTGAGCTTTCCAGAAGTTACAGTTCGGTGTTTATGTTCCATCCCGGAGTATTTATTTAGTCAACGCCCAATATAAAAGTATTTAATCATTGTAAATTATAAAAGTTCTAAAAATCTCAAGGAATCTTGGCTCAGCGTAGCCAAATTTGGCTTTTGCACCATAAAACGTCAACCAACCAGAAGGAATCTTACAATGCTATACCAATATTTCTTAGTATTAAATCGATATTGGAAAATAAAACAATATTAGGCATTTGTATTGGTAAAAAAAGAATCACTGAGTTTTATTAAAAGATATATATTGACTAACAACATTACACGTTCTATGCAAGATGTGAATTAAAACGACGCTCCTTAGAGAGAAATAAACATAAGCCTGAATTAAAGCGACATATTCCTGATAGTGGTTACTAAATGGAATTTTTTTAAGAAAATTCTACAGAAATATTTTTAAAAAAAGTTAAAAGCTCTTGGAAAATTTTCGAAGTAAACATGAAGAAAAGTCACATATAATCCTTAGTGGGTTTAAAATTAAATGGCTTCACAGAAGTAGTATAAAGTGGTTGTGTGTATGACATGAAAATTAATGCATCTTAATTAACATAATACCTTAATTAGAAACTAAAGTTAAGTTTTTGAATTAAGCCAATTACTGTCTTGGGAATAAGTAATTTTTTTCTATGTTATATATAAAACTTTTGCTATTACTTCAAAAACTTACTCATTAACGTTTTAATATAATGTTTTCTGGTTAATTAGAGAATAACTTAACATTTTAACATGATACTTAAGTTTTAAATTAAATAAGTTCGGATTATAACAGCTTCAGACAGAGGGGGCTGTGTAGGTAGGACACAGAGGAAACATTGAAAAGGTTATAATATTTGATCTAAAGTCTAAGGTTAACGTTTTCATTTATGAAATAAATTATAAAGAAATTATATAGTTTTGAATTTGATATTTAAAAAAAATTAACCATAATATGCTTTGTATAGCCATCCATCGAGCAAAATATTTCGACTGTTTATTATTCACATCTTCGACGACTAACGACGATTTATTCGACGACTTAACGACTAAATACAGACTCGAAGTCTAACCAAGGTAGATCCTGTCCAACGCCTAATCATCCTCAACGCAGATCCAATTAATTTTTTTACTCGCAAGGTTACTTATAGTCATTTTATTTATATTTTTGTAAAAGTTGAATTCGAATAAAATTATTAAGATTAGAAAATTAAGGTTCTTTAAACTGCTTAGGATATATTTTCTGCCATTGTAGGGTCACGAATTGCACAATGGACATAACCAACAAACTATCAATTTTTAATTTTATAAACAGTTGGGGTACATCATGATGTTGTTGGGGTACAACAGGAAAAGTGTTTCTCAAAATCTAAGAATGTAATCTTAATTGTACAAAGGTTTGGTAAGACCGCATCTTGAATATGCTGTATAGGTTTGGTCATCATATCTTTAAAAAGACATTGCATTTTTAGAGAAAATTCAGCACAGGGTTGCTAAACTGGTCCAAGGGTTTTCAGGCTTGAATTATGAAGATAGATTAAGGAATTTAAATATGTACACTGTGGAAGAAAGAAGGGCTAGAGGAGATTTGATCCAACTGTTCAAATTTATCAAACAAGGGGATGTGGAGGGTTTAGATTTTAGTATGAGTGATAGAACGAGAGGTCATGAGTTCAAGTTAAACAAATCCCATTTTAATCGGGAAAGGAGAAAATACTATTCTATAATAGGGTAATAGACAAATGGAACAACTTGCCAGTGAATATTGTAAATTTACAGGAGTAACGGATATAAAGAAGTTAGATATTCATTGGGGGATAGTTAGGAGATACTAGCAGGACCAACCTTGTTGGGCCTTGAACCTGTTGTTGGTGGTCAATATTTGTATTTACTAAAACGTAATGCTAAACAAGAAACTAGTCAAGAGAAAAATATGTCACATTTATTCTATTAACCTCTTATTTTAAGATACTACAACGGGTTATCGATTATAGTATTTGTTCTAGCCTATTATTTTACGTGTCTGAATTAATATTAAAAATGCAAAATGAGTATGGAACATTATCCATATTTGTCGGATGATGCCACTAAATATATTTGTATATTCAAAACTCATTTAATTAACAACCTTGAAAATAACGAAATATTCAGTTCTTATTTAATTTTGACGTTTGTAAAATTGTATGTATATATTGAGCATGTACCATTAATATACCCACATCAATATTAGCAACTATCAAATTGATTATTCCCCTAAGGGTAACGCATGTTAAAATCGTTGCTTCCTTAGCGATTGGTCAGGCGCTCTGATTGCTTTATACGAGCGACTGTTACTAGCGCGAGGAGAGGAGGATTGATTTTCTGAGACCGCTGTCCAGTGTCCATAAAGAAGGTAATATTAATATCGATTATTGCTACTGACTATTTGGCTTAGAGTATCGGCATAAAAACCTCGACAATCGGGTAGAAATTACATTCAAATTAATACCAAATAAAATGTTTATTTTTTTAAGTTTTGGCGATTGAACGGAATATTAAACAATATTAAAAAAAAATATGTTAAAATACATTTTTTAATTTATTCTTTACTTATTATTATACTTTTGTATTCTACAAATCATATTTATGCACGTTATATTAACGATCTAAAAATATCTCGGTGAAATATAAATTGATAAACATGAAATTATACGTATTTAATTTTTAATATTTAATAAATGTATAAAATTCGGAAAAAAATATACAAATCGTAGATAATGTTAATTTAGGAAAAAACAAACAAGCATTACTATTTCAATAGGAAGGCTGGTTGATATTTCAACCAGAATTCCATGTCAAAATTAAATACGCTCCTTCTAAAGGTTTTAACTGAAGCAATTCACGTACATGGGGTTCCACTACGACAGACGAAATAGCTTGTTTTTAATTCCTTCTGTTGACAAGGTTATAGTTTGCGACCAATTCTTATTTCTATAATTTGCTAAAATAACGTTTTACGTAAGAACACTTCTTATGCCATGCTTCGACACAGATACATCCAATTTTATTTCGACCTTTAAAAGGCTGTTGTTTGGTTTTAACATGGGTTTCTGGTTGAAATATCAATCAGCCGTCCTGTAAAGATTGCACGAATCGGTGACCAATTTTCGATCGAGCGAAACCAGATTTATGTCATTCGTGTTAATTTGCACGAGGTTATAGTGTCAAAATGGATATTTCTCAAGGCCGAATAATACTTTCTATCCCTGTCACCCATGTAACTGATTTTAAAAGTTTTAAAATTTAGTGTTTAAACGTGATTTAATTAGTGGATGTAATATACTTTATTGGAGTATGATGAGTAAATTATTACATTTTTAGATCTACAATTAAAATTTAGTATCTACAATTAAAAAAAAAGAAAATAACATACTGAAGAAAAAAATGAATGGCATTAAGGCTAGTTTAATAGTAAAAATCTGTAACAAGTGTATTCAAGATAAATTGATTTCCGATGGTTCTGGTAAAAACGACGCGATAAAATTCCGAAATTTTTTCTAAATAATCATTTGTTTAACCCTGCAGCGATCACACTCCTAAATGTAAGGCGAATCGAATTGCAAGTGAGAGAGTCGAATTAAAAATATTCTTAATGGAATTATATTTCACTTATTGTAAATATTCTTACACAATGAAGTACAGTACAGATTTTTTTCTTTTTCAAAACTGCTAAGTATTTGGATAACACATCTTTACAATTATCATTGTTTTAAAACAACCAAAAATACTGTCACATGAAACTAAGACAAATTTATACGATCTATTCTTTTATATTTCTATCGGACATGCTAAAACTAACAGAACTAGTTTACAACTCAAACCTAAAGCAACAAAGACAGTTTGCACCTGTCATCTAGGGCATTAGCACGTTTTCTTAACCTCTTTTGTTACGTAATTAAAGTGTACTACCACAAGAAACAAATCTGAAGAAAAAAAGTTAACACGATCGTAAAGGATGAAAATCTTGTGCCGAAAATGACATTCAATTACTCATCGGAGCACGCCAAAGGACGTCTATTAGATGTCTGGAAGTTCTGGTGCTGTAGCCACATTTTGTAAATTATCGCATATTTGGCAATTTTCGACGTGAAACGAAGGTTTACATAGCAAAACGTAGCAGAGAAACCATGCTATGTTTTCAGGGTGTTTGATTTTGACACTATAATTTCGTAGTAAATATCACGATTGACACAAAGCCTAATTCGATCAGAAATTAGGTGCGTAATGTAAATCTTGTAATAAAGCGTAGCACGAATGAGGTGTGGATGGGGGGGGGGGGGGCATGGGTCATAAGTAATAGGTTGAGTATCTTCCTTTTGTTGTAGATGTTTATTATAATCTGCTGAATGCTGCTTAAATACAGCTACATGGGGTATCAGTATAGAAACACTATTTTGCGCATTTAAGATGATACATTCTGGCATTATAGCTCTACAACAAATAGAGCGATTGATATAAATTTGATCTAGTTAAATAGAAAATCAGTCACCGATACGTGCAAAATCTTTAAATATAATAGGATGGCGCCTTGCGGGGTTAGAAGTATCTGTTAAAGCACAGTTCTCTCTGTGCACCGACACAGTCACATGTGATTAATAATTTATTGGTGACCCTCAAAATAGTTTGGAAGGAAAATTTTGAAATTTTAATCATAATCATAAATTTTGTATAATATATTGCAATATTTTGGATATTAGGCGATATTTTGTGCTTGATTTGGCGTTGAGAAATTTCGAGGTTGGCAACCCTGGCGCAGTTGGCGGGTGGCTGGTGTCATATTACAAGCCCCGTTGGAGAGATTTTGCCGGAGGGTCATTGTTTGTACGAACAACTTAGGAAAGCGTGAATAACGTGATGAAGCATTTCTCTGGAAGACTTTCCCCAGGAAGGGGAAAGAAGGAGCTTTAATTATGAGTGATAGGGTGCCGGAAAAATTATTTGGTAATGAGTAATTGTGGGACTGGAAGAGTAACCCTTTACATTGCTTAATATATGCAAATACTTTGAGAAAAAGAATGTGTGTGTTATTAACTATTATGATATTCCTAGGGTTTGCTCAATGTTTTGAAATAAACATAATAAAAGGAGTTAGTGCGGTGTTAACTAATATGTTATTCTAAGGGTTTGTAAAGAAGAATATTGGAACTTAGTTTTCTCCTAATATGTCCTTATAACATTGGTAATATGTAATTCTGCGGAGTTAACTGTTAGGAGAAGAAATACCGTGGCGTTGAAAAGAATACTAAGTAAGTATCGCGCTATGTGTTACGTCAAATTTGAAAAAAAAAATACTTGTTATTTCACCAATTATTATCTAAAGTGTATGTTCTATCAATTAAAATATGAAAATGAATAGTTTTGAAAAACTAAACATGCAAGTTCTGTTGTTATAATATATTTATATAGCTTTGTGAAAATATAAATGCGTGAGGTGAACTGTGATTTAAATAGTTAAGTTTGATAAAAATATATTAAAAATAAGGTGCCTAATAGGTAAAGACTATAATGACAAACGCTTTCTGTTGGACTGTTAACTGTTCTTTTTTAACTGTAAGTTTTATGTAAAAGTACGTGTAATGGCAGCTTACACGTGTAAAATTTGAGAGTGACTATATTTTGAAAAACTTTATATAGACGTTAAACTTAATTGTTTTTATGTCAGCATATAAAAATTAAGCTCAAAACTGCCAATACGTTTGCAGTGAAATTATGTTTGGCTTTCGTTCTATGTTTGATTCTGAAATATGGGATATGTGTATTATCTTGTAGAGAAAATAAATATTTATAAGTGAGAAAGGAATAAGTGATAAAAACTAGATTTTCTTGAACACTTGGAACATATGGGAATGTAAATAAATATTAATTAGCCAGCTAGTTTACAGTAATAACAAGTATATAGAAATTTCATACAGTAAATTTGACAAAGGGTCGCTGAATGTGCTCACTTGTCGAGTATTAATAGCTCACCAGAAAATGTCGTGTTGAGCTTTCAATATATGGGGGCTTCATTCTTTTAGGAAGAAGCCTATCTATATCCAGAAGATACTTAATATTAAATCATTGCCAAATCGTTACTTTTTGGCAACACTCGGCGACACTGGTTTATCATTAATAAAACGTCCGACGCGAAGCATTTTCTCTACAAAAGTGTTAACTAAATAAAATAAAACCTCAAACCAATTAAATAAACTCAACTGATACAAAATTATGCAAATACTTAATCTACAGAAAATTTATCAAATGTATCGCAGTTATTACGTAATGTTGATGTTCCTCAGGATTTTGAAAAACAGTGCCGAAATTGAGGCATGTCCGATAGCGCAATGATAGGAAAAATTATAAATAAAATAATTATTTGCTTACTCTTTTGCATTTTTGGCACATCTATTGTTCACTTCCTTTCAAATGACTGTTCGTTAAAATGGGTTGAATAGTTTAGCAGAAATGACTGTCACAAAATATTGTCTTACTTATTAAATATATAGATGTTTGACTTACAATCTTTTTTCTTCTAATCATAGTGAAATTAGCTCTTCCTCTAGCGCGTTTTGTTACACTACGGTGTTGGAAAATAACAAAGTTCGAAGTAATTAAAAAACGTCTTCTGCATCGTTTTTATTATTCAATGGGTTAAAATACACATTATGCAACGTAATTAATTAAAACATCTACTTATTCGTTATTAAGAAAATAGTATGCACTCTCTTGTCAAGTAACATTTCTCTTATCTATAGTTTTATTAAGTTCCACACATTAGTTTATCCGCTGCTGTAATATATGTTCCCTTGCAATCTAAACTCCAGGCACCCAAAATCTGATCGTTATTAGATTTCTGCAAAGAAAACGCTTACTAATAACTATCTGAAGGGGACGCGTCGAGTGTTTTTCCAAAAGATGGGCCGACAATCTCTGGAAAAACGTGTCGGAAATGCCGAAACAAAACGGCACACTCTGGCATTTACAAGGACACGGGGATGTCGAGAGACGGTCGCCTTGGCAACGCCGAGATGCCAATCTAATGGAATTTGCCACTAGAGGGATTATCTGCAAATGGAATCTAAATCATTCCTCTCCACCTACGGAAATAACTAAACGTGGGAAGGGGCGCGGCGCTAAACCTTTCATTTGATCGAGTTTCCCCGATATTGCCTCATTTACACGAAACCTTAATTCAATAGCGAGGTTCGGCTGCGTTTGACTTCTCATTAATAGGTGGGCGGGTTTTCTGACAAGTGGCGTAAATCCAAAAAATATCCAAAAATGGACTTTAAAATACCAGGCACCTAGATCTAACATTTGGCCGAGTGGTGTGGCACCTAGTTTAATCATAGAGTAATGATACAAATAGAGGAATAAAAATGGTGATTTCTGTGTGTCCATCATTGAAACCACGTGATTTGTGGAAATGCCAATTCATTCATGCGCCAATATTACTTAGCAGGCCTTGGCGACTTTCAGAACTAAGCGAGATCGAAGTATTGCAATATGGTTTTGTGTTTAATTTTGTATTTAAATATCGTTTTTTTGAACGAGTGGCACAATTTAAGGGAGTTTAACAGATATATTAAGGAGATTTTTCTTACTTTGTAGTTTTGAAATAATTGCATTACGTTTTTATGTAAAAAATTTACCATAAGTGAAGTTCTTTCAATTGTTATTTTTTATACTTCAATAAGAAAATATGAACAATAAAACCTGAGAAATATAAAGAGTTTCGCTTCTTCGAGTATTGAACACAAATAAAATATTTTCGTTTCGTTAATGAAGCGGAAATATTTAGCGCATATTGTTTGAAAATAAGTAAATAATTACATATATGTTAAGAAGTTTAATACGAACAGAACGCCTTATCACCAAAAAGAAGAAAGTGCGCCAAATTTGAAACTCCTGCAGATGTCTGAACGCCAAATGTGGCAGCGCTAGAACCACGTGATGTTGGTTTTTCTTTTCAATGTTGACATCGCGGCCTTATGAGAGTCTGGCATTGAAGGCGCTCTCTATTTAATATTACAACTCTCTGAGTTCAATAGGTTGCCCAATTCTAAGTTGAATGCCATCCCACTTTGCACCATAGCCAAGACGAGTTGCAAACATTGAACGCTCTTATTGCGGAACTTCGTGTTTGGACTTGCACCATTTGGAAGTTAACACCCTTGTGCATGGGATGGAAATGATTTTAGGAAGTTTCGGGTATGGTTAGAGTGATAAAAAAAATGTGGTATAGGCTCCATATAACAAGTTTCTGTTGGACTTATCAATTACGTGAGTCTCTCAAATTTAGACTAGAAAAACTATTATACATTTCACCTGTATGTGGTTTTGCTGATTATTTATTGAAGTTGTTCAGAATTGGTGTTTGGTATGCTTAGGTGGACAAAATTTTAGTCATACGAGTTGAGACTTTAAAAAAAATCGAGGACCGTGATGAATGAGTGGCCAGCTCGTAATTAGACAATTACAAATTAAACAACCTACAAAGTACTACATTAAAACATTGAACACTTTCATTGTGAATGTATCAGTCTTGTATTTTTGTTATATATTTTCTTTTGTATTCAGTTTGGGGTAAATGTTATAAAACTGCAGAATTTAAATAACCGATGTAAAATGTTTTAACTCTAAATTATGAAATATTTACCTAATGATACACATTTTAATTTTTCCAGAAAATATTAATGTTATATTGAGTTAAATACAGTCAACTTAATTAAAATATATCAATAATCATTTGAAAAATCGACGTCGTACACAGATAATAATGACGTTTCCCTCGATTTGTTTTAAAACTTTTATGTTAATAAACCGAAAGTTATAAAAATATTTTTTTTTACATTTTAAATGTCATAATCTTCTGATTTTTTTTATCGAATGTACTTGTAATTATTTATAAAAATGCAAAAGAGCATTCCAAAAATTCCAGATGAGTAGGACATTAATGAATGGTTTAAAGTCATTAACTTAATGGATATTAAGTCTGCAATGACAGTCTACACCTGTGCACATTTGAAAACCTGCAATACATACTATTTTTAAATGTAGTTTACCAAAGGTTATTAAAATTCTTGGGTAGTTTCAAATAGATTTCTCATAGGCAATATGTAGAATAAACAATTTTATGATGTCCGTTTAGTAGGAAAATCTTGTTTTTATCTTTAGGCCCTTTCCTTTACTAATGGCGTTGAGCTTCATTATTACAATCCCTCCGGGAGTAGAGCGAGTCATTTTAAATAAATATAATAAATAATGAATTCTGTGAATATAATTAGGTCGTTAAATGGTATTCAGTACATTTTATTTTTGCCATAGTATATTACCCTAAGTGATATTTTTCGAGTAGATTTAAAGAATTGGACATGTGTACTGTCTAGGGAATTTTTTTGTGTATTATTTTGAAATTGATGAGTTAGGTAACGGTAAAATTCAAATTCGCTAGCTTTCAAAATAATGTAATTTTCGAATAGCACTGTTTGATGATTTTTTGCATTTCATATTTTGGAGTCCCATGAATGCCAATTTAAATCAATATAGTGATTGAGTTGATCGAAAATTCTAGTATCCGATAAAAAATAACTTGTTTAAAACTTATGAAGCGGTTATAATATGTCATCATGAAATTAATTAATAAGATATATTTTAATATGGAAATAAGGTTTATTTATCACTTATTTTATGTTTCCAAACTCCCAGATTGTTCTTGGAAAGAATTTCCGTCTAATTAAATTGTATATTTTTAAGACATTAAGACCGATCTATATATGTAAAATAAAAAGAGCCTTTGTATTAACAGAACTAAATATTTTATTCCTAAGATGATCTTACATATATAGTGTTTTTTTATGATTATAATTTTTAATTTCTTCTCCTCATAAATCGTTCATAATTTATAAATTCTGCTTTATTGAATAAAATATACTTCAGTACCAATGGTTAATTTGTAGTAATATTAAAACCAAAAATAATTATACAACATATATATTAATTATTGCAAACTATGTTGATATTATTTATTATTTAAATTTATGCTAATATTACAATTGATTTATTATGGAAAATATTCATAGGAATATATTTAAATCATAGATTTCATTTCTAAAATGATGTTATTAGCTGATCATCAGTTATAAAGCTGAATGATTATATTTTAGTAACAAGCGATATAATTTTGAATAATTGTGTCATTCCGACTGGAAACTGAATGTACCTCCATGGGCGTGCTGGTCGCCGACATTTCTGTGAATCCCACGATGTCGCTGAAGTAGATGGTGACTGCATCGAAAGACTCCGGGATCACAGCCTCCCCTCTCATCAGTTGGTTAGCCACCGACCTAGTGGACGATAGAAACAAAGAAAATGTTAAAGTTAGCCCCAATTCCAAAAATTCCTTTACAAATTAATCGTTTTTAAAGGAATTTGGTACTTTTAAGTATAGGAATTGGTACTTTTATGTATATATAAATTGACAGATCGGTAGTGGATATTAGATAAAAAGAACACAGATTAGATTACGTGATAAACATTCATCGAAATTGGTTTCAATTTATGAATTTTGATACCTTGAAAATTCTATTTTTCTGTCACAACTACAATGTCAGAATAATTACAATTGCAACGTCAATAATGTCATAGAATGACTCTTAATTTCGTAATTTAGAACTCATAAAGACAATGTAATGTTCATGATAACCGATTATTGAGATTTTAAATGTTGCTACGACATATGTTGTGCAGCGGAAATTCATTGTTGAGTTTTAGGAATGTACAATAACGTTGAAGAACAATTTTGAAATTACGAGCCTCATACAATTTATTAAAGGATTTTACTACTTCAATTTTTCTCTTCAATTCTTTACTTTTTAGTTTCAAATCTATCTGTAGGCTCGCCTTAACGACAGTTCGTTTAAATATAGAGATTATATTTCATAATTGAAAGTTCGATGTATTTTATCTTGTACAGAAATTCATATTTTTGTACTGTAGCCTAGGACCTAAAAAAATATTAGGGTACCTGTCAAATCCCTAAGGATTCCTAACAATAGTAAATCACAAAACTAGGCATCTTTTAACATCCGGAACTAGAAGACTACTAGCCCAAAAGACTACTAGTCTACTAACCCAAAAGACTACTAGTCTACTAGCCCAAAAGACTACTAGTCTACTCGCCCAAAAGACTACTATTCTACTCGCCCAAAAGACTACTAGTCTACTAGCCCAAAAGACTACTAGACAAAATATTTCAAGTATACTAGTCAAAATACTTCACGCCTACTATCTCTAAACTCTACTAGTCCAAAATTTTACTAGTCTATTCGCCCAAAAGACTACTAGTCTACTCGCCCAAAAGACTACTAGACAAAATACTTCAAGTATACTAGCCAAAATACTTCACGCCTACTATCTCTAAACTCTACTAGCCCAAAATTTTACTAGTCTACTCGCCCAAAAGACTACTAGTTTACTCGCCCAAAAGACTACTAGTCTACTCGCCCAAAAGACTACTAGTCTACTCGCCCAAAAGACTACTAGTCTACTCGCCCAAAAGACTACTAGTCTACTCGCCCAAAAGACTACTAGTCTACTCGCCCAAAAGACTACTAGTCTACTCGCCCAAAAGACTACTAGTCTACTCGCCCAAAAGACTACTAGTCTACTCGCTCAAAAGACTACTAGTCTACTAGCCCAAAAGACTACTAGTCTACTAGCCCAAAATACTACTAGTCTACTAGCCCAAAAGACTACTAGTCTACTCGCCCAAAAGACTACTAGTTTACTCGCCCAAAAGACTACTAGTCTACTCGCCCAAAAGACTACTAGTCTACTCGCCCAAAAGACTACTAGTCTACTCGCCCAAAATACTACTAGTCTACTCGCCCAAAAGACTACTAGTCTACTCGCCCAAAAGACTACTAGTCTACTCGCTCAAAAGACTACTAGTCTACTAGCCCAAAAGACTACTCACCCAAAAGAATACTCGCCCAAAAGACTACGCGCCCAAAAGACTACTAATCTACTCGCCCAAAAGACTACTAATCTACTCGCCCAAAAGACTACTAATCTACTCGCCCAAAAGACTACTAATCTACTCGCCCAAAAGACTACTCGTCCAAAAGACTACTCGCCCAAAAGATTACTAATCTACTCGCATAAAAGACTACTAGGCTACTCGCCCAAAAGACTACTAGTCTACTCGCCCAAAAGACTACTAGTCTACTCGCTCAAAAGACTACTAGTCTACTAGCCCAAAAGACTACTAGTCTACTAGCCCAAAATACTACTAGTCTACTAGCCCAAAAGACTACTAGTATACTAGCCCAAAAGACTACTTCTCTACTCGTTCAAAAGACTACTAATCTACTCGCCCAAAAGACTACTAGTCTACTCGCCCAAAAGACTACTAGTCTACTCGCCCAAAAGACTACTAGTCTACTCGCCCAAAAGACTACTAGACAAAATATTTCAAGTATACTAGCCAAAATACTTCACGCCTACTATCTCTATAGTCTACTCGCCCAAAATACTACTAGTCTACTCGCCCAAAAGACTACTAGTCTACTCGCCCAAAAGACTACTAGTTTACTCGCCCAAAAGACTACTAGTCTACTCGCCCAAAAGACTACTAGTCTACTCGCCCAAAAGACTACTAGTCTACTAGCCCAAAAGACTACTAGACAAAATATTTCAAGTATACTAGTCAAAATACTTCACGCCTACTATCTCTAAACTCTACTAGTCCAAAATTTTACTAGTCTATTCGCCCAAAAGACTACTAGTCTACTCGCCCAAAAGACTACTAGTCTACTCGCCCAAAAGACTACTAGACAAAATACTTCAAGTATACTAGCCAAAATACTTCAAGTATACTAGCCAAAATACTTCACGCCTACTATCTCTAAAGTCTACTAGCCCAAAATTCTACTAGTCTACTAGCCCAATATACTAGACAAATAGACTAAAATACTATTAGTCTACTACACCAAAAAACTCTCAAGTCTACTAATCCAAAAGAGGCGTTTAAAGGGGTGAGTTTTATGGGACATCTATAGCTCTTGTATGCAATAATTTTTTTTTTTTTAATTTATATAACATAAAATAAAAACAATTTGTAATTTATAATTTCGAGCCTGGATAAGTTAAAGTTTATAAATATTTCAAAGGTGTGACTCCTCGCATAGGAAACAGTTACTACAAGCGAAAAAGAGGAAAAATTGTTGGGCATTGCTGAATATCCAATTTTCATAACGAGACCGAGGTGGGCCACAGTTCAAGAGGTAATGACAGATCGAATTATCTTTGAGTCTCCTGGGAGGAGTGGAAAAGAGCGGGAAAATCCTGTATCATCCACTTCTTAGTCAGAATCTTTCATCTGGTCTGATAACTCACCGACCTTATTGGAGTTAATTGGGTTGAGCCCCTTAGAGCTTGTCGCAAATATTTTTATCGCAATGAGTGTGTGATAGAAAATTTTAACAATGTTATGGGTACCACATTTTCCATAAATAGGAGTAGAGTGTTAACAGTTCTGTAATATTGAAAAGGGGAAATGTGAAAGGGAAAAAGTCAAACGTCATTACAGTTTCAATGCGTTCAAATATTTCCAGTTTTATTACTTTCGTTTGACTAAGTGTTTCTCATTATTTCCATTTGAATAGTTTATTTTCCACTTTCATGTTTTTCGTTTAAATAAGAATATTTTCCGCTCAAAAAGTTTGTATTCGGTTCGAAATCATATATTCAGTTTAAAAAGAATATTACAAAACTACTTCAGATAATATTATAATTAATTCTAAGCTGCTCATTTGGTCGTAAGGTTTAGAATTTATTAACAATGAACATAATACAGCTTGCTAAGCATTTCAAAATATATCAGGCAAATAACAGATATCACATTAAATGTGGTTACAAACTATAAAATAAGTGATAGTTAAAAACATGTGTTGATTTTCAATTTCATGGTTTGAAATGATAATTGCATTTATACTTACATTGTGGCAACATTTTTTAATATTCAAAAATCTTATTTTATTGCTTCTGACAAAATATTCAAGATCTTTATGGAGATTATATTTTAAAGTCAGTGTTAATATAACATTTTATTTGACAAACTGACAATCGATATAAAAAACCAAATTTATGCATGTATTTTATTTTTAATTACCTGGAATACTGAATATGATGTTGAGTTTAAAAAAGTACATTTCTTTACATATGAAGAGTTTACAGCCAGAACTGTATAATTCATAATTGTGCTGAATTTAAATAAAATGAGAATTGAGAACACTTCCAATAAAAATAGAGAAATTGATTTAAAGGAAAATTATTTAAAATTACATGTGTTGCGTGTACATTATTCTAATAAAATGTAATTACTAAAATATTTATTTAGTTTTACTGAATAAATATAGGTAAATTCTTAACTTTTTCAAAACCCAGCTATATACATAGGGAATAAAAAGAGTGTCTCATATTCTAATTGATTAAATAAATATATTTAGGACTCCTTATCTCCGTTTTCAAGTTCTTTTCTTCAAACATTTCCCTTTATATCGAAAGCGGATACAACTAAAGGCTACATCCTACAGATCTAATTAAGTTACATAATGAATATGTATAACTCAATTGAGAAATTACCTGCACGTTTTCGTTATTCATTAGAAATGAATTAGCGCGAAAATCTTTAAAGTCATTCTTAAACTGTTGCTTCAAGAGCAAGGACCAATAACAGCCGATGCCCGGAGGTGTTACTGCTCTTAATGGAATTTCCATGTTTGCATAGTCCCTTAGAATGAATTTCATAAATAAATTTGCAAGTAAAACGTTAGAGGGCGCTATTAGGAGGACGATGTGCGCTGCAACCTGTTTCGACGCTATAATGTCCATGAACATGCGAAAATATCGTAAGCTTAATTAATATTAGCAGCAATTTTGAATAGGATAGTGCTTAATTAGGGTAAAAGATGTTGGAGTAACATTCGCTTAATATTGAATTTAACGAAAGTTTCGTTAAGGATGGTTTTGCAGATATGTCATACATTATTAAATATTAGAAATGAAATATAATTTTTTCGTCCCAAGTAGGGTTTGAGTTACCATATTTTTAGAAAACAATTTATAAATATTATATATTTATATTAGGGTTGCTAGTGTGGTGAAATTGTTACAACACGTGTTGAAATAGGTTTTTTTTAACTTAAATTTTTACTGGACATCAGAAAATACCAACATTTTAAAGCATCAAAGAAAATAAAGGTTATTATAAAAACGTAATTTTTAAAATTATTCTGATTAAATTTAGATTTGTCACGTCATTTTTTTTATTTTAAAGGTGTTTCTCTATTGAAATGAATATAGGACAATTACAATTTATATTTACACACTAATATCGAAAACAATTTATTTTTTCGATTTATAAATTAAACCTACTTTTTTTAAAGTTATTTATTAAAAATTATTGAAGTATATTAAATGCTAAAATACGTATTTGTCACGTAATTTTTTATTTTAAAGGTGTTTCTCTATTGAAATGAATATAGGACAATTACAATTTATATTTACACACCAATATCGAAAACAATTTATTTTTTTGTTTCGTAAATTAAAGAAAAAAAAATTATTTATTACAA
This sequence comes from Troglohyphantes excavatus, assembly GCA_963932185.1. Lineage (NCBI taxonomy): Eukaryota > Metazoa > Arthropoda > Arachnida > Araneae > Linyphiidae > Troglohyphantes > Troglohyphantes excavatus. The sequence goes on along the minus strand of OZ010669.1, from coordinate 27,776,009 downwards.
ATTATTGACGTATATAAAGTGCACAAATACGTAAGCTATCGTGCTTTATTTTAACCCATTTTGGGAGAAAATGTACTCTTCACTAAAACTAAGCGAACCAAAAATATTTAGATTAAATTTTAATAAGATAAGTCTAAACCCTTTCTACGGAAATTGAATTATGTTTTCATAGGTCGCTTCCGCAAAATAAATTATTCAGTAGAAGCTCTGAAACGACTTTATCACCTAACTTTTCTTTTGGAATTTCTTAAAACTATTTTCTTCCTAACTCAGTAAATCGAAGTTGGAAGTTGATTTATTACTACATACGTAAAAGGTAAAATCATAAAACGCAAATAAAACACAGCCGCATTCGATGGCCGAGTTGTCTCTTATATTTTACGGTATACATTATAAATCGATAAATATGCACAGTATTCAATAATTAGGGATATCAATTGGCAATTTCAGAAAATGCTACATATTTTGATACTTCAGTCATTATCATTTTTGAAGTGGGTTTTGATATAATTCCCACATTAGGCTCATAAATTTGATACATATGAAATAAGTACTTGCGTTTAGGAGCCGATTATGTTAACCCTTAAAACAATTTTATAAAATAAAATATATTTTTTCCTTAAGCTAACATAATAGGCTATTTGTGACGGCGCGAAATGTCACTATTTTATTAGGTATGTGATGTTTTTCAAATTAGGGGCCCGTGGAAACTAATGAATATATGGATATCAAAGTGTCATTAGACTGAATTGTAAATTTGGTTGTCATTTTGGAAATAAATTATTAAAAAAAATTAGAGAGTGGCTTTCAGTGTATAAAATAATATATGTAATGATATATACAAATATTTTAACATGGACTTCAATTTATTCAAAAAATGGGTTCTACCACAAATTGAAAAAGGTATATAACATTATACTGATCTAAATATGTAAAAGTGTTTTATTTCTAAACCTAACTAGCTGTTGATTTGGAAATTTTTTCCTAACCACAGTTTATTTTTGCACTATGTAGGTACATAAAAAAATAGAAAAATTGAACTTCTGAGTTTTTCAACGAAGTTGACAATATATTTACCAAGAAAGTACGAGAACTCTTTACGATTTTAGATATGTTATGAATATAAAGTTTCTTAAAATTTCAGAACAATAATTATATATCTTGCCTGACTTTAAGTAAGGTTGAATTCCGATCACCCGGATGAATTAGGACCAGATCCCATCTGGATAATCGGATAGTCGGATAATTCACGTGAAAAAAAAAGATTTTTTAGTAAAAAAAACAAATTTTGCTTGTATATGTAATGCAATTTATTGGCTATTAAAAACTATATCATTCACTGATAAGAAAATTTTAAAATGTTGATATTGCTGATTTCTTTTTTTTTTTCGCAAAGTGTTCCGGATAATTGAAAATCTACTTCGCTTGATCCGGATAACTGAAATTCGGATAATTGGAGTTCTACTGTAATAAATAAAACTACTAAAAGAAGAGTGGCAATAAAGACATAATTGGTAATTAAAATATTTCAATATATCAATTCCCAACACGATTTTTATTCCGAACGATGTTTTAGAATATTCCTCGACAATATTAATACCCATATATCAAGGCATACTTCGATCTTGGTATTACGACAACTGATCTACGATATTTGCCAGCACAGCAAAATATCACGTTCGATTTCTTATGAAAAATAAAAAAAAATCCGTCGTTTTTATAGCCTTTCGCGATTAAGTTTTCAGTCACGTCAGCTTATATTATGGTTTCGAAGTTTTTTTTATAAGTTAATAAAAATTTTGCTGAAAAATAATAAAACAAATACATATAAAAATATTATAAAATTTCTGCATTAAGAAATTATATCCTTACATCCATAATGAAATACAGAACCGCAAATTTGTTGATTTTAATTTTTAAATGTCTCTTTTACATATAGCATAAAATACTTTATAATAATCTATTGTATTTTCTGTACGAAACTTTGAAATATTTGTGTAGGCCACACGTGTTATAAAGTAAAGTTTGTTATAAGTGTTAAGCATTCAAGTTTAACGTGGAAATAACTAAAGGTGGAAAAGTTTAATGAGTTGAAAAAAATTACTAATTACGGTCCCACCACTACAGTGGAATAGCGGTGCTTAAATTAATGAACAAGTAAATAAACAAGTTTGTATGAAAATATTTCTTGGGAACGAAGTATTTAATTAAAATTCCAGCAACAATATACGGTCCCATTGCAGCAATGATAATAAAAATGTTTACGTTTAACCCTGCTAAACTCCTCCACACTCGTAATTGTATTTTATGGAATAAAAAATTAATTCAAAGAAACGCAGTTATTTCAAACGAAATTTGAATTTTTGAAATGAAATGCCGTATGCAAAGTATAATTTCTACAAAACCTTAAAGCTTTATGACATTATAATTTATTTGTTTACTCTTTCAAAATTAGATTATCAACTACATTTGAAAATTAGATAAATACTGTTAGATTAAGTAATTGAAATCGTATCACAAAACTATAATATTTCTTTATGTGAATCTACATTTTTACTGATAGTATATAACAAATCGTTAAAAATAATTGCTTTAAACGATGAGTACTTTTTATCAGCTTTTATACATAAATAATAAAAATACGTCTAATTGTAATTATTAAAACATATTAATTAAAAAAATAATTTCAATTTATCACCTGCTATTGTTTCATTTATAGCTGTTAATATATATCCCTTTAATCCTTTGACACTCAAGGCCGTATATATACGTCCAGGGATATTCAGCATTTCTAGCAATGTACCCAATTTTTAAATTCATAAAATATTCCATTTTATAATATTTTTGTTAATCTAATGTTTTGAGGTATAGCTTACAAGCTATGCCTTTACAATTAATTAAAATAAATAAAATAATATAAAATAGTATACCAGGAAAAATTACTTAAATTTACAAGCAGTAAAATTAACTTTACAATTTCAAAAAGCGTGCGTTAATAGGCATTTGAGATCGTTATGTCATCAGTTTTTTTAATACAAATAAATGGTATGAATATATTTGTATGAACACAAAAAAAATACCAAATATCAACTCAATGTTAATAAAATAATCTTAATAGATAAATATACAAGAATAAACCTTAAAATTAAATATAATTAAAAAATAGTATATACATCTCAAAATTTACAAAAATATTTGTTTTGAGAAGAGAGATGTTCAGCATCGTATCTCCGCATCCATTAAAATACAAAATACCTTTATTTTTCCTTTTTATCCCAAACAAGGAAAGAACATCCCCCCCAAAATACCTCAAACTTAAGCAGCTTTATTTTTAGTTCAAAATACAATCCTCAGAAAGTTTCAAGGATTCCTCGAGAGGGACGGATAGAAAGTTCCATTCTCGGTTCGATTCAACAGGTGGCCCGCCCCCTCGCATCGAGTATACAAGCCCCTCAAAAGGGGAGACTACAGAATATGCCTTGATCAATGGGAGCCGAGATTAAAAATAGCACGGTCTCCTTGACAACGAGCACTTTTAGAGCATCCAGGTAAAACGAAGGCAGGAGCCGATGAGAAAGCGATGTAATAATAGTAACTGAAAACACCCATCGGCGTGTGTAAATTGCATATTAACACCATTTAAAACAGCATGTCGTGGAAATTTGGCTATACGTGTCGATTTGGAGTTTGGTAGAATAAGATAATTTGTTAAACCGTTCTTGGTCGTTTTTTTTATTATTATTAAATATCTGTTACGTTTATTTTCAAGAATAAAATTATCATTTTTGCATGTTCTATAATGAATTTTATTAGTCTGGCCCGTCTGTTTTTAACTGTTCTGTCTTGCCCATTATCTAGACCAGTGGTTCCGAACTCGTGGTCCGCAGACCACCGGTGATACTGTTGAACTCTTGTCTAATCTACAAAATATTTTTTGAGATATTTTTTAGAGGCATTGTTTGATGCTTATTGCTGTTTATTCGTTTTAAACAAATAATCTAGATACAAAATCAACAATTATTTGCTTACAATAAAAAAAATGCTACGTAGTAAAGAACTTTTATTTTGTTGGAAAAATTATTTTTAATGGCAACTTTTAAGTTTTTTTATATAGTTTAATAATTTAATTTGGGTTTTTGAAAATAATAAATAATAATTTTAATTCTTTCATTAGAATGTTTGAAAAGTTGTTGTTTTAATTTTTTCTTCTTTTGTAGACATACTTAGCATGTCCGTCTGATAATTATCGCACGACTCCCCCCCCCCCCTCCCCTTCTCACACACACACGCACGCACGCACGTGTACACGCACATTCGGGCGAAATATATTATTGAAGAATTTTTAATGGTCAAAACATCAATACAGTTTAACGGTCTGCTCATAGATGACATCATGATCAACGGCTTGTTTAAAATCCCTATTAAATAGAATAATTTTAAAGGCATTTCTTAAAGAAACACGTTGATATTTATGAGATGAAAGTACGATTCGTCACTGGTCCATGACATTCTCTTTCGTTCGAAACCTCATGTGTTAAGATTCGTTATGTGTAAGAGGCGCAAAAGGGATCTTAAGTACAGAAATAATATATATGATTGATTGTTTTACTTCTACGAAAAAAGATATCTTAAATAAAAATTGGTGAAACAAATGAACATTTATTAATACGTTAAGTAATTAAAAGAAATTAAGAAAAATATACAATTGAATTTTTATTAATCAATTAATTTGCAAGAACTTAATAGTTAATGCCTGAACTCTATTTAGGGTCAAAATAATACTTGATACCTGAATCGAATTTAGTACTATTGCATCTTAAGATTAGAAAGTGGTGGTCCGCGCTTCTTCTAACTTTTAATATGGTGGTCCATAGCCTTATAAAGATTGGGAACCACTGACCTATCCCGTGTGGTCTCTTGAAGACCATACGTACCAGGCAATACTGGATGCCTAACTATTTTTAATAACAGCTGCTCTACAATTTTGAAATTTTTCAAGGGGGAAGGAAATCGATAATAGATCTTAAAAAAATTGTGGTCCATTTCGGTATTTCTGACAACCTAAACATAAATTAATACTATTCTAAAAAAAAACAGGAGTAAATTGCAAAACAAGGGATTACTATATAATTCAGAAAAACACACATGTCATTATTTATATTTTCTAGTGGAATGAAAATTATATATAAAGAACATATACTATTGATAAAATGCTGAACTATCATTCGAATTGAAACTTTTGACATTATAATAAGAATAAAACAAATCAAATAACCATTTAAAAATGAATATTGCATTTAAATTAAAATAATTAAGTACCATTTCACATTCCATTTAAAAAATCGTTTTACTCGACATTGATATTTCGGTGTCAATGATCCCACTTACAAAAAATATTCAAAATGCATTTAAATACAGAATTTGCTATTTAAAAAAAAGTGTAAAACAAAGAGTCTGGCAATATAAATTAAGGATCTTATGTTGGTAAATCAAAAGTAGAACACAATTAAACTTGCCTATAATTTATAAATATTTTCTCTTTTAGATACGCATAACGCTTAAATAACGAGTTGACGGGATGCTATCATATTTCTTTCTTCACGTCAGGTGCGACCGACATATAAAAATACATTGATTGAATGATTTATGATAGCGTGAGAAGGAAACTGACATCTTAATTTCGTGGAACGGATAGGAAGACAGATTTGATGGGTAAACAATTATGTTCTCGGATTTCGATATTCGATGTACCCTTTTTCCCCATGATAATTCACATGCAACTCTTTTACCAGCATTATATTTGATGATCAATACTTCCAATAAATACTAAAGTTTATATTAAAATTTGGGATAATTATATTGGAGAAACTTTTTAAAAAAAATAATAATTTGAATAACATTAAATGTTTTCGGGGGGGGGGGGGGGGGATTTCTAATTATAATTCAAGTTTGTTTGTTTTCGGCGCATCAATCATTGCTCCAAGGCATCGATATATTAATTTAAAAATATTTCGTAAACATATGCTATACTTTTAATGAACATTTGATATGATAATTTTCATTCTGTGGAAAAAAGTAGGTGGGGAATTTCGATTTTTCTTGGTTTGCTTCTTGAATGATGCGTTCGACCGAGTTATGTTAGTAAAATCGGCGTCGCATCTCATGCGCCATTTTAAAATTGAGATTTACTTTCAATATGGATACGTCTGTAATTACTCATCGATACTATATGCTACTTTCCGTTTTTCTATTAATTTTGTAGTTTTTAAGCAATTTATAAAAAAACAAATGAATAAACGATTTTTAACAAAATCGTTACAAAAAAAAAGTATGAAATATCAAATATTTAACAAATAAAACGTTACACCAAACTATTTGACAAACAAAATATTTATAACATAAAACACACACACACGTGTATCCATATGAAAAACACACAAATCACACACAGCACATTATTTTTAAATTAATATGTCGATTTGTGTTGTTTTAATCGTTCTATATTATTTAAATAATGCCCAAAACTGACAACATACTTTTACTTGTTAAACCGTAGATTATTAATGACTGTTGCTTCCCCCACTTACGTTTTATTATAAGTTATTCGTGAATAGAAAATGAAATCCAATTAAAATTTTTTTTAATGCATTTATTAGTGATTTTAAATTTTAAAAATACATTTGAAATGAAAATTGTGAGGAAAGCAAAAAAACATTAATTTTTTTTTTCAAATGCTATTTCTCTTATTTAAGAAAATATACACACGTTTAAACATAATTTTTCATCGTGTTTCAAATAAATACTTGCAAGAAGTCATACTCGGAATAATTTATTTTCTCTTTAGTTTTATTCCATTTCGACTTGCATGAAAGAATGAACCGGTTCTCAAAATTCATATCCAACACATTTCAAACAAACTTCTCTGTAACTCAGTCTAGTAAATATTTCGAATATATTCACTGATAAGTCTATTGAAATGAACCGCGAATATACGGCTTACAGAAAGTTTGGAATTGAACAAAGCAATCAATTGAAGACTAACTGTACAGCCAGACATACCTCATTAAAATATTTTCGCAAACGGAATTCGAACTTGAGATCGCACACGATTTCGCATTTGCATAGCAATAATGGACCGAGCAACGAGCGCTGTATTATTTTGAGACAACCTCTTAACTAGAGCTTCTCTAAAAATCATTCTAGAATTCAAACTTGAAAAAGGGTGCCTTTTCTGGTCAAGTATCGTATATCACTAGGAGAAGAGTTACTAGGGTTAAGGGAATGAATACTAATATTTTTTGAAAAACTTTATACGTCATTAATATATAAATGTTAATTAAAATTATATTACATTTATTTGTGCAATTAACTAATTTCACATATAAATACAAATGGTTTTGTGCATGTATTTAAAATTCCGTAAAAACATCTTTAATTAGAATCCATCGGTAAATATTTTACTGGGGTTAAGAGAACGAATGCTATTATTTTTTGAATAACTTTATGCGTCATTAATATATAAATATTAATTAAAGTTATATTAAATTTATTTGTGCAATTAATTAATTTCACATATAAATAGTAATGTTTTTGTTATTGTATTTAAAAATTCATAAAATAATCTTTAATTTGAAATATTTTTCTAATTTGAAGTATTTTGGGTAACTTTTTTAATCCTTCTCTATTAAAAAAATCATTTAAAAATGTGTGGAAAGTTTAAACTAATCGTTTCTGCAGTAAAAACAAAGCTACAGGATCAAAAGTTTGTTTCTGGTGTAGAGCTAGTGACACATAAATACTAAAGTTTTTGTTCTTGTTTTATTAAAGTTTTATTCGTTTTCAATTTTTTTGTGAGAGTTATGTGAACAGGATATTGAATCCTGATAAAATTACATAATGAGTTTTCTATTCTTTATTCCAAAGTTTTAAAACACGCGTCCAGGAATAAAAATTCATATTTTTTCAAATAATTTCATTATTTCTGGAACTATTACGATGAGTTTTCAAAACTTGGAGAAAGAGGTTTTAAGAAAATATTTCCCGTGGTTTAGCTTCATTATATGCGTAATATAAAGAGAGCAGGTTTCTATTTAATGAAAAAATCGCTCTTAGATATCATTTTTACATATGAAAGGTTCATTAGAGCAAAAATATATATCTGCTATACGGCTTTTTAATACCACACAGAATAAATCATAAAAATATTTTTTAAATATGACATTATAAGATTGCGCAACTAATTAATTATAATGATTTATTAGAAAAATGGTGGGAGTATAGTATAAATTATTGAATTTAAGCTTCCGTATTTTATTAAATTAACGCCGCACTAGAGTTGACTATTGATGACGGTTTTAAATCCATTCCGAAAAAAAGATCCACGAACATTACATCGGAAACTTGAACTATGGTCAGATAATGAGGACAACACCTGATATGACACCCCACTCTTCAAAATTCCACACTACGACCAACGAGGGGACATTTTGACACCGTCATAACGCGAACAAGACAATAATCACATCGAATGTTTAGTGGACTACGAGAATCGAACTCGTAACTTTACGATTGCATGTTATCTCCTTATTCAAAACGATAACCGAACCCACATCTCTCCAAATATAAGCTCCTTACTATTTCGATACTAAGAAACACATTTCGATCAATGTAGCAATACTTAATAAAAGTATGGATATATTTGTATTTTTTAATACTCAATATATGCCCAGCTCGGCTTATATTGGTATATTATATTCATATATAACATACATACCGTTATATTAGAATTTGTCGTGAAGTATTGCTAGTACCAGAAGTAAATAACTGTGACAATTTTATTCATGTTAAAATTCTTTAACTTTAGACCAGTAACTTAATTAAGGAATAAACGATTTTTTCAGCTTTCGATAACACTTCCTTTCAAGCTAATGCAAGTGACATTATAAAAGTTACTTTTTTTGTCAATTTATGCACTGGATTAATTTAATTAAAATTTCTTTTTCCTGTGGATTCCTCCATTGCTTAGATTTTTTTTTCTGGATCAGAAGAATTCAATTAAATTAATTTGCAGGTGCCGTGGCTTCTTTTCAGCTGTATTGATGGCATTGACATCATATATGTGATGTTTGGGTTTTTATTTCCTGCTAAAGATAAGAACTGTGTAAATTGGAACATGAAAGATTTTAATTATTATAAATTTCAGTGTGTTACTATATATTTAAAAACTCAGATTCTATTATTTCGAAATGTACTCTTCAGAATGAGGTATAACAAGACTGCTACTTAATTATTATTAACACAAACTGCCTCCTTAAAGTTGTCCGGTATCTAATTTTTCTACGGTGGCCTGGTCAGAAGAGTTACAAATGCAAGTTTGGACATTTAATACATAGAACAGTCGTGAATAAAAAAATATTAATTTTCGTTTTTACACACACCGGCGAAACCGGGACCGGTGACGGCAGCCGTATGTAAAGTTATCCAATTAGAACTTTTTTACGTATTTTAGTCCGGCACTTCTAGCATGAATGGACTGTAGTAGAGCAAATATGACGTCCTAATCGTGAAACCAACATCTCAGACCGAATGGCCTCAAACACGTGACTTCTTTTCAAAATTATGAATTAAAAAATACTCGCAATTGGCTCATGAATTGGGAAATGTGTAACAGTGAAAATTTATGAATGGAATGACGTAATTAACCACGTGTCTGAGGCCATACATGTTGACCTCACTTTGCTGTTAGCGAGTTTATAACATTATGTTTTCTCTACTATGAAGGATCCATGCTCGAAGATCCGGCATTGAATACCTTAACATTCCATTGGCTCCCACTTTGCTGTTGTGTGAAAAAACGGTCTTAAGATAACCAACTAAATAGAGTACTATATTACAAAAATCGTTACTAAGTGTGATGGTTGACCTCAATGTCTAAGAGGAATCATATATATTATTTCTGTAGTAAAGAAGCATTTTACACCCCTTAGACGCAACGAATTTTAACACGTGAGGTATCAAAAGAAAGAGAATTTCATGGACCAGTGACAAATCGTACTTTCATCTCATAATCATCAATGTTTTTTAAAAATTGTGTTTAAAATAATTCATTTTAACGTGTATTTTAAACAAACCGGTAATAATGCTGTCATCTATGAGCAGACCGTTACACTTTTTATATTTTGGTCATAAAAGATTCGCTAATATCTTAGACCTACTTTAAAACGACTGTGTGTAGGGGGGGGGGGGAGTTGTTCGAACGGGCTTGGTAATCAATTGAATATCGATAATTAAAACAAAACTCTGAGGTTTGCCTTCTGAGATGGCTTAAAATATTCTAAAATATATAATTCATTGATGTTACGCAAATGTGTACTTACTTGGGAAGCATTCTGTGCAAAAGGGCTTCTGTTTTCTTCTTTTCTTCGACCAGAGCTTTAGTTCGCTCGTCAACAAGCTCTTCCAAGTTGTTGGCGTACTTTTCCATCATAGAAATCATGTTGTCCATAATATTAGATTTCCTGTAGGGAGATAATAAATACTAGATCAATTACTAAAATATTTATCAAATTGCCTATAGGCAATTTGCTTTAACAACAGGTAGTTTAATTTTTTTTATTATGGGAGTTAAGTATACCGATTTTTTAAAAGTTCTTTATCGCAATACATTTATCCACCCCCCCCCCCTTCTCCATCTCTTTAAAAATGGAAAAATGAAATGGTTGGTGATGGTGGGTTGAAATAACGTCGCATTAGAGCTGTATCGTGAGCTATTCGCGCGACGGTTTGGCGCCCATGTCGAAAGAAAGACCCGGAAAAAATGCCTCGTATTTTTACATGCTTTTATTGAACCATGATCAGATGATATGTACAACACCTGGGTTCGCATCCGACGCAACCACATTAGGTGTCAGGACATTGGAACCCAATCATGTATTAAAGTCCGTTCCATATACACGTCGGTATATATTATTGGATATTTTAAACGACTTTTTGCTATTTTAGTGACGAATCTGGCAACCCTCCGATCACAAGTTCACATCATTTTTACTTTTTGCAAAGTCCACTCAATCTGTTTCGAACTCGGACTCCTCTGACTGTTAGCCGAACGCAGATCCACTAAGCTACTGGGGCCCTAGAAAATCTAATAAAATATATTTTCCAGTCCATATAAAACTTCCACACGAATTTGCACTAATAAATATATAATTTTTGTGAGGCAGTCGGATTTCATTTTGTCCCCCGCATCTATGACAATCTAAGAACACCCCCGATTGTTACTAGGACGCATCAAATCCCAATGGCAACGGAAAAAAATGCTCTAATGTTCCTTACATTCCTTCCCTCATCTTCCTGAGCCGTTGTTTAAGATGCTGGAAGTCCGGCCTGGATTCCGGCTTCTCATTCCAGGAGTCCTGCATGGCTTCCACTATGTAATCCTGACACTGGACGTCGTAGAGGGGGGGCCGAAAAGGTTCCTTCTCCTCCGTTGGCTCCTGCTTCACCTTCTCCACGATCTCTAAAAGGAACAATTTAAAAATTGTGTTTAAAATTTTAATCCAGATAAAGTATGATGGGTTCAGAGTGAGGACGATGAAAATCTATGCGGAGTGATTTTTCACAAGGCAAAAATAAAGTTTAAGGTTCAACTACTGAGCTCAAATATCACTGGAGTGATTACTAAGCATTACATCCTTTTTGAGCCTGTACGGCAAAATATAGTTATTTCACATAATCTTGACACATCACGACTGAGCTAAATAAGAAGTGGATAGTCGATTAAGCGTGCGACCACATAACGTGCTGTACATGCTTCGGAATTGCATTCTTCTGCGCGCCATAGTAAAGTATATTGTTACCCAAAGAGAGTCCTCACTCCAGTGTTTTAATTAATTAAATTCATTGGGGCTTACAGACATAGCCAACAATGTGATCATTAAATGTTTTTTTTTACAAATGAACATCGTTTTTACGATTTCAAAACGTGGCATAAATAAACCAAAACACTGTAGCTAACAAAGCAACGATAGGCACTACGATATATTAACCTTTTGGACTCGAGTGGCAATGCTCAGTCATCAAAATAACGATTTGTTTTTTTATTCAATGTTTTTAAATTTGAACGAGAACTGCATGTTCTTGAACATTTAAAACGATTGTTTTCTTACATTAGCTAGTTCTTTATCAAACACCATTTAAAATTATGACATCACTGCGGTATCAGCATATTTTATTAACCTCTTCACTCGAGTGTCGCCGTTAAGTCACTATAATAACGATGTGATATTTATTTTTTCTTTGAAATGAAAAGAACAACATATTCTTGAGTTTAAAAAGTTATTCCCTCTCAAACTTAAATACACGTTATTTTTCTCATCAAGAAGCTCCAAATATGATGGGAATCTAACACGTTCTTCAGGTTGAAGTTAGTCTCGTAATGTCAACTTTTCTTTTAAAAAAACATTTTAAAAATTTCATTTACCACTAAATATATGTTTGGTGTACTGAGATTAATATTCAGGTTCACACATAAAATCTTTTCTGTTTATAATTATGCATCCTATAAGTAAAAAACGTGCTAAAGAATATCTATTTAAAAATAAAGCGTTGTAACTGTTCCATAAAAATAACGTAAATATCAAACACGTTATTTGAGTGTAGAGAGTTAAACCTGAGACAATGCTCTAAATACAGTGGCTATTGTTTGGCAACTATCCGATCACAAGCTCGCTACACTGTAATTCAAGATATTCGAACACACAACCCACTGGTTGGGTGTTTGAATATCGGGAATTAGCGGAATGAGCCGATATTCGAACACTCAACCAGTGGGTTTTGTATTCGAATATGTTGAATTACACTGTAGCGAGCTTGTGATCGGATAGGGTAAATTAAGACGGAAAAGATAAAAACTAAATCTCATTATGGTGGAATCTTTGAACCTTCTTTTTAATGGCTTCTGACGTTCCCGCGCAATTTAATAAATCGCGCAGAAACGTTAAAACTGATTTTAGTTTAATGACGTACTTGGATCACTTTGGCGCTTGAATTAACTTTGGCTCACTTTGGCGCTCTAGTACTGGACCACTCAGTTTTCACTACGTAACAAAAAATGATTTGGTATGTAACTACTGTGTTGTATATAAAAACAAATACACTTAACCTAACGAAAAACGAATTTCAAACAAAAGTTACTTAACGTACATTTCATGTGTTTGTAATCGAAAATTGGAGATCTTACGTCCAAAGCAGCATGAAATTGAAGACGGAACCTCAAAGTAGATCAAACATTTTTTGATTTCATTCTTTCTCTTCTTGAGAAAAAGTAAATACACGCTTCGAACAAAGTATTGATAATCTATAGTTTCGAAACACCACATTTTTTTCTATTCTTCTAACATCACCTACTTTTTTTTATAAATACAGTTTTTTTTTTACAATAAAGGTGCGTACACTGAGATCTTAATTCAAGCGCCAAAGTGACCCAAGTACGTCATTAAACTAAAATCAGTTTTAACGTTTCTGCGCGATTTATTAAATTGCGCGGGAACGTCAGAAGCCATTAAAAAGAAGGTTCAAAGATTCCACCATAATGAGATTTAGTTTTTAATCCCTCTTCCGTCTTAATTTACCCAAGCAACTGAATTTGGAAACGCTTTCCCAATTTAAATAGAGATGAAGAAAATAAGAGGAATGAAGAAGAATAGGGATTAGAGCGGAAAAAGCGAGCATGAAAGAAGTCTGCATTATGTTAAGAAAAAAAATAGTTTGTTTTCTATTTTCTTTTTGACGGTAAACAGGATTTATCTGAGATTTTTTTTTCTGGAATGCTCCCCATAAAGTGAAGAAGACCAGGATTCCTTCGTAAGAATTCTTTGGAATTCTTTTATTATACAATATGCACGCTCTCTCTCCAGACGACCATTCTTTCGTTATTTTAAAACTAAAATGGATAAAAGCTTTTATGGAATCAAAATATTTCTAAGTACAATGTATTTGAAGTTCTGCATTGCTATTGGATAAGACATATTTTAAAATATTAGGCGGAGGACTTGCTTTAGTGGAATATTCGAGGATATTTGGAATATTTATATTTTAAAAATGCTTTCTACATTTTAATAGTTATACGTATTGCAAATGCGTCACGAAAGTTAGAATGAATTTTAATTTAATTGTCAGAATAACGATTTTGTAACTAAGTTTCAGAAAAATCTCAAATAAACAAAATTTTATATTTCTTATTTTTTTATTTATAGGAATTAATTTTGTTTAATAAATTGTAATAACAGTTTAGAATAAAATGCACATTCGTCTCTGTTTGCTATAGACAAGCGCCCTGAGTTTCTATGTATCTATCATTTCGAAAGTTCTCTGAAAAAGTCACAAACATTTGCATAAAAACAATCATGAGAATTGTAATAGAACCACTAAATTAAAAATAATTGTCGAGTTAAAAAATTTAGAAATATTTTTCAAACTATACTTGGACATATAAATATAGCTTTTCCATATGTGCGGAAGCAGATTTTTCGAAGCCTATTTAATTAGCATAAAATAACTATTCTGCAATTTGTTTAAAACGAACCATTAAACGAGTAAAATTTGCGCAAATTCAAACTTTTAAACTGATGTATATTCCTTCATTGAAAAACAGTTTACAATCAGCCATACAACCAAATACATTGAACAATAATTAACAAGACGGGACGAACTGCAATTATAAAACTGGATCAGTCATGCAAAGTGCTGCTGCGGAAAAAAAAATGTCATAAAATCTTCGTGGATGTCATAAAATCTTCGTGGATGTCATAAAATCTTCACTCAAATAGACAAACCTGATATTCTAATATTTTAAGGTTTTTATGGACGATCACCGTTCCTCCCGCTTAAAAATTTGTTATAATGAAAATAAAAATCAGTAGTTAATGTGATTGTTTGGCTTGGTTAATTTAACGTCGCACTAGAGTTGCACAATGTGCTATTGGCAACGGTTTGGGACCTATCTCGAGGGAAAGACTAGATAACGATGCACAACACCTGAGCTGGCATCCGACGCAACATTAATAGGCGTCAGAACATTGGACCCCGATCTGATTTATCGTGCACGAGTCCTGTATACACTCCAGTATAAGTGTGTGGATATTTTTAGACGACTTCTTAGTATTTTAGTAGCAAAGCTGGCAACCATTCGATATCAAGATCACTACATTTTTAATTTTCTGTGTCAAGTCCATCAGTCGGGCTTGAACTCGCTATCCTCTGATTACTAGCCGAACGCCTTTATCCACTGGGCAACTGGGGGCTCACGTAGTTAAATTAAGCGCTAAGGTCTTGAGATTTCAACAAAAAGTAGACACACTCCTCGTTTGTACCAAGGATCTTTTCGATTGAATTGAAAACATCATCGAATTTGAATATATTCGGTCTTATAACTTTGATGTATATAGCAGGCATCTGTACACAGAAAATATAGAAAGAAATTTGATTTTCAAAAGGTCTTTTTCATGGACGCTTTGAATGACTTTCATTTAATTTAATGTGTTCAGTTTGAGAAAGCGTGTGATGCCGTTAAAAAGCATTACCATATATATTGAAATATTTAAATGTTTCTTTTCATAAGAAAATTAATATCTAAAGCAATAGACGTTTAAAGCATATAATAAAGTGTAAACTTTTAATGTCTTCGATTACAACAAGAGTATTTATTTAAAATAAATTATGCAGCAATCAATTTATTAAGTCTTGACAAAACTTGTCGGTTCATTCTATTAAATGAAACTGACAAATAAAATGACAATTTATCCATAAAGGAATTTAATACTTTTATGGTCAATAATAAATACACAATTTTTTTTTATTGAATTCATAATAATCCTTATTTTAGTATTGGTGAAAAAATTATTAAAATGAAATAGGACTTGTGAATTGAATATTTATTCAATCTATATATAAGGTGTAAGGCATTCAAAACGTATTTTGTCAAATTATAATTTAAAGAAAGTGCAAATAATTTATTCTAAATATATATTGACTTATGTAAATATTCCTATGTTTGTTTGTTATCTTCAATAGGACGGAATTTTTGTTAAATGAGGTTAATAATGAGTTCAATATGGGATCCGGCGATGAATTAGAATATTATTAAAAAATTTGTATAACACACGTTCCAATATTTGCTTTCAAAAATATTTAAAGTAAAGATAATATTAGATTTATCTTTCTTGAAAATTTTACTTTATAAATACTTTATAAATCAATATTGAATTGCAATTAAAATTGGAACTGATTAATTTTCATGTTTACTTTATACAAGCTTACTTAAGTTGTTTTACATACAATTTTAGGCAGTTATATTTGTATTTTTATTTTACTTATGAGGCTTAAAACTAAAAACGCATGTCACTATAAATTGCATGTGGGTTTTAGTTTACTCTTTTGCCCCCCATGTACGTCTAAAACTTATACCATTACCCTCTTAGTGGCCCATTTCAACACCATAGAAATATTCCACTCCGTAACAAATAACACTATTGTCATAAAGTTAAGTTGATCGGAAAATGAATACACATTGCGTCAGTTGAAAGAGCTGGTTTATCTTCCTCCTTCGGTTTGCGAGGTTTTTGTTAACGACGTTAATTTTGTTATTTGGACACTAATTTCGCCATTGTGATGATATTTTTAAATATAAGTCGTCTATTTTAGCTCATTTGGCAACATTTTTATTGATTTGGAATTTTTTTTAATTCATTTGGCGAGATTTTTAATTCATTCGGCAATATTTGGCGAGATTTTTAATCCGTTTGGCGACATTTTTAATTAATTTGGCGACATTCAAAAATTTATTTGGCAACATTTGGCGACATTTTTAATTCATTTGGCAATATTTGGTAACATTTTTAATTCGTTTGGCGACATTTTTAATTCATTTGGCGACATTAACTCGTCAGCCAATCAAAATAAATCGTTTATCCCAGTATTGTTGAAAAATATTTTTGGTCGCCAAGGTGATTTTTAACAATGTTATGAGGGGAAGATCGAGATGTAAATTTCCCATAGGAGTAATGTTAGAGAAAATGGTAAAAGTTCTATAACTTTTGAAAGGTTTCAGATATCCACATGAAACAAAGTGCAGATTTTAAACTAAGAAAAGTTTGTTCAAATGGTGCAAGTTTCATAAAAATCCGTGCAGTAGTTTTTGAGTTAAATCCGGACAAACAGACAGACAGACTGACAGACAAAAAAAAAATTAATGTGATTTTCGGAATCAGTGTATCCTAATTCGTGAAGAAAACTCAAAATGAGGGGTTTTGTTCAATTCCACTGACAGACACTCCATTCTTATATATAAGTATTGATAAAAATAACATGCGTTAGACAATAATTCAGTACGAAGTATTGTAATATGTGATTTAACATTACTTTTCTTGGAACTGAATTATTGTTGAATTTAAGTAACAGTTAACGAGTTTATATAAAAAAAAGAGCGAAAGGTACAACTAACATACTCATTTCATTTAGGGAATACTAAGAGCTAATAAAGTTAATTGTTTAAATTAAAGTATACTTTTTTTTACTGCAATCCCTAAATTTAGAACTTGTTAGTCGAGAACAATAGTTTAGTATAAAAAAATTTAAAATAGCGAAGTTCAATTAGGACGATACGCCGTTTTCGATTCCAAAAAATTTCAAAACTTAAAAAATCAATATGTTTAAAGAGCTAAACGTACCTTTATTTTACAAAAATTAACATACAGATGGGAATTACTTTGATTACCTTTACTCATTATAGAGTTCATTTCCTGATAGAAAGTTTTTCGAAAAAATTTGATATTTCGCTTTTGAACGAAAGAGAGAAAAAAAAGGAAAAGGTAATTGAAACGTTCTAGGTGTAAAATACTTTACTTATTCATGGAGATGAGATCCGAAATCGACTTTGAATTATTTGAGAACAATTTAAATTGACATTTAAGAAATATTAGAGGCAGAATACTAGTATTGAAAGATAACTACTTTATCAACGAAATATTTTACATTGAATACTGGAAAATTTATAAACAATAATACATTAGTTTATTTTAAAAGAAAATATTGTATGTACTAAATATCTTAAAAACGGGGTACTTTAAACTTAATTATCAATTAAACCTTATTACATGTGTCCTGATGGAAAAAAATACAGCGCCAACTGTATAGAAGTCGCATGACACATACTTTTTACGTCACAAACTGATGGCCAAAATAGGCGGAGGGATACGAAATTGTAACTCCTGTTGGTCAAGGCACACTCAGAAACTGAAATTCGCCTTCAGTTTCAGACGTAAAAAGCATGTACCATACGGCTTTCGATACAGTGGTAACAGTACCTACTCATTTAAATACTAATCGTAAATGTTAATGTCTGAATATAATAAGGTGAGGGAAGGGGGTCGGGCGAGACGATGGCATTAATTATAAATCAGGAATCTAAGCAGAGACAACGAAGTAGGGAACCAGTTCCACATGTCGAAGAACAAGCTAAAGCTATCATAAGTCTGCGCTAAGTCTAACCTACTCTACAAGGATAGTCGTAAATTCAAAGTCGATTTGTTAAAAATAGTGTAACACTTACCCTTATATTTTTAACCTGGAATATCTGTAGAAAACTATAGAAGACTGTCCTTACAGTCGATATAGCAAACCCTTTCTTATACGGTCGCCCTTCGAAGTCTCAATCAGTTGATTTATGCAATAAGTTTTACTTATTTCGACTATCTTTTTATTGTAACACCATCTGATATTGGTCTCGTGAGAGACCAGTACATCGAGGGTTTTCTATATATATATATCTCATGACTTGAATTGCTAATAATGTTGTAACTCTAGCTACTTACATTATTTGCATACATACGTTAATAATATTTTTAGGAAATTTCAAAAAACGTGAATTATTTACCTTTGGGTGTTAATTCTGAGTTACCAAAGGGCCCTTGCCTGGCGATGATTTCGTGGAGTATAATCCCGAACGCGTAGACATCCCCTTTTTGAGAGCCAAATGAATTTACTGAAGGATACCTCAATAATTCTGGGGCTTTCCAAATTAGAT
The DNA here is from genome assembly GCA_963932185.1 of Troglohyphantes excavatus. Classification (NCBI taxonomy): domain Eukaryota; kingdom Metazoa; phylum Arthropoda; class Arachnida; order Araneae; family Linyphiidae; genus Troglohyphantes; species Troglohyphantes excavatus. The sequence continues at coordinate 27,756,931 of OZ010669.1, read as the reverse complement.
CTGAAAAAAAACCCAATTAGAACAATTAAACACAATGCAAATTAAAAAAAAATATAGGGCGATGCTATCCAATTATGTGCACATATTATTTCAAAAGTTTTCTTAGTCAATACACAAAGTCCATTGCACAATTGGATTTATAGATTTTTATACTTTTATAGCTGAATTCTGATTTAACCCTTTGCACTCCGCTGTCACCTCTCAGGCGCCAACAGAACGACCAGTTCTTTGGTTCTTAAAAATAAACGAGAACATGATATTGCGTTTAAAAAAACATGATCTTTTTTCAACTTGTTGTCTTGCAGATCCAAAATAGATTATGCTTTTGTTTTCCTCTATAAGCAAAAAAAAAGTATGGGGAAAAGAACATAAAGAGGAATAACTGTTCCGTAAAAAGAACGCAAACCGCAAAGTGTTCTTGGAGTGCAAATGGTTAAAACGTGAAATTTTGCAATAATGTTTAGTAGGTGAAAGCACTGTTCAGAAATTGTCGGCTCTCACAATTTTTATTAATTTGATTTAGTTTACAGTTTATTATCTGTATATCTTTTAACTCAAACAGTTTTCATGAATTGATAAAATAAAATTTTAACCCTTTGCACTCGGGATGTGACACTAAGTCACACGGATAACGACCTGTTCTTTTCCCCCTGTTCTTCAAATTGAAAGGGAACTGCATGTTCTAGGACATAAAACAAACGCATTTTTTTTTTCGTGTTTTATATAGTCCTTTATCTAACTCAATTTAAATAGAAGCACACGGTGGTCTAGCGAGCTCACGATCGGATGGTCGTAAGTTCGAATCTTGACTTTGGCAGCAAAAATAACAACAACAAAAAACAACAACGTATTTTGGTTCCCTTAGGGAACACACATACACATTAGGGTGGAGTGAAGGTATAGGGTAAAAATTTTTCTCTCAGATATCAATATCTAATAGCATGGAAAAGTTGTTACCTTGTATACTAAACATAGTGTAAAAATTTCATACCTCTTAAGCAAGATCTTGAGGGTCCACAATTAACTTTTGTTTTGTAAAAAAGCGAAATCTTACGTCCATGTTAAACTCCCATAGGAAAAACTCAAAGGTTTTTTTTAAGTGACATAAACTCATTTGTATAAGATTATAACTAACAAATTACATTATTATGGAAACTTATTAGTATGAATTACTTTTAAAATATTCTTGTATTTTATTTGACCATAAATATGAGACTTATTAAATTGCAAATGTTTAACAGTGAAAAATTAACTGTAACACATTATAATAATAACTTTGAGATTTAAGAAGAAAAATATTTATTATATACAAGAAATAACTGGTTATAAAGCAGGATTATTCTTGCTTTGTGTTAAATACTTTCACATTTCCACAGGACTTAATTTTTTACGTAGATCAATCCATCTCTGGAATTATATCCATTAAATTGAAAAAAATTCCAAATGTTTAACAGTGAAAAATGAACAGTAACATATTATATCGTACATAACATATCATACAGTAACATAACCTATCGCATGTTCTAGCCAACAAAGGAAGAGGTGTTTTCATGGTTTTGGATTCTTTTTTTTCTTCACAGCCAATGGATTTTAATATTTTAGGAACATCCCATTCTTAATCAACCGAATCAATAACTTCTGGAGATAGTGAACTGTCCACTTCATAATTGTCAAGATCATAAAATTTTTGTCGTTTAGACATAAATGTTGCTTGCGATGATTTACTTTAATCCACACATTTAATGTTTCAGTTGTTTTAGTGTCGACATTTCCTATAACCATATTTCGCAATGTCCTTTGGTCCTCTAAAAATGGAATCTCATTGAGAGGAACTTTTCTATCTTTCGGACAAGAACACTGAGCTAAAGTTACAAATTTACAAGAACATTATATTACACATTATCAAATAGTTTCGTTCCTGCTAGTAAACTAAATGATTTAATTTTTAAGAGATAATTTTCTTATGATTTTCTGATCTTGCGCTGTTTCAAGAGCTTCATATAAGAGCAGTGATAGGTTTTCAACATTGTCAATACTCTTGATAGTGACTGTTGGAATTAAAGCTTTGTCCCAGATATAACAAATTTTGTCCACCACTTTAGCAGCGATATCAGAAAAATTGGGATCTTTAGAAGATAATGAAGGTTTCAGTGTATTTCTGATGTGAAGGTAGTATTTAAATACTTCTTCACATGTTGGTAAATTATTATCGTATAAATCGCTTGGAAAATGTAAACAAATAATTTACAATCATGCGGTTACAGTTAAAAAGAAAAAGTTCGTTTTTATTAAGGTAATTTGTGTTTTTTGTTTGGTTTGATATGAATAAAAACTTTTATGACTGTATAATAACCTTTTTAATCCTTTAAAACTAATTTATTAGTTTTGATTTTGAGTTTACGGCAATAACTAACTTTTAATAAAACTAAAACAAAGCCAACTAGCGCCATCTCTTGTTGCAAAATGATGCCAAGTTCGGAAACAGCGTAATGACTTTGTATTTAGAAATTGATTGTGGACCCTCAAAATTAAACTCTAAAATAAAATAAAAAATATATTCACTATCAGTATGATATGGAACAACTTTTTAGTGCTATTAGGTTTACTATATGTTAATTTTTTTTTTTCACTCCACCCTAATATACAGTGCGATGTAGTAGCAGGATCAAGGGCAGTCGAGGATTTTTGAATATATTTATTTGAAGTCGATCCGACGAAAATACTCTTAGAAATACAGCCATTACACACCATGGATTTAAGCTACCAAATACTACCAATACCAAACAAAATTTCCTTCCGAAGTCGTTCCGGCAAATTGCATCCAAAACGTAAAAATAACCCTCTAAGCAATACCTCTTTAAAAAGAATAGGCACGGGTTATAACTGTTCCTAAAAAGAACGAAATAAAAATGTCCCCTTAGTGCAAATAGTTACTTGTTGATTTTTCGTAGAAGGAAATACTTCCACAAAGGTATTTAAAATACACTCGAAGGCTAAATTGAAACCAACGTTAGCCTTTTTATGTACCTTTTTCACGGAAACTATATTTTACAGAACTAATATTTAAACACAAACAATGTGACATATGGCTATATAAATATATTATGTACATATTGTTTATAATGATAATATGCATATCGCGTTTTGTGAAGATACAGTGTAAAAAAGTACAAAATACTGTGCTTTTAACTCTTGATAATGGACTGGAGAATATTTTAAGGGGCATTTTAATGTACAATGTATAAAAGTTGTCCGAAAAATTCTATACTAAAATTTAAAGAATGATGTTGTCAGTAACATCACAACACAAGTGAAAGAGAAATTTGCCCGTGGCCATTGAGTTAGACATCGCCAAATAAAATGGCTTCTTTCTTAGAACTTGCGTACATAGACTTGGACCACTGGTGCTCTATTGCTTCAAATTTGACGATTTACAGGCTTGGACATGAATTGAAATAGTTGCTGACTCTCAAAAGACTGCGTGTCATATCTCGAATGAAAAACTACAAAAAATACCTAAAATTATTTATTTAACACCAGTTATTCTATACATTTTAAGCGGCTTTCTCATTGATATTTAAGATATTTTTCTTTTGATATAAACACCTCCTTTAGCAGTTGGCTTAGATTGTTCTATTATCCTATGTTTTTAATAATATCTCTAACGTACAGTATGCCTTGTACGCGCGATTGCTTGACTTGCTCCTTCTTTCGTTTTCGGTAAGCTCTAGATCTCTTCATACTTGTCATAAAATCAGATTTCTTGGTACAAATTTGGCATCTACTTGTTTACGATTCTTATACTACCAATTGAGCTTCAGTGTCGTATTTTGGCTTTTACACTATAAAATAAGTACCTGAACCAATTCATTTTACTTTGAGTACAATTGCATTGTAAAAAAGGGATAACGTATTCAAAATTCAGTAATCGTACTTTCACAAAAAATGAGAGTGTGATTTCATATTGCTAATCTCAGCTTCTGTTCTAGCCATCTTAACGAAGCGACCTAACAAACTTAAATTAGTTGTTCGGAAAATGGTTTTCCAGATTATTTGATGTCGATTGCTTAAATGGAAACTGAGTTATTACAACTCAATTATCTTATTTTACATTCTTTTGACACACCTTTTTTAACATATATTCTGTTTATAAATTCTTGCAGTTGCTCTGGTACTTTAACGGATAAGACTTTGGCCTGAGAATCTAAGTTCGAGTCCCGGTAAGTCTTGGATGTAATTCTTGATATTTATTGAAAGGGATTTATGAAGGCAGCCTATGTAGGCTGGCATCTGCTAGGCTACATAGGCTGGACATTTTTAAACCATGCCGTGTAATTATCGTCTGAGGACCTAGGAATATTTTAAGTGAAGCGACAGTAGAAACTTAATGATCGGGGTCTCTCCTCGAGTCTCCACAAGGACAAATGTCGGAATCAGAGACTTTAAATCGATGAAGGTAAGTTTGAAGTAGTCATGTCAAAGTAAGAATAAATGAGAGTTCTATTGATGGAAATCTGTTGATGGAAGGAAAATGTGTTCGCGACCTAAAAAACCATCAGTATACTCACTTCTGTAAAACTGGTGTTCTGCGACGGAGCACGTCTCGGCGGACGCACGCAGTTCGTGGAGTCCGAAATCGGTGACCTGCAGCACCCACCGGCTGCTGACCACGCAGTTGGATGACTTCAGGTTGCCGTGAACCTTCAGGTCGCTCTCGTGGAGGAAGATCAGACCCTGAGGACGGTAAAGCATGCGACATAAGTTATGTGGTAAATAATTAATGTCGCACTAGAGCTAAACAACTGGTTATTGGCGGCGGTTCGGGGTCTATCCCAAAAGGAGAGACCCAGAAACACTGCCTCGTCATAGTGCACCATGGTCAGATGACGAGTTCAACACCTGAGATGGTAACTATGTAGTTCGAATAGCGATGAATGAAACGTATGTAAACGGATGGTAGAGACCATAACTAGCAACGTTCCGATTAAGAGCTCGCTGTACTCTCAAAAACAATATTTGAACCAAAACCATCCGTAACTGAATCGTTCAGACACTTGCTGTCCTTTATTTAAAAATGTTATTTATTAAATAAGTAATCAGTGAGTTTATATATGCATTACTCTTGCGGTAAGCTTGCACTTGATGAAACATGTAACAATGTAACCATATTGTTACTTTGTATTTTTTAATTATTTGATTTACATGTGAACGGCAATTTTTGAATTTCTTGAAACAAACGTAATGATAATTAATATGTCAAAAGTACGTAAAAAAGAAGCTAATTAAATAAAATGTCGGCAATGGCGAAAAAAAAAATGTAAAACATGTTAAGTAAAGTTGCGTTAATATTGCAATTTCAATTAAATCATTTGACATATGTTTATAATATTTTTAGACAATTCTAACAACATATTTGTTTCATGATTAATTTGGCCTTGGGTTCACATATGAAAACGAATGATCAGCGGATACTTGTAAAAAACTAACCATGCATATAAGAAAGGCAGAACATATATGTAGAAAAGATAGAAAAAAATAGTTAAACCTGCTTAAAACGAATAATTATAGATAATAATTTCAAGAATTTATACCATATTTGTTTAATAAATTTACTTTTAAATTTTCTATAGAAAATTGCAACTGACTAAAATATGCATAGTATGGAGATAAATCTGTTGAATGTGTATAATAAATAATACTATTAATTTTTTAATAATTTATAAAAATATCTAATGAAGTTTTAAAAAAGGAGTTTAAATGTTCTCTGTTTTTGCCTTATAACAGCTAAACGGTTCTGTACAAAGATATAACCGACAGCTTAGAAGTAAAACCTTAAAATAGTACCTAACCTTAAAATATACTTAGACTACTTACTTAGACTACTACTTACTTAAATTACTATAGTATTGAGAACTCTATTCTGATAACTTAAAATATATAACTGGTAATCGCAATAAAAGATAAATAGTTCATACCTTTATTAGATCAAACACTAATGATGCAATGAACATATTATCCAGCTTGATGTCATCGTTTTCAAGAATATCCTGAAATAAAATTAAATAGTATGTAGGCTCAATAAGTTAAATCTTAAAACTTGTGTTTTCTATTATCCTAAATAGAAAAAAATTGTAAAAAACAAACTTAGATGACTAAAGATTAAAAAAATGCACTTTTCAAGTCTTCGTCAAAATGTATTCGCTTTTGAGTTTGGTGAATTCTAATTTGATTGACTCTATTGGATACGACACAATTTAGTAAAGCGAGAGAGAATGAGATATAGAGGGAACGAAATAAATAAAGAGAAAGTAAAAAAAGAGACAGCGAGGGATACATAAAGAGAGAAATAGAGAAAAAGAAATAGAGATAAAGAGAGAAAAAGAAAGAGAGAGAGAGAGAAAGAAGAAAGCGATCTCTCAATAAAGCGAACCTGCAGAAATCCAAATTAAAATAGTAAGACGCTTTCTATTAAAAATCATTTACCACATACGAATATGTGTGGTAATCAGTGTAACTAATATCTGAATTTGAAAACAAGAAGCATTTAGAAATGTAGATTTTTTTAATTAAATTACGAATTAAGCCAAGGCAGCCGCGACAATGCCTCGAGTTACCTTAAAATGGCCACCAAAACTATTGTTTCTCACGGCCAACATTTCTGCAAGTATTTGCAATCTGAATTTGTTTGTTGTCCAAAAATTTTTTTTTATCCAAAATGCGCGATTTTCGAAATGCAGTAAGACATTTTCGAAAGCGTGGAATGGTCAAAATGTAATTGTATATATTTAAGTATTTTTTTTAAAATCTGATATATTAAAATTCAATTTTTTTTTAATTTAACACATTTTTGCATTTCTTGCAAATTATATAATTCACAAACTAGGTTATTTATTTTTTATTTGCTGAATAACTTTAAAATATATTTAAAAAAAATGAAAATTTTAGATTCCAGAATCTGTTTTATTCGCCGTGAGCACAATAGTTTCTACTGATAGTTTATAAAAGCTACAGCAGTGTTTGCTGCCACCTTCAAAAAATCTTATTTAAAGCCCTTTTATATCTACTACCTGTATTTAGATATATATTTCCTTTTGCTGTAATTCACCTCATTATGATACTGACAGGAATAATAACAATAACTCTTGTCAATGCTGTGTATTCTTTGCTGCGCCACTGTACTAACACTATGGTTATTTTTCGTCTGTAAAAATTCTCATGTCCTTCTGTGCTGTGCATATCTATTAAAACCGCATCTTGTTAGTGTATATACTTTTGGTATTATGGAATTTGTACTTTTTTCTGTTACTTTTGAATCACATTGTATGTATTAAATGAATTAAAAGCAAGTTAAACTAAATAATATAGAAATGCTGAACTAGAATTGTCGAAATTATAAAACTGAATTGTTACCTTTTTTATTTTAGTACTGGTTAAAACGAAACAATGATATTGAAAATATTCTCTGCTTAGAGGCGATTCAAATATTTGCATGAATAATCCCATTGGTAGAAATCGGAATAGGAAGTTTGCCGGATTGGACTTTACAATTATAATTAAAGGTTAAGAGTTCATATTTTTTTTTCTTTCTGAAAAGACATCTAACCGTCGACAGTTACCCGTCTTTAAAGTTATAAGGCAATACCAGCAGATAAAAAAGTAGGATGAATCAGATTGATAAATGTGGTTTATGTAAGTCTAAACGGTAACCTTGTTGAAATAAGTCAAATATTTCAAATAAAAATATATAACTGCACATTTTACGATCTAGATAGTACAAGGTATAAAAATAATAATCAATATAGCTACGTTAAAATCTTATAGTGTAAATAAAGCTTCTTTTTGTGTGTGTGCAGATACAAAATAAACTTAAAAGACCCGTGTTATAGAAGTCAGTTGCTTGAGGTTTTCAACAGCAATGCAGATAGAGTTTCGAAGAAACCCTAATTTATCATTCAACAATTCAAAAGGGATTTGGGAAGAACTGTTCGAAACTTTTCTTCGGTATTGTTTTGTCACATCCATCGATTATGAGATGAGCTCTACCACAAGAAACAAGAATATTCGAAACAAAAGACTTTTCCAGATGAAAGGAAAAGTCAAAGTGATAAAAAAAAGTACAGTGACACTTGCCATTGTATTCAGAATTGATGAGTTGGTCCTTATTTTTATATACGTAAAAATAGATATATACATTTTTTCTCAGATTTTGAATTCATATATGTGCACTGTTTCTTAAATAAAAGTATCTATAAATATTAAATAATTTATTTTTAATTTATTAATATTAAATGTTTTTTATGATACCTAGTTATTGGATTTAAATAATTTAATCAACAATTCACAAATTTTTTTTTATTCCTGCTCTAACATTTGCAGCAAAATATTCATTAAATGCATATTTTTTCTTCTTCAAAAAGTTAAAGAAAAATAATATTCACCTTTGCTAATAACAATTATAAAACGCATTCCTTTTAATTACTATTCAAAGAAAACGGAACTGGTTCTAAAAATTAAGTTTCAAGGAATGTTTTAAAATTATTGATCATTTTCAGATATTTATAGTAACTTTACGATATATATATATATATATATATATATATATATATATATATATATATATATATAGTAAAAGCAACAGTTTTGCACTTAGATGCATGCTGTAATTTTGCAATTGAAAATTTATATATTTTAAAGTGTAAAAAGTAACATGGACATATTTTTATATCTATGTTTTTCTACAACAATTATATTGCCATTTACAAAACTATTTTTTTCTAAGGGCCCAACTAAATTTCTTTAGAAGTCAGACATATAATTTTTCTTTATTCATAACGACAGAGTAGGAAGTACAAAACTGAATTGTTAAGAATAACACTTGTAGAGTATTCTCAATTCCCTAAACCAATTCAAATAAAGAGCACGATTAAAAATAACTTTTTTTAAAATATAATTAAATATTCAATTAAATAATTCTTGAACTTGAAAGCGCTATCAATTATATTCAAAGTACGGTGAATTAAATAATAGAACCAGAAAATATTATTTTACAAAGTTGTTTGAATAAAGTGTTGGAAATTAATAAAAAAAAGTAGTAAAATATTTTATGTCTAGAAACAAGTAAAATAACAAATATTAAATCAAACAGACCAAGTCAACTTTTATTAAAATGATTATTTCTTGGATATTAAATTTATTTTTAAGCTAGTTTCATAAGCCATTGTGGAAAACAAAAAAATGACGTTGCATAATGACTTAGTTTAATCTATTTGATTTACATAAAGAAGTTAAATAATTCTTCAATATGCAACTTACACGATTTGGTTTGCTTAAGAAAATAATGCAATTTTTTTTTATCGTTTAATACAATTCTTTAATGTAACTAAACTTGAAGGAAAATAACTTTTCACTGTTTAAAGCATTTGAAGCGTGTCAAAATGTCAACATAAATATGTCACACGTTAAACTCTAACTACATTATCATGAAATATAAACAAAGACAATTATAAAAATTGTGTTGAGAATTTATCTCGGTTAGCTCTAAGAACACTAAGACATCTTCCTTATAGAATAACTGTAAAAAACAATTTTATAAAATGCATAAAATGTGTTTTAAATATTTTATTTTTTGTTTAATTAGTAAATGTTAAAAGAAATATATAATTTTAAATGTATGGTGATTAGAACTTATATTGATTTTTTAAAAAAAATGTCTCGAATTTGTTTGTATAGATTGAAACTAACTATTAAATAATATCACAGTGCATTTACATTTTAGTTTTATCAAAAATAATTTACTTGTTAAAGATGTATTTTATTGAAGACGGATTATATTTAAGATTTATTTTTAATTTATTATCTTACTAATTTATTTTTATTAAAACACTGTTAAGCTTTGCATCATTATATTCCCAATAGACAATTATTTTCTTTTATTCCCTTCATAGCTTGAAATATAATGCTGGGTAACTAAACTTCTATGTAGGTATCTTAAGTGTAAAAAATTTCTATCCAACAAAAATATTCATTTTATTTCATAATTAGAATAAGACTCTTATGTGAACTAATATAAAAATATACAATGCGATTTTTTTTAAATGTAAATTTCAGGTTTTTGGCAACAAACATAAAATATAAATTTTACTTTTCACTTTTTTTATCCCATTGACCTTGAAATTATTTCTTAAATAATCAATTACACCTCGCTGTGAAACATTGGATTTTTATATCTTAGTATATTATAAGTTCTATCTTAGTATATTCAAAAGATATTATCTTAGTATATTCAAAATTCTAGAATTCTTGACACAGTCCGATAAAACTCATTTTGAAAACATACCACCGCTTTCAATTGTGTATAGTACGATTAAATAATACGATAACGTGCAAACTAACGTACACTTTTCTTTATTAACACTAAGTTAATTTAGCAGATCTCCTATCTAGCATAAGTTCAAAGGTAACTCCATTTTTTTCGTTTGTCATTTAATCTTTAAAAATACCTTTGTTGAAATGTTACGTATATTCTTATATATATTTAAGTTTAAATGGGTACTGCACATAGATGCAAGAATACGTAATCTCGTTATGAGCCACAAAGAATGTTTTCTAACGCTAATGAAAACTAGATGATACTAATGAGATACGGCACGAGTTTTGGGTTTCATATCAAATCTTAATTCAGTATGCTTCGAAGTTAGGGGAAAAACTAATGAAATGAGATTCTGCCATGTTAAATTAATTTTTTCATAGATTTTTTTCAGTTTTGATTAGTGTAGGTAATTTTTTTAAAAATTAAACAGTTATGTATTTTTTAGAAACAAATGAACTGCCAATTATTCAAAAAAAATTTGAGAGGTTAGTTTAATTGTATATATTAAAATTAGAGAAATACTGTGCGTGTATAATCTAGGAAACGTAGGATCCCATTTAAATGAGATTTGTTCCTTGTCGGCAACCACAAATATGCTGGAAGACGGTATGGTGCACAATAAATTATATTTTCCATGGTGTCGAAGTTAGATAAAAAGGATGCCAACTCAGTTGTTATTGTAGTTGACTGACTATACATCAAAATTACAAGTCTTTCCTTATGGATATATTCTGAACCGCTGCCAATAGCCAATTGTGTAGCTCTATTATGGCGTTATTCATTTAAATAACAAAAATGTATTTTTGTTTAATATTTTAAAAACATTTTTATTTTACCATTTTTTAATATTTTTGATAGTTTTTTGTTGTTTATATTAACCCTAGAGAGGTCGCCATGAGCCAAGTACATTAAGGGGCGATTGTTGTAGTGTTAAAGTGCCCGACCCGGCATAATAAATAAAAACTAAATTATTAAACACAATAAAAGGTATTTCTTCTCCTTGTGAAATATGCTTACCAGCAAAGAGACCTTTAAGCAATTAGTTATTTATTCAAGTACGAACTTGAAGGTGTTTAATTCCATTCAAAACACGTCCAACACGCACCGAAACTGCTGACATTTCCACGTGATCTGCAGTGAACAGCTGACAATGGCGATGAAAAATAAAAATTAGCGTCCTTCCATCAAAAACTAATTTACGGTCGACGGAATCTTTCCGAAAAGCGTCCTAATGAAATTCTAGACAGGCGCCCCAGGAGCTTTCTTAGGTTTTTTTTAAGGTTAAAATAAAATACGACTCTAAAGATATTTCTTTTCTCCATTCACAAACTGAAATACTTTCGGGGAATTCTATTAGAAGTAGGATGATTGTACGGAAATCTATTTAATGTATAAGGTCATACATTTTTTGTCTTAATTCGATAATCAAAACATCTGGTTGCGTTTAAAATTGAATTCAATTCTATATCCGCAAAATTCAACTTTATTTGAGGATTGTTTCTATTTTTGCCTAAAACATCTTTAACGAGAGCTTCAAACTTATTTTTTTCTTGTCATTTAATATGATTTGGCTTTAACTCTTTCAAGCTATTACGTGACGGATTTTTAATATTTTTTTTCCAATTAGAACAAGTTGGTTGTACTCGCTATTGAATACCCATCTTTAGGGATAATTCATACATTCACTAACGTTTTCATAATTAGGACGATACCTTCTAGGGACAATTGCTAACCCAAGTGCAGCATGGTTCTTAGCTCAGGTAAGCTGCTTTAACAGCTATTTCAGATAACATATGCCCGGCGCTTTCTACGTAAACTCCGATGAATCAGTATGGATATATCTAGGTTGACATCGAGTTATATACCATAATAAGATTAAAGTTAGTTGGTTGAATTACGTCGCACTAGAGGTGCACAACATACAATTTATGGCGGTCTATAAAATATCCCGAAGAAAAGACAGATGACGGAGACCTGAGTTGGCACCCCACGCAATCTGAGTTTATTTGAGTGTGTTTGAGCCACGGCGGATTTAACGTGCACCAGTCCCCATTAACAACACATTTTGGCGTGTGGTAGGAACGAATGCGCAGCTCTTCGTTAGCGAAATCGCTACGCACATACTAAGATTCGAATCCCATCCTCCCAGGTACGAGTCCGATTCGCTAACGCTTGGACTATGCCTGCAACGCAGATTTAATCAAATGAGTCAACTGAATATTAATGGTGTTTGATTTTTTTTCCTACTCACTATTGTGAATCATTTTCAACCGTGGTTTTAATGCATATTGGAATACTGTAGTAAACTTAGTACACATGTACATTTTACTCAATGAAGGGTTAATATTTTTATTTAACTAAAATGTGCGCAGTATGGGTTCTTTGATTTTTCTATTTTTGAATACTTCAATAATTAGTAGGAGTTTAAGTATCATAAGTGTAGTTTTCAAACATCTAAATTTTTAGTTTTTCGGAATTATCAAAGAGTTTTTGCCACAAATTATTTGCCTTTTGATCAGAAGTAGTAGACAAAAAGTATGTGGGAAACTACAGATATTAATTATTAAAATATATGTCAACAGTCAAAATGGATGACTATTCCTAAAATAGTCAATTTTATAAAATATTTAAAATGTATATTTCCAGTTAATAATTCAGATGAAATAATTTTATTGCCAATAATACTGCATCTAAGTTACCCAGACACAGAAATAGTTATATCCAAAATTCGTAAAAAAAAAATATAGATTCGATATTTTTATGTTTATTTTCTTGAATTTCTTTTATTGTAAAGTAGCTTATAATCATACTTAACTCTTTTCACTCGTATGTCCCCGTATGGGGGACATCACTCGTTTTACCATCGCGCTCGTATGTCCCTTCCGTACAGGGGACATCGCATCTGTACCGTTGCGTTCGTATGCCGCCATAGAAATAGCAATAGGAAAAACACAGAATTATAAAATGTAATTGTTCCTTTATGTTGTGCTTTTTATTTTGTTTCTTGTTTGTAGTTTCTTTGTTGTTTTTATTGTCTTTTAGTTAGTTTTGTTACACAGTTACTTACTTCTTACTAGTTATGGAAAACAGAAATTCTTTGGGCAAACTGGGATAACTTAACCAAAACATTTCTGTTCGAAATATTTCTAAGTTGATTTGCTATGGTGGAGGTGCCGGCATTATGTTCCGCCCCTAAATATTGTTTATATAGTTTGTTTATTACATTTCTTAGATTTTTAATGCGGTGTAGTGTAATATACTTAAGTATTCTTAGTAGTTTCAATAAATTATTTTGACACGTTGAAAAATAAAATATTATGTGGCTACATTTCCATCCTAGGTCAAGGGGTTTATTCAGGGGTTATATTTTTAAATTTTTGATTTAAGGATGGTAAATCTTCTAGTTAAATTAGAACACATTTCTATCAAAAAAATTCATCTTGATCGAACATGAAAAAAAAATTCCGAGTTACTTGCTAACTTTCTAAAGCATAATTACGAGTGCAAAAGGTTAAGTTTTGTTATTATTGCAGAGCAATTTTATCGCTAAGGCTTCGAGTTCTACCTAACAATGAAAAAAAAATAGTTATTTACTTACAAAAACTTCACACAAAAAAATCTCTCACAAAATTGAAACTAGTTATATCGTCTGCTGGTTTTTCGTGATTAAAATCATTTCTCAAAATATTTAAAGTGCATATAGTTGGTTTTTGCATCTGAGCTAGTCATGTATATTAATACCAATGAAATATTTTGCGAATGCCACATGTTAGATAGATAAAAACCATTCGCCCAACAGCATCTCCAATTCTTTAACCCACAAAGCGAATTTTCACACTGAGTATGCGATCGATGTCGCAGATACCGACATTCCAACTGTCATCCGACGAAAGGCTTGTTACTATTTGGGGTGTCGACTCAGCAACCAGGGACAACCCCGGGAAAAAAAACCGGCAAACACTATCCTTGTCAACATCTGGCGCCTGGAGTGAAGTGTCTTTTAGTTTGATGGACAGCACAAAAGTGAGCTTTCGTGACATTGTTATTCGCACAAGATTTTATACTTTTTTTTTTTTCAGTGAATTTTCTTAGTGGCAATTCCTCGGTGACTTTTTGTTTTTATCCTTCTCAGTTTTGAAAACAACCACAATTAAAATTATATTCGATAGAGGTTTATAGTAAAATGTTAAACGAGGAAATGGGATTTTGATTTAGAAAGTGTTTTTGAAATAAACTTGCGATCTTAGGATGGCTATTTTGACGCCAGTACAAGAAAATAAATTGAAATTTTTATATATAATACTGAATTCATTATATATTATATAAGGTTATATGACTCGAAGTTGCTTTTCAGCGCCAAAGGTGGAACAAAGAACCACATAACTTAGTTTTTGCTGCTCATATAGTCGACCCGATGTCTGGTTTTATGTTAAACCCTGCATGCAACCTATTTTATGAGGGGGCACAGAATTCTTCTTGGTATCAGAACGGGGGATGAAAGGTTCAAGTGGTATGATAAAAATTAATTTACACCAAATATAGTATTTAAAAAGCAAAGCAAAACCATATACAGGTGCAAATTTAATACATATTATAATATGTAGACCTACTATTTCAATAAACGAACTTTTACAATCAGTAATATAAAACAGAACGATCTGAAAATACTGTCGTCAAAAGGCTGCCTAAGATGAATTATAATGTTGAAAATACAAACGAATAAGTGAAATAAAGGCTGTTTAGTGTGTGGTTTATGGCAGTAGGGATATCATATCTAAAATAATATAATCAATTATTATTGCAAATAAATAAACTACATTCTAAATAATCTTTCACGTATGCGATATATGTCAACTAAAACATTATATTTTCTATATTACGAAACAACAAATTTTGGTAATGGCTATCAGTAAATATATCGCTAAAGTTTAGATTTAAAAACTGTGTCAAAAAGTTTAGAAACGTAAGGCATACTTCCTTAAATATTAAAATTATATTTTAGCAATAACTAATATGTACTTGGTTGCACGTTTATTTGTAAAATGATGGTATAACGTATATAATTTAAGTATAATTAAAACGGTTCAGAACCTTAAATTCATTCTAGACGAACGTTAACAACGCGCGCTAGTTGCAGATGGCTATGCGATTGATATATACAAACCAAGTGGTTTGTATTCAATAACCACACAGAACCATATGCAAAAGATAACGCGCGTAAATAGTGTAAGTGTTCTTTAGGCTCATTCTACACGGGCGAGATGAACGCGAGCAAGCTTTTGGAGATGGATCTGCTATTGGAACTTACAAACCACGTGGTTTCTTTCCACCAATATCAGAACTATCTACAAAAGTTCAAGCGCGTTTATAACGTCCGAGGTGGAATTAGCCTAATAGTATTTCAGTTGTTGACACAGCACATATACGAGAATATATTTCAACTGCATATACTGTTCCACATATTTATTTAACAAAAAGTATAAATAAAATTTTAAATAAACTTTGATACTATATAAAATATCTGATAGATTTCGATTCATAATTATAAATAAATATGAAATATATTTACAAACTGTATTACTTCAAAAATCTAAACATGAGGGAATTGTATTTTTATGTTATAACTCTTTAGTTTCATCGTCGTGATTCTAACTTTCTAATATGTCTATCGAAACATTTAAGTGCAAAATAATTTGAATAGATAATATGGAGAATGTAAAACATTTTGAATAAAATGTAGCTATGTATATATACTTCGAAATAAATTGGTGTGCGTACTATTCTAAAGGAATATTTATATAAAGGATACACATGGCATTTTAAAATTTCTAAAGATGAGTTAATTTATTTTTGGAAACGCAAATAGAAACAACATATCTGTAATTCATAGAAGAAAATATATAGTTTAAAACTTATTTTGCTAATGTAAACTACTAACAAGAATGTGGATTATTTTAACTTCAGAATAACCTGTTTATTTATTTTAGTGAAAAAAATGTGTATATAAAACAGAAAAAACATCGACGAAATATTCAAAAACAAATGAAGTCCAAGTTAAAAAATCTTAACAAATACAAAAAAAATACAAACTAGAAGAAACTTTTAAATGGATGTATTCCAAGCCGGGAAATAAACTTTTATAAGTCATTCTGAGAAGGGTATACAAAATCTTTTCGTATACTTAAGTTTGATCACTTGGTAAATAGTCTCGTTTTTCATATCGAAAAAGAAGACACTCTTATCCCTTCAAAGCACAGTGACACATGAAATTGCAAGTGTGTAGAAAGAAGAACTTAGAGAATCTTATATATATATATTCCAAAAGTTTCGAATTCATTTCAGGAGAATCCTTGTTTTTCCCCGAAATAAAAAAGTTGGGATTCCAAAGAGAAAATGGCTCCTACAAACGAAAGAATGCAAATCGAAAACGATATTGAGTCCTTTTCCATCCTATACTTCAATCTTCCAACCCTTCAGTATTTAGAGGTATTCTGTCTAAAAGGAATACCTTGCTTATATTTCGTCTATTGCATGGTTGCTAAGTTTATAAAAATATTTTTAGAATTTATAAAAAAAACATCGCCAAGTTTTGTTTTCATTATATAGTAGTGCCAAACGTTTATGCGAATTTGTATTAAATAATGAGAAAAGCGAGATTAAAAAAAAGATATATAACAATCGAATTGATAAACTCTCTCTTTGGTGCGCGCTTTGGCGGTTTTAATTTAAAGTTTATGGCAGTTTTATTTTAAAGTTTTGGTTGGCGCGCTGTTCAATCGGATAAAAATAAAAAACGCTAATTTATGTTAAATGTTATACGGCTTTTAACCGAACATGAACTGCGAGGTTTCAATAGGAAAAATAAATAAATACATTTAAATGTTAAGTATATGAAAATACGAAATAAAAATATTTAATGAATCTGTTTCATTTTATTATTTAGTGATTAATCAATATTCATCTGTATAACATACGAGTACAAATAAGAAGAATTTTATAATTTCAGTATAAATTAGGGTTAAAAATTAATATTTCTCCTTTTATTTAAAATCTTTATTAAACGGTCCTTAAGGTTATTTCTCATTTCATCTAGGATAAAATATTCGACCCTGAAAAATTATGTTATTGCTAATTGATACATCGTACACTCTATCTCTCATTGTTCCCTATATTTTATTAAGCATACAATATATATTACAATTTACTATATTTACTATTTTATAAGCGAGCAATTTCTCAAAATTCTACAAAATAAGAATTTGTCGCCAAAACTATCAACCCGGCTCAAATATAAACCCATTTTAAGTTGGTCCAGTCCCCTTGCTTTCAATGGTTTCCCCGCAAAAGAAGACTTTTACCTTTTGGCCTTTTCTCAAAAGAACCCACCCTTTGAAGGGGGACTTCTCTACATAATGGTGCAACAAAAATAATAAGATCTATACTATTTCTTTTGAAGGCTGGGTTTGAATATAAAATAAAGTTTTGTGCAATTTTCGTAAATTCGTTAAAAAAAGCATTTTTTTTATTTGAGTTGGAGGTAATTCCATAGGGACATTAAGAAATAGCAAAACAACTTTAATTTAAAGAATATTCTATTAAATTGTGATTTATAAAAGCAGATTTATCATTAAATAACAATGCAATAGAGTTTAAAGTACCATAACATTAAGTAATAGCAACAAACTTTAATTTAAAGATTATTTTATTAAATTGTGATGTATACATTTTTTTTTCATTAAATAAAAATATCAGAGTTTAAAGTTGATTTTTAATACAAAATATGAACTAAAAAATAGTTTTTACTTTTTAAATTATTCTTTTTAATCAATTAATATACGTTGCCATAAACAAGCACTAAAAAATACGTTGTAAAAAGATGCTTTGGAAAGCACATACTATTAATAATAAAAAGTACAACGATAAAATTTATGATTTTATGCCTTACTTGCAGACTTCCCTTTGAGCAATATTCAGTAACTATCTGCACACAATTCGGATCGACGCATGCGCCGATGAACTGGTTGATATTGTCGCTGTGTATCTCACGCATCTGAAACAAAAAGTAATTGTGATAAATTAAATATTATTTCTTAAAAAAAATGTATTCAAACCAACAAGCAAATATTTTTTCGATATATTTTTTAAAACTTTTGCTAGAAAACAAGCAGCAATTTTTATAAGAAGTAGACTAGGTAAGCTCATAAAATTCGTGAATTGCGTCTTCTTAGATTATAATAAATAGTAATTTTAAACATGACTATTTAATGCAACTTTAATTTAAAATAACAGGGTATAATAATTATGCGCACTAAGGAATATAGTGTAGTTCAGCAATCATAAAATATAAATTTGCTATTGGATATCCTACAAATGTCATGTCACATCAAACTTCAGTGAGTAGCTCCTTTTTGGATTTCGAACCTAAATTTCTAGAACGACGTTTGTTAGTGCATTTGCATCGATTTCATGATCATCTGATACTAACACCTAATTAAGGCTTATGTTTTCGTTATAGGCCGCTTTGACCAAAATACACACACCTTACTTGGAAAAAATTATAAAGATGTTCCACAAACACGGCAAAAACAAGTATTACATATAATTAGAATACATATAATTGAAGTTAATACTAGAGAGTTCCGCCCCCTACCCTGACTCGTCAATCCCAGAGAGTTGGTCAATCCTCGTTGGTTTACTTCGCAAACTAATTCTCTCTCAGCTCTCATTAATTAAATGCCTTTCCTACGTTTTAGTTGAATTCGGACGGTTTGATAAATTTATTTTACTGTTGTTAAAATTTTGAGATGTAGATGGCACCACAATAATAATTTTTTTTCGCAGCGTAATAAGCTAATTAATGTCTTTATATTTTAACGTTTCGGCACATCTAAATTTCGCCCCCTTTCAAATGACACCTTGATCATAAAAATTGGTTGTGTAGTTTAGGAGGAGTGATTGCCACAAAAAAGCTCCTCGGTAGTTTTTGCCTATTGAATATATACATTTATTCCTGTTGAAATGAGTCTAATGCGACATATATATGTACAAGAACTGGGACCAATTGACAATGATAATATGACAGAACTATTTTTGCAAACGCACAATTATAATATTTATTATACTTTATGTACTTCCCCAATTTCCTCTAAATCGATTACATTTGATACCTAATTATGCATGGATATCCATTGCTGCTGCAATATTTTGTAAAGTAATATCGAATGTCTATGTCTTTTACCAGAGGATTTGTGATATTCATACTGTATAAAATAGTTATATATTATACAACCTTTTAAATAAACATGTTTAAGTATTTTTTTATAAACTGCTAGTAAACTTCCCTAAAATAAATATGCTGAACTACAGCAATAAAAATTTCATTCTGAAACCAATTTTCTAATTCTATTACAAGGGATTTAATATCACCCCTTACGTATCAAATATATTTTTCAAAATTAAATGTTTCATGAACCAAAAATAGTTTCGTGAAATCTCTAAGGATACAAAGTATGTCGTGTGTGTGTGTTTACGTCTTTCTCTTTTTGAAAACTCTCTACAAAAGCTTTCCATGAACTTACACAATTCCCAAATGTGAAGAAAATTTCAATTCCCAAATCGTAAAGAAATGAAATGTGATCTTCCACGATTTTCTCGGTTGAGTTGAATTTAATGCAGCTTTTTTTAACTGCTCAAATATCCGCGTAATCCCGTAGAGTAGCATTTTTTTTTGTCGTGGGAATCAACCCACTTTAAAAGTAAACTTTATCTGGAACATACAATACGAATATACTTTAAAAAGTGTATCCATTGTTTTTGAGTACAAATATTTGTAATTGGCTACAGACAATTTTAATTAGCTATTGATTGCTTCAATGACGGGAAAACTCTTTTTTCTGAATTTAATGTCATTCTTAAGATATCTATATAAAGGATGTTATAAAACAAAAAATAGTATACTTAAGGCAGATAATGGGATATATTTAGCTTTTATAATGACTTTAGTAAAGGGAAATAAAAACACAATTATATAATACACATAATAATTTATCGATTTCGCAACTTTACTTAAACGGTCACCATCTTGAAATGGAATAAAATAATTAAAAATTAAATAATCTTTAAAAAAAAGGAAAACCGACTTCACGGTTTCCTAAAAGATTAAAAATTTAAAAAAAAAAATATATTTTCCCTTTTCAGTTTTTAATGTAGAATGAGTCAATAACAACTCTTACTATTCAACCGGAAACTCAAGTTGTATAAATTGTTTCACGCAACGGATACTATATTTTAAGAATAAACGGTTTAGTAAATGCCGGATAAACGAAATTTCAATGTTAGATAATTCTTATACAACAATGAATATATTTTGAAATCAGATTTTTTCTTAAAGTCGATATTATCCAATAGATATATCAGAGGGAGAACTAATAAAACATTTTCAAAGGGGATTTTTAATTATCCAACAAAAAAATAATTTAAGATATAGGACAATATTTTTTTTAAACGGTCCGGTTAATTGAGAATTCCGGATAGAGAGATAAATGCTGGATAGCATGATATTTTTTCAAAAAAGTCACAAAGTAAGTCATATTCCATAACCAATAAAAAAAATTATCCCAATACCTGAATCAAACATATTTTTTTACTTTTGAGCACTTTTTTCAAAAAGTATTTTTTTTCTTTTCTTTTTTAATAATATTTTATTTTTCCCGTTTAATTTTTAGTTTAATCAGCAAGAAATATAAGTTGTAGCTAATTTTTTCCCACTCCCAGAATAGAGTGTTTTGAGATTATCCTGCTGAATAGATCCTGGGTAAACGAAATTATATAATAGTTAAACAATTCCCTTCTAACAATGATTTTTTTTAAATAGAAGGACATGTTAAAAAAAATAGTTAAGAAAAGTAAACAAAAGCTGAATAACGGTGCTTTTTGTCTAAGTAGGTTTTTCTTTCTATCCAACATAAAATAATTTTCGAAATCACACATTTTTTTCTCAACGGTCAGGTTAATTGAAAATTCCGAATAGTTAAATGCCGGATAACGGGGTATTTTTTTACAAAAGATTTTAAAGTGAAACATGTCCTATGCAACAAAAGAAAATATCCGAATATATGAATTAGAACATAAATAAGGTCGATTTCGCGGGTTTGGCGGTATTGGTTGACGCTGAAGTCGGTTTAAAAAACATAAGCGTCGATTTTAATGACTTAAATCAACATTCAGACGAAATTAAAAGAAAATCGAACAAAGCGTTTGATTGTAAATGCGTAATGAACAAACACATTCGCAGACAAACAAACGAAGTGCTGAAAGGTCAAGTTAAAACAGGGTATACGCTAACGTTCGGGCAATAACATAGAAAAAAACTCATTATAAAGTTAAAAAATTTTATTGTTGAGTTTGGTAACTGTCCACTCATCTGTTTGCTCACATTAAATCAATTCTGCAGCTCTGCCATTGTGGTTATATCTGATATCATACGTTTCCTCGCCACATGACGAAGTCCATTGGTCTAACTGTAATATCTCAAAACTGAGTGGCTTGCCAAATGCAATTAATATCCGCCAATCAGAAGCAGGCATCCCTGGACGTTAGAATACATTATATACTCACTGAATTTCGAAATATCAGTTTTGAATGCGTTAATGACGAACATATTTTGCATTAACACTGTGATCCCATCTAAGGAATAGCATCGCATAAATCCACAAGAAAAGATAATTGAACAATCATAAGTCTTAAACCAAAAGCAACGATTTACTCGTCATCATAGCTTCTATTATATGTGTTTCTCAGCCTCTGTGTTCATTTCCAAAAAAATTTATTTAAAAAAATTAGTTTGAAAAATTAGTTACATAAACCTAAACACATATAGATTCAATTCTATAGCAGAAGTAATAGTAAATTATATATATAGAAAATATATTGTATATAGTATAGTAAATTATTTAAAATTATCTATTCCCAATTTCAAAATCCAGATGGTTTTAGATATTACTAGAAACACCTGAACAGGCAAGTCCTTGGTAACCAATCTATGTAATTTAATAATCTATGTATGTATCGTACATGCTAATAGTGCGTTTGTTATATTAAATAAAACATATATTATTACATATTTTTAAAACTTATTTTTATAAAATTTTGTAGGTAAGGTAGAATGTATGTTCCTTTTTAGAATGAGTGATCAATTTTACAGGGCAGTCACACGTTTTTGGACGACAACCATTGCTTGAAACTTTGCTTATATTTTAAACTAGTCGCTTAACTTTAGTAACAACAAAAAAAGTAAAAGCATACCCAAAACAATCAATGGATTTTCGTAGGAGTTTCGTAATCCAAAAATTTTAATGTAATGTATGAGTTTTTGGAATGATTTCGTAGTTTCGAACGGAATAAAATAAAATTTTAGGTAACAATTTTTCTGTAAAAAATGCACTGGATTTGATCCTCGCTACTACGGTATATGAGTTACATTCTCTATTCGCTATGTAATGTCGACGGCGAACTGATTAATTATAATATACTTTTTAGAATAAAAGTATTATGTTTGAAACGTCTTCTACAGAACAGTTGCACATGCCACATTGGGAATTAATAGTAAGGTTATAGTTGAGTAACTCAGTTACAAAACGGGTTATATCCACATTCAACGGTTTTGAGAAACTAACAAGCCTTATAGGGCCATCCCCATCACGCTATTTCCTCGTTTCGTGTCCCTTCCTTAACGACTTGATTTTATTTTATTATATGTTAATAAACGTAAAATAAACACGATCTTTTAAAAACTGACACATTGAAAAATAAGTAAACCCACTAAAACAATTGGGTTTATTTTACGTTATACATCATTTTGCATATGGACTCAGTTGTGGAGACAGCATGAAAACCCAAACATGTTAAAATAAATTGGAAAACAAAATACCACAAGCATCAAATTAACATATAATAAAATTAAAAACAAAACGTTGCGCGGGGGGGGGGGGGGGCGAAACGGGGGAATACTGTGGAAATGCCCAGCAATATTACAATGCTGTTGGTTTTTTTCTAGGGCTTTTTTTAATTAGACAAAAATAGTTTTTCTGCTTTTTATGGGTTAAAATTTTAAGCTTAAGTGATGGTGTAATGAACGTTACCAAAATAGTATCGCTTGAAATGTTATCTATAAACCATTTTGTTGGTTTGGTTTTATTAATTAACGTCGCACTA
Source organism: Troglohyphantes excavatus (assembly GCA_963932185.1). NCBI lineage: Eukaryota > Metazoa > Arthropoda > Arachnida > Araneae > Linyphiidae > Troglohyphantes > Troglohyphantes excavatus. The sequence goes on along the minus strand of OZ010669.1, from coordinate 27,733,350 downwards.
CAGCTGCACAGTGGGCTATTGACGACGGGTTCGGGGCCTATCTCGAAGGGAAGACCCGGAAACGATGCCTCGTATTTTTGAACTATGGTCAGCTGACGAGAAAACACCTGAACTGGCACCCAACGCCTTCAATAGACGTCGGGACTTTGGACCCCGATCAGATTTATCGTGCACCAGTCCCGTATACATGCCGTTAATTTTTGCGGATGTTCTGGACGACTTTTCTAGTATTTTGTAGCGAAGCTGGCAACCGTCCGATCACAAGATCACTACTTTTTACTTTTCTTTGTCAAGCCTGGCATCGAACCGGGTACCTTCGTATTCCAAGCTGACGCCTTTAACCGCTCGGCCACGGATGCCGAGCGGGTAAACCATTTTTGTATATAGGTACAGTTGAGATGCCCGCATGCAAACCCAAACATGCTAAAAAAATATAAAAATAAACTTCGAATTTTATACAAAAAATTTATATATATACGTTTTAGCAAAAAAAAATATCCAAATATGTTCCTTTCACTTTAAAACTTGAAACTCCTGAGGTCCATAGAATTGCATGAATTCACCAAGCTTTTTGCCGATTTCTTTGATTTGCGAATTTATGACGCATTTGATTTTGTGCACACGCTCCTCAGTTGTCTTGTATCAAATGAAGCGTGTGCAAACGAGTCATGTTGTCGAAGTGATAAGAAGATACAGCGACTTACTATTTTCATTTCTTTCTTAGTTGTCCGTGAGACGTCGACGATCTTTTTGCTGAAGCGCAAATGCTTCACGGCGATGACGGTTCCCTTGTAGAGGGCGGTTTTTGTGAAGATCTGCTCTATTATTCTGGATTCCACAGACATGTGACTGGTCAGACTCGCCTGGAAAAATATAAAAATATATATATTTAATGACAAAGTCAAATATTCGATGGAAACAGAATTTTCAGAGATTACACATGATCATTCTTTATAATTAACTATACAAATATACTCTTTTGCAACGGTTAAAAAGATGATACATGAAATACATTAAACTCTTCTGACTCCTGGTGTCCGGTATACGCTACATCAACTTCCGACCTCTACGCTTCATCAATGGCTTAAAGTAATTTTCTACTTTTTGTTCGAATTGATTCTCTACTTTCTGTAGTACAATCTTCTATAACAGCTTTATAGTTTAGAATCTGGCGCACTGATATTTTGTTGACGTTTTACAATCGGAAAGGGGAGTGTAAAATACAGTAACATATTAAATACATTTTAATAAATAAATATTTAATTCCTAATAATTGAAGTGTATTTTGAATAAATAATGAATAAATTCAAAGTAACATTGAAATATTTGAAATTTTTTTTAGATTTTCATTTTAATTTTGATTTAAATTTTTTTAAATGTTGTATAAATAATCTTTATTACGACAGAACATCATATTTTAAAGAAAATTTGTAAACGCAAATATTTCAAAATTCCAACTGAAGGGTTTACTTATCATTATAAACAAAAGCTAATGAAAGCATAATTTTTTTTTACAAAATCGGAAGGGGCCTTCATAGTTAAAATCATATATATTATGTATGTAGCAAATATGCCTTTTACTCCTCTAAGGCCTAGCGAATTTTACCACATGAGGTGTCAAAAGAAAGATAATTGCATGGATCTGTGACGTAACGTAATTTTATATGGTCTCATAAATATCAACGATTTAAATTTTTAAAAAAGATAAATTTAACGTTTTATTTAAACAAGCCGTTGATAATGCTGCTATCTATGAACAGGCCGTTAAACATTTCTGAGGGGGTGTGGGGGAGGGAGGGGTGTGTGTTCATGTGATAATTACCGCACGGAAATGCTACTTAAAAATTTAAAAAGAAGAACTATTAATAACGCATAATTCTAAAGCCTTTTTATTTTCAACGAATGAGAAAAAAATCCATAACGCCCAGTGCTCATTGATGGATGACTAATCCATATTTCACTTTCTACCTCCCTTCTGAAAAAGTTTGAGCCTCTTCCATAACTTCCACAATGAGCATTTTTGTTAGAAGAGTACTTTTTTTCGACGACGAACTCAAATTCGATCAATATTTTCTCCGAGCGTTATGTTAGTTAACTAGTTTCACCTCGCTTCGACTTATTTCTTATCTTTCGTCATAGGAGATTGTCCTGCATTAGTTTTTCCCCCCCTTGTGTCTTATAGGTTTATCTTCATTTTCTTACTTTCCGGTTCTGTCACTTGAGATCTCGATGAAGATAAACGATATACTCTAATGAAAGGTTTGGAGAGAGAGAGAGATAGACAAAAAAGAGTATTTCGTTTCATTCGTAAGAATATTTGACGTATTGTAAGGCCTATTAGAAGAAAATAATGTCATTGCAGATACGGAAGTTTCTAAAAAGTAGGAGATACGTTATGTCTTTATGCGTTAGAGAATAGAAAACTATGCGAAATTGCGCACAAAAATTTAATGATTTCCTAAAATGGTAAAAAAAAAATATTTTTTACGAAAATAAAAGAAAATTCACGTGTCTGACATTACATTTTATAAACTGTTATGCGAATATTAGGGATTATGCGATTTTCTCAAGTGCGTAAAATAATGTAAACTGAGGCTATATATGATCCGGTTATTTTTATTTTCACAGTTACATCAATATTGCATGTATGCTTATATTTTAAAATTATTTAAAAACAAAGATATTACACTATTTTATTCATATTTCAATCACAAGTATACATTAATCAATTATTCAAAAATTCTTTAGCTGTTAATTCACTTGCCATAAAGCTGTATACACCTAATAATGTTAAATTCATAACGATAGTTTTTGCACGCACGTAACGGTTTCGTACACTAATAAAATAACATTTCAATATATGTTTACAATATCGTATCTAGTCTTTTTAAATATTATTTTATATGGCAAATTAACCTATTTCCAATAATTTTCTTTGTGAAAAAAATATCTAAAACGTTGACAAATTGTCACACATCATTTGATTACGCATCGCGCAGTTACAAAGCTAAAAAGAAATCAGATTTTCAGTTTATAACTTATGGGTTTATAATGTCATTACCAATAATTTGATACTAAGGTTTTGAAAAATTCACATATTAAGTTATATAAAATCCGAAATTAAAATATAAACAAAAGTGGACACGCCCCCTTTTGGAAGCAGTCATTGTTATAATTTTTTTTTATTTAATTGTTTAAAAAAACATTTTGTGAACTCACGGATCCTAAATACTTGAGAAATATTAGCACGGGAAGATCAAAAAGTCAATTTAAAATAATCGGAGATTTTACGTTTGATAATATTTAAAAGATTGGATTTTAAAAATCTTAGTACACTTTTCTCAAAAAAGTATATTTCCAATCAAAACAATATGTTATGAATCATTAGTTAATTGTAAAAGATACATGTTAAACCTACATTTTAGTTATTTTACTAGAATCAAAAATATGTGTGCGAAAATATTAGTCAAAATGTAAACACAAATTATCTCTATTTTTTTTTTAAAGAATACATTTTTTTCAGTTCTAAATCATAATTACTAGGTTCAATAGTTTAATTATAACGTATTCTGCACAAAACTAAAATTTGGTGACTGTATATTTGCAAACTGTTTTAGAAAAGTGAACCATACGAACTTATTGTCCAAAAATCCTACAGTCATAAAACTACTTTTTTTATAACAAAAAATATACTAAATGCAGAAAATATTATGATTGAATCTTGTTAAATATCGTTTTCTCTACAAGTATACAACATTTTATTCGAAATGAATTAAAAGTATTATTGTAGTAGCTTTGCTTTTTATAAACGCAACAAATTATCCGATTTTGTTAGCGCAAACTGCACGGGCTCCTAAATAAACACTGGTATACAAAATCAGACAACTTTCTATTTGTGCAGTAAAAAATTACAAGCTGATATGTCACACGCAACTTCAGGACAAAACAGCGTTAAGAATATTGCGATGTAAAAAAAATAATAATTAATCACGATGGCTGGAAGTTAAACTTGTAAACTACTAAATTTTTCCAATTATCACTATACTAATATTAAAAGTCAATCTGGAAGAACAGTTTAAAACGCCCGGAAAACATTGCATACCCATTTATGCATGTAGAAATATAATAAAAACTAGCATGTTCATGCGATGATTAGCGCATAAACAACCACCCACAATTTGTTGTAAGAGTGAAATATATTAGCATATTTCTCATAGCCAAACTTTTATAAAAGTTTAACGCTTCTGCTTATTCATAGATGATTCAACGATTTGTTTAAAAAAACACGTTTAAATTAATCTATATTTTTTTAAATCGTTGATATTTATGAGATTAACGTACAATTCGTCATTTCTCCTGAACATTTTCTTTCTTTTAAAACATTATATGTTAATATGTATTAAGTACAAGGGCCATACAACGAATCTTTACTAACGAATATATATGCATAGTCGTTATCTATTTCATTTACTACCGCTATCAAATCGGCATTTGTAGACTCATCACATGCAAAGCTCAATTAAACGATACTCATTCAAAAACACTTGAAACCATCAACTAGACCGGTTCCAATCAATCCTTGAATACCAAGCACTCAATAGTTGAAGAACGCCATTAACAAATAGCATCTTAAATAGGGATGACATTTCCAAGTGCAATAAATGACAGCAATTTCATCTTCTCATTACCAAAATTGGTTTGCGGAGATTTAATTGAAAGAGAATTGGAAAGAGCATTTCGGTGCCATTAATGGATTCCGTTTTTGTTGTCTTCGTGGGTGGAAAGGAGTATTTCTGCACTTGAATATCTCGTTGAAAGGTTTAGTTTTGTATTGTTAATTCGTAAATGGAAGTGTCTGAAACGGTCATTTCATAATCATCCTTCTTTAAGTGCTCTAATGTGATGGCGGCCACTCACTAAGAACAAGTAAAATTATTATTAATGGGATGGTTCGAAAGTATAAATTTAAATTAAAGCAATATATTTTTTAAAAATATTTTTGTAAATAAATCAGGAAATACCTTTATTATTTATTATAAATTAATTTGCTACAATTTTAATTAAAATCTATGAATCACCCTTTACTTCGAAACACATTTTTTCTTACCAGTTTATTGCATGAAATACAGTAGAACACTCTTACAACTACCTCTCGTTTATAACGATCCTAACTTAGAGCGACTGCAATTGAATGTCCATATAGTCCCTATTAGATTAGAATTAAATTAGTTACAGGTTAATATAGACCCTTTTACATTAGAATAATATTAGTTACACGTTAATATAGTCCCTATTAGATTAGAATTAAATTAGTTACAAGTTAATATAGTCCCTATTAGATTAGAATTAAATTAGTTACAGGTTACAACAATCTTTCGTTGTTACAGCCACACGTAGTGGTCTCGTGATAGGTCGCTATATCGATGATCTACTGTACTACCGAAAAATAACTCGTATTAATAATAAATAATTATATTTAAAAATATATTTAAATATAGTGATGATAGAGATATTACATAAATTGCAGATATAAAGTATGGCCATAAATTGTTGAGCGAGGATTTTTATTTGGTTGTATAACCACACTTATGAAAGTATTTTTTTAATTATGATTTAACTACTTTCATGCTACGAAAGCTTAAGACACACATTTTACAAATTTCTTTCATTTTACAGATATTATTATAATTATTTTTCTACATATGTGTGCACAGTACAATAATATAATCACAAGATCAAACATTTAAAAACAAATTCTATTTTTTTAAATAAAAATTTACAAAAAAAGTGACCTTCCTTATTTTGATAGAAGTAAAAAAATATTATTTTCAAAAACTATATGTGTTGTGTTGCGTTTTTATGAACAAAATAATGTGTTTAACAAACTGTTTTTACAGGTTTTTGATATTTGCAAAATAATTTTTGTGATTTTTTTTTAAAAAATCACTAATTTTACTGATCAAATATTTTTTTAAAACATAGTTAAAAACATATAATCTATATTATTATTATTACTAATAATATAAAATATTACTAATCCCTAAGGTCAAATTAAAGTAATGTGTTTGAAAATTACTATGTGGCATATTTGGAGCAGTTTTTTCAAAATATATATATGAACTTGTATCAATTTAAACTTGATCAAACATGCAATAAGTTATCCATTTGAAAAATGAGTTCATAGTTAAGTATTTCGGCAATTGTATTAATATTGAATCGTAAAAAAATATGTATTGTTCTTAAAGTAGAAATATAATTTTGGTGTATTTCGATTAAAATGAAAATGAACTATTTTTTAAAGCAATAAAATATTTTTGGATACTTTAGATGATAGTGTGTACTTTAAAAGTGACTACTTTGGGAAGCAGTTGGAACAAAAATATTGCTTTATTATAGTGATACAGTTAAACAATGACCATCGCACAAATAATTGTTACCACCCTATACATTACATAGACATAGTTTGAATAAACGAACGGATAAATGACTAAATGAATAATCATTTAGTATATTTCTGAATAAATTGCTTTACGAGTGATACATTAACGATGTTTTCATAGTTGTGATTGATATGTTTTACTCCTTCGTTTAAATGAACAATTTGAACCACATCATGCAGTACGGATCATTTGAGTGGTGATAAATGTCTTCAATTGGGACAAATGGTTTGAATTTTCTGACAGCAGTGAAATGACCATAAAGCCTAAATCCAAGATTACCGCAGTTAGAAAGAGATTTATGGGATCATCTTTAGTCGAAAAAAGCCTTATAAATTCAGATATCATTATTATTGAAATTTATGAGCGTCACCATATTTAATAGTGCGTGAAATATGATTTACTTATTTTTATGTGCTTTGAATATTGGAGCAAAAAAAATTAGAGGGTTAGATATTTGAAAACTGAATGGAAAGCTATCGTATTTATTGATTTTAAATTTTAAATATATCTGCAAAAAAGAAGTAATATGAGTTCATTAACTCATCGAAAACACTTTAAAATTGTATTTTTAAGGGGGACCCAAGCCCCAAAATCCGGAAAAATTGATAATTTTTTCTTTCTTCGTAAAACGATGCTAAACGTACTTAAGAAGGTGTGTACAAAATTTCAAAACGGTAAAAGAAACATAACATATGTTTGTTTAGATGTTTATATACCATTTATCATCTCTCTACATACTTTTCGTCTGCAACAATCGTCATTTACTCAAAATATATTTTTTTAATTTTGGTCACGTTTAAAATGCTAAGGCTTTGTTAATAATTAACTTAAAACTAAACTGTTAATAGTTTTTGAAGCTCTAATATTTGTTTTATAAACGTATGTATAGCTTTTTTAAATTAAGTTATAAATTATTTTTTTACAAATTATTAAACTTAAAAAATTGAATATTTTTTGGGTTTTGAACTTAAAATAAATTTTTGAAGACAATTAAAACACAAATCTGCAAAAGTCTATACATACGTTTATAGTATGTACTTTGAAGTTATTTAATCAATTAAAAAAAATTAAAAACATTAAAAATTAAAAGAGGAGTAGTGTTTTTAAAAAAAGTCTTTTTAAGCTTAAAAAATACAAAAAATAACAAAAATAATTTTTTTAAATATATTTTTGTTTTTGATTATTGTTTAGAAAAAGATGTTCTAATAATATAATAAAAATGGTATGTCTGAATTCATTAATAAACAAATTAGGATTTGGGGCTCGGGTCTCCCTTAAATGATAACCCAAATAATAATTAACACTAAATTTTGAATGTACGAATTAACGATTGTTGGTTATGGTTATTCAGGGTAAAGTAAAGATCTACAAGACGACCTTTGGATGTATTCTTGAAATTTAAATGAAGATGATAAACTGAATAAATTGTAAGTAACGAACAATCTATCGTATGCATAAATCTTCTATAACTGTTTAAATTAAAAAAAAACTAATTAAATATAAACACATTTTAAATTTAAAATGCATGTTATCTCTTAGTATAAGTGTATAAACTCAATATCACATTTATCAATATTATATTGCATTTTTAAGAAACATTTAGGTATAGGTATATTATTGGTAAAATATAGTAATAGTATCTTTTGACAAAGTCCTTAATTTGTATATTAAATATACCAAAGATAAATGGTATTTTTTGTTGAAGGAATATTGTGTCATTTTAAGAAGTGGAACGCGAATATAGTTTTACTGTAAATATGTGAAAAAGTAATATATCTTTGGATGTTTAATGAATGTAATTGTTAAATTTGTTCCTTATTTTGTGATGAGAAGTATTGGATAGTCTATACATATTAAAATAAATATTAACAGGAATGTTTTATACTTATTTTTTTTTAAACTGCACAGTGAGAGAGTAAATATGTTTTACATATTAAGAATTCACATAGACTAATAGAACTATTAGTCTATGTGAATTCTTAATATGTAAAACATATTTACTCTCTCACTGTGCAGTTTTAAAAAAAAAATAAGTATAAAACATTCCTGTTAATATTTATTTTAATATGTATAGACTATCCAATACTTCTCATCACAAATTAAGGCATTTTATATAAAAAAGTTAAATATGAACAAATCAAAAATGTAAACAAGAAATATTGCTTAGTTATTAAAAACAAGGAACATTAGAATGAAATACTATCCATTATCGAGAATTTTCCTAACATGTGTACAGCATTGACGTTTATTTGTGATCCTCAATTGTGTTTTATGTGAAATGAAAGACTGAAGAGTGTTTTGTTATTCACGAAAATACCCTTTGAAAATACAGCATAAATAAAAATACCGAATAAGCTTTTATTTATGAGTCCTCGTAACATTTCATTTAAATAATTAAAATCCAGATATACATCAATAAAGAAATATTCAACTATCTAAAAACTTACTAAAAAACTACAATTACTTTATTATTAGAATTTTCTCATTCTTATCGAAAAAGAAAATAATTAAGAACGTACTGATATCGAAAATAAGAACAGTTGTATATTTTATGAAACAATTTTACGTTGCATTTCTGAGAAAACGATATGATAAAGTATGCAATATAAAGAATAAAATATTAATAATTCATCTGTCTTTACAAACAGAACTCGCATATTTTTTTAAAGAAAGATAGAAGAAAATACTTTATACTATACAGATAAGAAAAATAATTAAACGTTGTGCCCACTTTTAAAGAGTCTCGTTAAATTGTCAGGTTGTTTGAACTAAGTACGTGCTAAAGTTACATTAAGGGTCGGTTTTATACATATTTTGAAGATTGATTATATATTTGTATTGACGTCGCACTATACAATGGGCTAATGGCGACGGTTCGAATCTATCCCTCCGGGAATATTGCATTTCAGTTTTATATCTTAGTAAAATAATGAGAACAAAACCTGAACTGGCATCCCATTATCTAAACCAGTGTTTAAGCAGTGTTTAAAGAACACTTTAACAAATAACACCGAGAAGTATTTGAGATATTTTAGAAAATATGATAGCGTTTTAGCTATATTACCAAAAATCATTTTAAGTTTAAAAAAAAAATTATGCTCAACAAAATTGAACAATGGCAATATATTTGACTATTTGGACATTTCACTCTTACTCATTTTTAAAGACATAAATATTTCTAACAAGTTGCTATGACAAAGCTGTTTTGAAAATATTTGGGTATATTTTCAACTAAATCGGACATTTTCCTTTTCAAATTTAACCATTTTTCCATGTTTATATTAAAGCAAAAAAATGCTTCCACGCAATACCTTTAACACGTTCAATGCCGGTGTCTAAAAAGATTAAATTTGCTTATTGCATTTTATGTGTTATTTTAAAGAACGTATCACGCGCCTGTGCGTGGCCGGCAGCGAACGTGTTATAAGGAACTGGAATGCATGTTTTCTGTGAGCTACGCATGTCAATTAATAGGGATAAGCACATATATGTTCCTGAACACCCTGTCCTGATCTACTTCTGGGAAATGAGACACGGAAGCTTGGGAATCATCTGAAGAATGTAGTGACATTATTTGCCACGGCTGTTCAACATTTTAAGGGAACGAAATAAGTGCAATATACTTTAACAAAAGGGATGAAATTTGAAATCCTGTAGCTAGATCATATTTTTATTAGGCATTGATATTCGCATTTTAACGAAAGCTCGAAAGCGACCCTATTTTAAACACTGATCAAACTAAAGTAAAGCCACGACAACTTAGACCATGACATATTTAACGCACAATTTCTTCTGCAAGGCGATGTGTTCGGTCGGAAGACATAGATGAGATTCGCAAACCTCCGATTATGGATCTCACCACTCTTCCAACCAGGCCACGCGTGAACAAATACTGATATGGTAATAAGTTAATATCTGGACGTGGCAGATACTGTTACAGACCCAAGCAAAAATGCAATTTCCTATTTTACATAGAGAAAGGACAATCGATTATGTTCTTACCCTGCTGATAGAGTGCACCAGGCGATTCCCTTCCTGTCTCTCTCTCTGGATGTCTTCCTCGTCCAATTTCCAGAGCAAACCGTCGATCTCTTGCTCGTATTTCCAATTCCTGCAACCAGAAATGCAAGCGTAAACACGAAGTCGCAACATAAGGAAACGGATGGGAAATATATTGCATTTGCCAGCCACTGGGCTCGGGTAAATTCCTATCCAGGGCGGGGTTTTTATTGTGGAGTAAACAAAACGGTCTCTAGGTTTGGATTGAAGGGGAGTTTAAAATAAGGTTGTTTTGGGGAGGTTTGTTTACTTTTGTGAATATGCTGTGGATGTTGAAAGAAGGATGCGTTTCTATAACCTTTCATGTAAGGGTAGGAATTCGGAAATACTCGGAAGTACATTTCTTAAGGGATTTATCTGCCTTATGCGTTTTTGATGTAATTTAAAATACAATAGAACTATCTATTATAAAAATTATTTTTGATGTTTAAACGTTTAAAAATCCAGTTATCGTAAATGTACAGTTAAATGCATATTAACAACCCAAAATAAAATAATATTTTTTAAATACGATGCAAAAAAATGTCCCTAACTCTTTTTGATAAAAAAAAATAATATGGAAAATCATTATTTAAAATTTAATATGTGGATTAAAATAAACATTTGCAATAGTTTAAATAATTGTTTTGCCAAACTAAAAAAATAAAGGAGAGAACCACCAACACTCATAACTTGAATTATTGACAGAAAAAAGTTTATATAAACAACTCCAGTCAATTGTTTACAGTTATTTACAGTGATTTTATGTTAAAAAATTTCCATTCCAAAATATTTGATAAACTAGTCATTGATTTTCCTTATAGCCTGAAAGTAGAAACACAATATCAATCTATTTTTACTCTAAATAATACAATAATTGTTCTCAATCGTTAGTATACTAAGAAAACCTTTTGTTTACTGAGGATGATTTTTACAAAAGTCTAACTTTTTCTCTCAATTCACTTATATTAACTACGATACCAGAAAACAACTGAACGTTTTTTTTCTTCTTTTTGCTCTTCAATTATAGTTCCTTTCGTTATCAAAGTTAATTAAGAGGTTTCTGTTAACTTTGAAAAAGAAACCTTTAATTAAAGGTGGACTGGAAATAGTTTTTGTTTCAACTTGACATTCGTTATAATTTCCTTTGTCTGTCGATTATATTTTGCTATAAATAGTAAAAGATCAGGAATTTTATTTTGCTCATAGATCTTGCTAAAGCTATCGATTTTCGTAACCAACTTTTTTTATGGTAAAGTCTTATTAGTCACACATTAAAAAAAATTAAAAATTTTCATTGAACTATGTAGACTTATAGGTCCATTCTAAAGTTAAATAAAATAGGAAATTAAAGTAATTGATAAATAAATTGAATTGTTTATTTTTATTTTAACATTTTAAAATAGCCTTTACTCTTATTATAAAAAAAAAGAAATATCATTCCCCATGTATCTCTTGGATTTTTATTCAATGTGCAAACCATAGTAAAGGTAATCAGGTAGAATTAAACTGGCATGTAAGTATGTTTAAGACAGCGCATGTTTTTTTTAATTAAAATGTTGATTTTTATATTAAGTACATGAATAGTTGAGGCTAATTTCCTATAAATTTGAGTAAAAAATATGTAGGGAAAATTTCAAATATTAACTATAAAAAATTTGATCCACTGCCTGCTACTGAATTGTAAATACTAATATAGAAGTTTTCATACGTCTGCTCAATAGTTATAAACCCGAATGGAAATAACGGTAAAAAAAACTTTAGAAAATTTTAAATGTACTACCTAAACAAGTAAATCCTCATGAGGCATATGGGACATTAAAATGTAGAACAATTTATTCAAGGGAGACCCGAGCCCCAAATCCTAATTTGTTTATTAATGAATTCAGACAAACCATTTTTTTATATTATTAGAACATCTTTTTCTAAACAATAATCAACAACAAAAATATATTTAAAAAAATTATTTTTGTTATTTTTTGTATTTTTTGTATTTTTTAAGGTTAAAAAGACTTTTTTTAAAAACACTACTCGTCTTTTAATTTTTAATGTTTTTAAATTTTTTAATTGATTAAATAACGTCAAGGTACATACTATAAACGTATGTATAGACTTTTGCAGATTTGTGTTTTAAATGTCTTCAAAAATTTATTTTAAGTTCAGAACCCAAAAACTATTAAATTTTTTAAGTTTAATAATTTGTAAAAAAATAATTTATAACTTAATTTAAAAAAGCTATACATACGTTTATAAAACAAATATTAGAGCTTTAAAAACTATTAACAGTTTAGTTTTAAGTTAATTATTAACAAAGCCTTTAGCATTTTAAACGTGATCAAAATTAAAAAAATATATTTTGAGTAAATGACGATTGTTGCAGACGAAAAGTATGTAGAGAGATGATAAATGGTATATAAACATCTAAACAAACATATGTTATGTTTCTTTTACCGTTTTGAAATTTTGTACACACCTTTTTAAGTACGTTTAGCATCGTTTTACGAAGAAAAAAAAATATAGCAATTTTTCCGGATTTTGTCTCTCTGGTCCCCCTTAACATAACCGCTAATGTATTCAAAAATACTCATACAATAATAAGATCAGGGTTAATGCTTAACAAAATTTCCATATAAAAAAACGTATACCTAACAATTTAAAGCAGCTTAAAATAACTTATAATTACTTGTTAAAAGTAATCTTTGAACTTGAGTTTGATCATCTGCAAATATTCACATGTTAATTAAAGATACAAGTGGTTAAATTCGATACTCTTTTCTTGTATGTATTAATTCTGTATATTTTAATACTGACACCTTATTTTTAAAAGCTCTCAACTGAAATTCATACGAGTAGCTACTATTCTGTAGAATAGTTAAGATCCAACGAAAAAATATTTGTTTTGTAAACTTCCTGTTAGGAACAGAATGTTTTCATCGCAAAGGTTTAATTAAAACATCTAAAATGCCAAGAAGCCTTATCGTGCTGTACATTAATTTCCGTTTCAAAGCTCCTTATAAGGAAAGGAGGGTATTCTTCACGTTCAGCCTAAGAAACGCATTGCAGAAATAACACATGCCTTTGTGGTAGTTTAACTTATTTGTATTATTTTGGAGTGACAATAGCATTTTGAACTTTCCTTAAACATATATATTTTTTAACATGTGTCTTTATTAATTTTCTCTTAACCATTTGTTAACATTTTAGTAATTTATTTAACCATCTAGTGCATAGTGTAGAATATATATTACACAACCAAAAAATGACCACTAGTTGCATCTATTGAGTTTTATATTAACGATTATAGTATTGTCACGTAAGGTAACCATGCACCTAATTCTTAAAACTGCCGATAGGTCTCGTATCTTTCTAAAACGATTTTTGTGATAAAGGCAGTCAGCTGCTTCGAGGTATTTTGTTCTAAAACTGGCTAGTAAGGTAAAGTTTTGGAAGATTGTTTAATTACTTATAAGTAAAATATGGTTCAACAAAAAATCTTAGGTAATAACAGAGATGCATAGATTGTATTTAACTATATTTCCATATACCTTTTGAAAATTATTTTAGTAATTACACATGATGTTGCTCGTGATATTCTACACAACGGTTTTAATTAATTATTTAATTAAATAGGCACTTAGAATTTATTTTTGTATATTTTTTCAGCAGTTCAGGGTAAAAAACAAACAAACAAAAACACATTATTTAATTAAAGAAAGACAAAAAATCTTGCACTAGAGGGTTAATATAGTTTCATTCAATTAAGATGATTTTATTTTATTTATGTAATATTAGAGATTTTTTTTAATGAATGAAATCAGAATCTTTTGTGTTTTGCATTTTATTTTCCACGTTGGAATGTGCGATATTTTTTACTACATGAAAAATATTTATTTGAACTTTCGATGTTATTTTTAGTTCTATATCGATATTTACATCATTCAATGCCTATCTGAAACATATCCATATTAATATATAGTTTGTTATACCAGTACATTTAAAAAATAGGATGTTTTTCTGTGAAATTCTTAATCGTCAAATGTTTAGCACACAAACTTTCTTTTAAATTTCTATTAGCTTGTGGATCAAATGTAAAATTGCGTTTACCTTTTTTTAAATTGGACTAATCTATATTACTGAAAAACCATATATTTATAAAGCACTAGGCTCCATCCTGTTTTGCTCAATATTTTTTTCTCCTATTTAACGAGATATTAGGTTTTTTTTCGAGGGAGGATCCGTAGTTAAAACTACGGAACATATCATCGCATTATTTCTCCGCAGCGGCCGCGCTTGAAGTCCGATACACTGGATTGGTTGTTTTCCCTCAGAGACAATGAAACCAACCAATCCAGCATCTAAAATGTCAAGCGACGGAAAAGCGCGAGGACAAGTTCCTCAACTTAAAGTTAGTAAAAAAACGAAGAAAAACAACAATAATTTGTAATATGAATTTCCCCTTTTGATTACTAAAAAAGCTGTATAAAAGTTTCAAACTTAACTACCTCAGAATTCAATACTGTTACTTAAAAATATATATATCCTTTCATATAAACTGTTTTTGATAAAAAAAAAATTCCAATTTAAATCTGTAAAAAATCGGAACATTTTTCATGAGGCCCACCTTAATCCGAAACATACATACCGAAAGAAACATACATACCGAAAGAAACATAACCCAGGAAATATCGTTCCATTGCCAGTATCTCAAGTTTTAAAAGCTTCTCTACCGTTCTATATATCTACTACTAAAATCTATACTACTATGTCACCGAAGTAAAGTCTCCTGGGAATTTTTATATTCTTTCTCGGAAAATATCTCTGCTCTCAGGATTACGCTTTCCTTCCAGTTCTCCCATTGACTTAGAAGCAATAGCTCGACAGTTCACAGTTGATAAAACTCGAAGGAAAAAAAAGGGGGGCGAGTAAAGATTTATTTTTGAGATTCTTTGTGCTATTCAAAGTAAGGAAAACTTGACAAGTATACTCGGGATATTGAATGCCACTAGAGTAGAAAAGATGGTAAAGAGCGTGTTTTGCATTTCGAATTGAGATGTTGAAAGTGTCGTTTTTTCTTTCTAAATAGACTGACTGACGAAATTCAGGTCAAACAGAAAGTTAATTTTGTAACTGATGTTATAAAAATATAGTTTAAGTAACATGTAAATTTTTTCTTCGTGTTCATATGAAGAAAGGAAGTTATCCGTCATATTATTTCAAAGATGACGGATTTGAATTTTTGGTAAGTATATATATTCTTCATACGATAGGGTGGATATTCTACAAAATTTAAGAAGCAGTTGAATATCGTTTTGCATATTTCTTCTAATGACATATTGTGCTTGAAAATATATTGATAGTATCAAAAATACAAATTTAACTTTCTACTTCAATTTAAATTTTTGTAATCGTTATAAAATATCTAATTACCTAATAAAATGTTAATTCAACAATATTTAATTTATTATTTAATTTCAGTGGAAACATACCATAACATAACATTGTTTAAGTTTATCTAAGCGTAGTAATAATTAAATTTTTAAAATAAAATAATTCTATTATGGAAGTAAACATAAAAAATTACATATTTAGACAAATTTATTGCATGATCGGAGTTTGCTTAATCAAGCATAAGAAATAATCTTTAACAAAAATGCTGTGGTGAATATTTTGTTGCTGTTATTTGGCTAATATTATGTAAAATATAGCTTATACTTCAATAAATATCTAACACTTCATTACCATAATGTAAGTATGGAGTTTTAAACAAAACAATTTGAGCATAAAATTAAAGGTTACTCGGCATAGGAATTTAACTTTAGATAATACAGTCATTCAGCCTGCGTAACCTTATTGCTGGACAAGAGCATAGGAAAAAGCTAATCTTTGTTGGCAGTTATAAACTAACTAAAACAATTAATTTTGTTGTTCTTTCCCCCAGTGCATCGTTTCCAGTAGAAATATAATTCTTTATTTTGTTGACATTATGTGAATATAATTAAAATTCACCGTTAAGAAAAAATTGGAGTATTATTGAAATTACTTCACTTGGCCCAATTGGACCATTATTGAAACTACTTCACTTGGCCAAATTATGTATCTATCAAAGAAAATGGGGTTAGGCTATTTTCGGATTTTGGCGACTTGCAACCATTCTGCAGACAGCCCGTCCATATGTTGTTTGTAACTTACTTAATTATATTGTAAAATAGTTTTAATATAAGAAAAGAAATGGTATACAATATCGTGGATATTAAACTTATATTGAAATGAAACACGCATGAAATGAATTCGAAGAGATTGGTCATTGTTTAATTGTTTAACTACATATAATAAAACATTTTCGTTATGCTTTAAACGCTTCGTTGTTACTAAAGCTAAGCCAATTGTTTAAAATATAAGAGTAATTGTTGAGCAAAAATAAGCTTTTATTATGAAAATATAGCTAAATGAGACTTAACCGAAGAATAATCATCGAACATACAAAATTACATATTTAGACAAATTTATTGCGTTATCGGTGTTTGCTTAATCAAGTATAAAAATTATTCTTTAACAAAAAATGCTCTAGCGTGTTTTTTGTGGTTGTTATTTGGCTAATATGTAAAATATAGCTTATACTTCAATAAATATCTAACACTTCATTACCATAATGTAAGTATGGAGTTTTAATCAAAACAATTTGAGCATAAAATTAAAGGTTACTCGGCATAGGAAATTAACTTTAGATAATACAGTCATTCAGCCTGCGTAACCTTATTGCTGGACAAGAGCATAGGAAAAACCTAATCTTTGTTGGCAGTTATAAACTAACTAAAACAATTAATTTTGTTGTTCTTTCCCCCAGTGAATCGTTCCCAGTAGAAATATAATTCTTTATTTTGGTGACATTATGTGAATATAATTAAAATTCACCGTTAAGAAATAGAAACATGTGGGCGTATTAAGTGTCTAAAACTAAACTCATAATAAAAATAAATTATAAAATATTGTATTGTAAGATTTATCCACTTTTTATGTAATTATTAATTTGTGAAAAGTAACTGTTTAAAGTCATATTAATTATCAGAAGTATAATTTCGCGGCAAAAATAGGTTATCGTCGAATTAGAAGTAAAATCACGTATATTTAAAGTGAAGATTTAGCAAGCGTTATTGGCGACAAAATCCGAGGTCAAAGTTTTTTTTCCCCCTCTTTAGAAATTTTGTCTGCTAGATGTCGTCAACAAAAACGGGTGCTAAACCTTTGATTTACTTATAAGTAGTTTTAATTATAAGCCAACGTTATATTTATTTTTCTATTACTCAAAAATTATTAAAATGAATTTGAAAATCAGCAATTAAAAAAAGCAAACTTTAAAATAAAATGTTTTAATAACTGCTATTAAATTTTAAATTAGCAACGGTATGAACGCATTTTACTAAAAAAAACAATTTTACTTATACTATAACTAATTTGTATGGTTCGCAACACATCCTAGTTTCCCACATAAACAACACATGAAACACACCATTCCATAGATTATATATTGCATGTTCCGGATAGCCAACTGCTCCGGACACGGAATGTGGAGTTTGAATCCCAGTTCGTTCAGCCAATCGAAAAGTAATTGGGTAGAAGAGGATGATCAATTATAATTATGCCGTGACTCAAAAATCTGTGGATGTTTGGATAGAGGGGTGCCAGCTCAGATTTTGTGCTGGTCATCTGATTTTGTGCTGGTCATCTGAACGTATTTAAAAATTACGAGGCAGTTCCACAAACACGTCTTCCCTTCTGGACAAATCTCGACCTGTCTCCAAAACACATTATGTAGTTTTTATGTAAAATTATTTCAAAATACAAATATACATGTACGCTGCGTTGATATATTGCAAAATACCGATATGAAGGAGACATCTCGACACCGATTTCATTTAGACGATATATCTGAAAATACCAATGTTTCGCTCCTTTCGAACGTTTCTACCGGTATCAGTCCAGATATCAAAGAATATCGCTGGAAGTACCTCCGATTTCAACGATTGATGGCGAGATATTTTATTTACTTTCTTTTCTCAATATCATTACAATTTCCTTAAAAATTAATTACTTTATAAATATTATAACTTAAAAAAAATAATAAACATACTTTATTATCGGGAAATATTGATATTTGTCTGAAGATTCATCGCGATGCGGAAAAGTCACTTGCCCTTTAAAGAGTTTAAGAGCTATATTTACTCACCGTGATTTAGTGAATGGAGTAGAATTTCCTGTCCACTTCCTATCTCAATAACGACTATCGTTCTTCCAAGATCTAGACTCGCATTCCGACAAAGATTAATTAACATTTCTGAACAGCATCGGGTATTTAGTGAAGGAACGTCGATGCAGGTAGAAGGAATTTAATTTCATTGGATCCACCATTAGTACAAGATGGATATATCCAATAGAAAATACTTAAAATGCAGTATTTATATTCAAAATAACTTGGAATTAATTGCAACTACGAATGTCTTGAAGTCGTAATCATTCATTACTTCTATACCATGATATTATCAAGTCATCGTTAAAAAAGGATTATATAATTTAGTATGAAGATAATTGCATTAAGACATTTTTCAAAATGACAAACTATATTTTTAAGCAAATGCAATTTTTAAGCAAAATATGATGTGCAAAATCTTAAAATTTCCAATTACCTTCAACAACAACAACTATGGGCGATGTTGTTTATCACAAGTTTCGAATTCAGTATAAATAGTTTTTCACGGTCACATAGAAAAATATATTTTAATTTTGATTTAATTGGAAAATGTTTAACCAAATTACATTGAGATTAATCGCGGGACTTGAATTTTAATGGATAACTATGTCATTTAACGTTTTACATCACACATTTAATGAAATATGCCCATTAGAAGTTTTGATCCCGTTTAATCAAAATGTACCGACTTTATCCTAAAGTTAATAAATGAAATTGTCATTTATTTTAAGAATTCAGATAAATAAATATTAAAAAGCTTATATTTGTATTTCATAAGAGACATCATAAACATAAAATTGCATGTAAAGTACTACCATGAAGTACTTTATGGTGTACCATGAAGTACCATGGTATATGAAGGCAGACTTTTATTTTGACCTAAAATAATATCGATTATTTACTGTTTTTATTTTCTAAAAACATTATACTTTATTACAGTTTATAGGAAAGTAAATATATGAAATACGTAAAAAAATAAATGTATATTAAGGAAATTAAAAAAAAAAAATACTATTTGCATTATTTTAGACATATATAAAAAATAGTTTGTTATATAATTTATAAGTTAACTTAATGTGTATTCAAACAAATAATGTAAAGTTTAAATTTATTATCATTTCGCAAAGAATTCAGTTTGTTTTAATATATAATGAACAGTAAAATATATGTAAATACATTTTAAATAAATATTTTATTATTTTACAACTAAAATAGCGAAAGTAAATTCAGTAATTCATTTGTAATATACCAACACAGACCTAACTCACTACATTAGTAATCAAATTCAATAATAAATGAGAAACATCGAGAAAGTCTTGAAAGTATGCAATAAATTAGTCAAATAAGTCCTTTCAATCGGCAGTGAATGTTTAACGTAGATGTCCAATTAGTTACTTTTTTCTATCGCTTAATTGTTCCTTAACGTCGGGTTGATTAGCTGCACTACGAAAGACGGATAGGAAACAATGGATTCAATCAATGAATTACAAAGAATAAAGAAAGACAGATGAAATGACAACGAAAAAAAGATTTTATTGAAAGCAAAAAAATCGAAACGCTTTTGTAGTCAGTCATAGAATTCGAAATTAGTTTCCGAATTCATTTGTGAAGAACTGAAATTCACTTGAAATGCAACTAAGAACAAATTTTTCAGAATTTCCATTATGCTTGCTATTTCTATAGGCACAGAAGATTTTCTTAACTTTTTAAGAGTACGAAATTCTGGGAAGCTTTTAAGAAGAAAGGTATTTCAAGATTGAGAGTACTTTTTAACACACATTTACTTTGAAAAAACAAAGTAGAACATTTTTAATTTTAATCGATTGTAAGCTTAATTCACAAAAACCCATGTTTCCAAATAGTCCTGTAATGCGATTTCCATAGCACTTATGATCATAAGGTCACTCATGATCACCTGGATAGGTCATTCAAATATCATTTATCATGATCATCTGGATAGGTAATTCAATGTCCATTCATATAGTCCCTCATGATCATATTCAGGTAAAGTGGCTTCAAAACATGGGGCTGTCAAATGTTTCAATATCATTGATATTTATATTACTTATTAAAGTATAATTTAAATTTAATTTATTTTTGATATAATTAAAACTTCTATTATTTACCTGCTGATATTGCTAAAAAATATTATCTCTAATTATGTTGACTAAATATTGTTTTGTCGTTGCGATTAAGTAACAATTCCGTGTTAAAGTAGATGTGGCAGTAGAAGAAGATTACTCTCGTATTGCGAAGTTTGAAGGTACACCAACATTGTTACATAAAAGAGGAAAATATTACAAAATAGTTTTTTCTTTGACATAAGATACTCCATGAGATTAATTCTTAGGTTACGCCAGAATTTTTACTAGACAGTATTAAACAAACTGATATGTATAAGGTAGACAATGAAAAAAAGAAAACTCCCCGAGGAATGAATTATTTTCACTATGACGTATCGATATCACAAATGAACGTAGAATGATAGTATATTTCCAGTATATCATATTGTACTTCGGCAAATGGCGACTCGTCTTGATAGATCTTGGGGCACAAAAAGGTCAGTTAAGGTTTGGTGGCATTTTATAACAACCAAATGAAATTATATTTTTTTTACAAAAAATATTAATATTTGCTTAGTTAGTTAAGGTTTGGTGATATTTTATAACTACTAAATGAAATGATATTTTTTTTACAAAAAGGTCTTGTCCTACTTTCCCGCCTTGCTCTTGGTTCCCCTACTTATCCTAAACACTTCATGTTAGTTAATTTTACGTTAGAGTACGACCCCCCCCCCCCTCCCTCTTTGTCCCCTCCGGATATAATGTTTTAAAAGGCAGTTCACAAATTACTGAACAAATACTTTATTATTTTAGCATCCAGAAGTTCCATTGCATTTTAAAAAAAATCCATAAATAACAGTGTCTTATATGACACAAGTGAATATTTTTCCAGTCTTATAACTTTTATTATACGTTTAATGAACACAATGAGCAACAAAAAATATATCGCATGACTATTCTAAGTAAGGTATAATAAATCTAAATTTACCTGTAGACCATGTATACCAGAAATGACGAGACAAACGTAAGACAAGCCAGGATTACGCAAGCGAATTCTTTCGATTTATCTACAAATAAACAAGTGGATTAAGGGAATGTGAAGATATTACTTTTATTTAGTTTTACCAAATTCAATCATTTACAATGATTATTTATGCACCTAAACGTTTTTCAGAAGACTTATTTTTATTTAAAAGTGGATAAATATTCATAATTTGTATGTTTCATTTTCAGATGAAAACTTAGCCTTATTTGTGAGCGTAATTCGAATATAAAAATTATTATGGAAAATATATTTTCATAAGGTCAAATGTTGATGCTTGTACTTAAAAAAAATATTTATTGCATGACCACTTGTGATAAGACGCGATCCTACATATATTTTATCAACCATAGCCATAGTAATCAACTAACAGTACGCAGCTTTTAAAATATAATCGCTTCCTTTTGAAAAAAATACTATATTTACCCCTCTGAAAGGCGTTAGATGCCATGTAATTGTAATTTATACATATTTCAATATGGGTGGTTTGGCTGCCAAGTGTTGCAAGTCCATAAAAAGAAAGAGTTCAGAGGTAAGAAAATTTATAGTTTTCAACTCGGCTTGATTATATGTTTAAGTGGAATAACATTCAACTCATTATTAGACCTAACGAACTAGAAACTACTTCACTTGGCCCAAATTGGACCATTATTGAAACTACTTCACTTGGCCCAAATTGGACCATTATTGAAACTACTTCACTTGGCCAAATTGGACCATAATTGAAACTACTTCACTTGGCCAAATTGGACCATTACTGAAATTACTTCACTTGGCCAAATTGGACCATTATTGAAACTACTTCACTTGGCCAAATTGGACCATTATTGAAACTACTTCACTTGGCCAAATTGGACCATTATTGAAACTACTTCACTTGGCCAAATTGGACCATTATAGAAACTACTTCACTTGGCCAAATTGGACCAATATTGAAACTACTTCACTTGGCCAAATGATGTATCTATAAAAGAAAATGGGGTTAGGCTATTTTTGGATTTTGGTGACTTGCAACCATGCTGCAGATAACCCGTCCATATGTTGTTTGTAACTTACTTAATTATATTCTAACATAGTTTTGGTATAAGAAAATAAATTATATACAATATCGTGGATATTAAACTTATATTGAAATGATACACACGAAATGAATTCGAAGAGATTGGTCATTGTTTAGTTGTTTAACTACATATAATAAAACATTATTATCGTTATGCTTTAACCACTCTGTTCGTTGCTACTAAAGCTAAGCCAATTGTTTAAAATATAAGCGAAGCTGTTCAGCAAAAATAATCTTTTATTAGGAAAATATAGCTAAATGGCACACATCCGAAGAATAACCATCATTCGAACAATATGTGCAGCCGAGAATAGCTACTTAACTAATACACTTTTCATAAATTAACGCTCACGAGGAAAATAAACTTGCATACATTTAATTTCGAAATGTAATAAATTATGCAGTATCTCTTGCTGTTACTTTTGTTTAATTTTAGACTACAATATATATGACAAAAAACATATTTTTTGAAATAATGCAAAAATTTAACTCATAGAAATGGCATAGGCGTTTAAAACGTTTATAAATAATCTAAGAGTTAAAACTAATTTGCATATATAATATATTTACGAAAGCATACTTTGTGATACATATTATACTTTCCATTTGAGTTTATGTTTCAGTTGTTTAATGATTAAAGAATCGTGAAGATTTTATTGCATATTATGTTACTTACTTTTTGTTAAATATGATTTTTTTTTCAATAAGAAGATTAATCTTTTAATTTTATGTATCAAACAATTTAATATTTTAAAGCTGTAAATTATATATATTGGAAGAGTTTCATTATATAAAGGATATTCCTTTGAAGTCAATAAGTTTTTTATTATGAAATTGCGTAACCCAAAGTAGATTTAATGAACTCTTTAAAATGTAAATAAAGTAATTTTTGATAAATATAAATTTGGTAATACATTAATATAACAACATAATCCGACGGAAACTTAGATCGCTACGGACACTTACAATTATTAAAAATAAAAATATTCTAAAACTATATTTGTTTTAAACAAATTTTAAAATATAAAGTCCATGATTTTTCAAACTTTTTTAAAAAAGATTTCGTAATAACACAAAAAATTTAGTGGAAATATTAATATTTTTTTTTCAATTAGCAGTTGCGCAAAGGTACAGTATTGGACTTATGATCGGTAGGTTGTGGGTTCAAATATCGTTTCTTAGTGTGTAGACAGCAGCGAAAGGTTCCTAGTCGTCCGCAAAAAAATATCCGTTGTATATAGCGGACTGATACATGTTAAATCTGTCTTTGCCTAAAGTCCTCACGCCCAATAAGTTGGATGCGCGGGGTGCCAGATCAGGAGTTATCCTAGTTATCTTACCATGGTTCAAAATTACGGGGCAATGTTTCTGGGTCTTTCCTTAGGGTTAAAAACTGTCGCCAAAAAATAACTGAGTAGTGCGACGCTACTGCAACTGACAAGCAACATTTACTTTCTGTAGCCCTAGTACATTAATTGCAATTGTTATCTTGCAATGAATCTCTGGTTCCAATTGCATACGTCAAATGAAGCCAATCAAATCATATCTAGGATTCAATTTGTATCCCATATCTCGCAGAATGGACATGCCAAGTCATGAGTAAACGGGACACTGACATAAGCAATATGGTCAGGTATTTATTTGCCTGGTCATATTCCAGGAAAGAAAGTTAGGGGAGTGCGGGGGAAGATAAAGGATGATAAACGACCAAGAAAGTGGGCATAGATAAGAGGAAAACAGAATGTCAATGAAGCTGGAAAAAGATATTCTTTACCGGTAATGAGGAAATAGATACTAGGAAAGATATATTTCCTCATTTGGGATTTGCTTGTTGTTGATGGATAAGACAGAGCCATAGAAAATAATAAGTATATATTGGTTTCTGATGTATGCATTCAATGATATTTTGTGATCTTAAAAACGATGAATTTTTTACTATAAAATCCTTGATGTATCTTTAGTTGATGCTCATTGAGTTATTCTGTTTGATTTGGTTAATTAACGTCGCACTAGAGCTGCACAGTGGGCTACTGGCGACGGTATCTCGAAGGAAAGAGACCCTCTGGCAACCCTCCGATCGAAAGATAACTACATCTTAAAGTCAAGTCCACTTCGAATTCACAATGTTCTGATTGATAGCCGGATACTGTTCCACCGGGCACCCGGGCCCCTGTTTAAGCCAACAGCACGCGGTGTTCCCTGGTGGTCACCCTCTCTAGTACACCCATCCTAGACCGTTCCGACAGTGCTTGACCTCGGAGAACTGACAAGAACCAGCGTGAACATCGTGGTGTAGAAGTTATCCCCCACTAGAACTTTGAAATGCTGTATTTGGGACATTTCGGAGTATTTCAATTGGGAAAGACCCGAGAAAACTGCTGCGTATTTTTGAACTATGATCATATGAAGAGGACAACACCTGGATTGAAACATCAAACTCATATTTTCTCAGCACGATCATTAAAATCACGACTTTAGGTCCACAACCGATATATAACGAGCACCATTCTGGTTTACACGGCAAATCCTTTGATTCCAGAGTTTAAAACCCATAAAAACCTAGTAGCATTTACGGGATCTCTGCGGAGGCACAATTTATAAAAATAAGAGGAATCATGGTCAGATGACGATGAGAGGACAATATCTAAACAGTTACACCACACAATCTTAATACGACATTGAACTAATCGGATTTAAAGTGCACCAGTCCTCTATACATAGTGGATATTTTTTGGTGTGCGAAAGGAACTATTCTGTAAATTCTCTAGTTACCAGATCCCTACACTTTTGTTGCTGATAGAACTCACACCCATCTAATACAGAGTTCGAAGTACACATAATTTAACCGCCGCCGGTCATAAAATGAAAGTATCAATAAAATCGCCTCTACGTTTATACAAGTTAATCAAATATATGTAATCAAATATTTTTTCATAGTTTCCTTTCCAATATTCTCTTCTTGAAAATATGAAAAAAATATCGGAAACTGTTTTCCTCCCTATATATTTTAACAGTCAATATTAAAACTTGCAATTATTTTTATACTTCACTTGCTGATTTAATAAATTCTTCAAATTCTATTCATAACATTCGCACGAAGTTATTACATGCACATTGGGGTTGTTTAATCTATAATGTGATTTACATTTCTAAGAATTTTGTAGTTAATTGAATTGTTAACATATGACTGGATTAGCAACACCTGTTTCGGTGTTTACGTTGATAGCTTTGTACCTTGTTTTCGTCATCAGGAATTTCGAGCGCTAAAATGTCTTCTTCTTTATTTTCTACTGAAAATTTTCAGATAATATACTTATTTTATTTCTATTACGTGCTTATCAAAGTTTTAAATTTTGATGTGTGCTCTTTACTGTGGGATCAGTAGTAGTAGTGAAAGCTGTGTCAGAGCTATGAAGCTAAATAAAATGTACTGTTTTTCGTTACTGACTGGTCCGATTCATTTAACCTAAAACTTATGAAATAGTTAAGATTTACTCCGCTTGAAAACCGACAATATAGGTAGCTAGTGTTTTGTTTTAAATAAGTAAAAATTTTAATCAAAAATTATTTGGGTAATAAAGTGGGTGTACTATTGGGTTTTTGTATCTTGCCTTATAATTGGATCATATGAATGACAATGATTGATTTGGGTCGTAATTTCAATCGAGTGATCTTCAATTTGCATTACAACGCTAGACCCCCAAATTTAGTGCATAACGCGTTTGTAGCATGTTAATATATCACACGTAATGGTCAGTAATTTTTTTCTAAATCCGAAACTCTTGCTTAGCCTACTGATGCTTTTCAAATTTACACAATCAGTTTTATATAATATTTAACACTTTGCACTCAGCTGTCGCCTCTCAGGCGCCAACAGAACGACCAGTTCTTTAGTCCCCTGTTCTTTAAAATAAGAACAACATGATCTTGCGTTTAAAAAAAAAAACATGATCTTTTTTCAACTTGTTGTTTTGCAGATCCAAAATATATTCTGCTTTTGTTTTCCTCTATGATAAAAAAAAAGTATGGGGAAAAGAACATAAAGAGGAATAACTGTTCCATAAAAAGAACGCAAAACGCAGTGTTCTTGGCGTGCAAAGGGTTAATAATGCATGTTCCATGAAGCAGTAAACTCATGCTCACCAGGAGTAGCTGTGCATGCACTTCCATCAAATCCACAGGGCGGTTCGTCAGCCGGGGGCTTGTCTTTGTTCACCCACAGGATTTCTCCGTAGGGTTTGAATCTCTTACGAGAAAACAGACAACAATTATATTTTTCATTAGCATTTTAGTAAGCATTATCCAAAGTTATACATAAAAACTACCAGTTAATAAATTGTCAATATTGAATTATGTGCTTAACATTCCAGAAATATATGGATTGTGTTATGTAACAACCAGTTAACACACATAATGTTCTTTTTGAGAAAACTGGCTTTAAAGAAAAACACTCAGTATGAAAATCCATGCTGCAACAATTCGCTACATGTCCAATGTCGGCGCTATACTTGTCTAGTGTCACTACTGATTTTTTTAGCATAGGAAGTGAAACCTTGGGCTTCGATTTACGTGGTAAAATACATTAAATGTGTGTGTTTACCGTTTATTGCATAACACTATCCATATTTGCTGTAAATATATTTAAAAATTTGACGTTATGGCTTCAATGGGTCCCTCTCAAAATGTCTTGTTTATTTTTAAAAGTTTCCAATAAATGAAAAAATTAACCAGATATGCATGTAATATATTAAGATTTTAGATTTAGGGCCTTTGTTTGTTTAGACACATAATTAATTCTATATATGAACAAGCAAATAGGTATACCGAATAGGTAATTATACAATTGCATGCACCATTAAACAATATGCAACTTTAATTTAAACCCAATGGGGTACTTTTTTTTAATTTTATTATTTCGAATCTGGAACGTTATAAACAAGTGATCTGAACTTTTTAACCTCCCGATTATGGAATGTACATAATAATTAACCAATTAAAAAACTCGTTTTGAAAATAAAGAAAACTAATCTAGTACTTATTTTAAGTAATTTTTATTATTTTTCCAAGAACATTTCATTGCTTACCAGTTCTCCCTTGCTCTCCACGTTGAACCTCCCCACGGGCAGCATGCAGTAGGGCGGCACGGGCCGGCCGGACGGCATCTTCAGCTTCAGGTTCTCAGGGGTGGGCTGTCGCGAGAGCACAGTGTAGTTACCCTCGGCACCGCCGTCCTTGTCAATACGCATGACGGCACCCGTCACGCCTGTAACGCAAATGCACCGACATCAATGTCGACAGCACATCGCACACAAGCCCGGACTTTAGGGCTATAGGAACACAAGTTAAATTTGGGTTGGATAGCGCAGATGGTGCGTTAGGTGCGCGTTCAATATAACGAAGATACAATTTTGGTGTGTTACCTTTGAGTGGAGATACTGGATTTATTAAAAAAAATAGCAAACTCTATTTGTTGTATAAAGCTATTAAAAAAGAACGATATGAAGTAATCTGGCTAAACAAAATTCTAATAATGCATATGGTATCATTATCGAGACATGGGAGATGCCTTAGTCTTCAAATTCTTATGTAAGAATTTTCCATATTTCCATGTCTTGCTCGCGGAAGTTCGATTCCAATTTATATTTGATACTATTATTAATTTCTTATTAATTTAAATACGTGTCACATATATAAGATTAAATATATATTTATATAATATGAACACTATATATTTTAGATATATCATTTTAGCTTCAGAAATAAAGTTTCGGATTTTTTAAATGCCAATAGGTTTAATTTCCGTATTTATATGTCTGTGGAAAATTACAATGATATTTAATTAAATTAATAAAAAAAGTCTTAAATGTGTACAGCTATTATGTCGTTCTAAGTTCATAAGTTAATTTATTATTTCAGTAAATTAATGTTTCATGCGATTTGTTCATAAAATAAATATATATTTTCGAGGTGTGGGTTTTGATAAAAGATAGAGAAAAGGATAGGGAGAGAAGGCCCTATATGACAAGTAATTACCAAAAATTCACTAAATCCTAGATGAATTATACATAGAGAAACATGGTTAATGTTCATGGTAAAAGAAATATAACTATCATAGAAATAAATTTTGTACATACAGTCAACTACTCTTAGACACAAAAAATAATTTTATAGTACCAACACTTTGATGCAGGTGATAAATTTGTTTTTCTTGTTTCTGTAAAGTTTTATTTTTGGAGTGGGAACCTTCTTTCTTATGATTGCAGTATAATTTGGTTATACAATTGGTGCATATATAATCATAGAATTTTAAAGAAAAGCTTAGGAAAGTTCATAACATAGAAAATTTATGGGGAGGGGGAGACCATTTTTTGGAGATATGCCAAAATTGCAATGTGGGAGAAAACATAAAAAACATATAAAAATATAAATAAATTCTATTTCTTTTATATTACTT
The DNA here is from genome assembly GCA_963932185.1 of Troglohyphantes excavatus. NCBI lineage: Eukaryota > Metazoa > Arthropoda > Arachnida > Araneae > Linyphiidae > Troglohyphantes > Troglohyphantes excavatus. The sequence goes on along the minus strand of OZ010669.1, from coordinate 27,704,008 downwards.
TGATTTCTGGAACACGTTATTTAAAAAAAAATTATAATTGTGAAAAATAAATATAAATTATTTTTAACATTTTTTTAATAATTTTCTAAACTATAATTATAAAAAAAAATACTTTTAAGATAAATGAGTATTTTATTAGCTTTTCTTTCTAATATGTTTTTTAAAGTGATAATATATTTACATAATAAGTATCTAACAAAAATTAAAAATCATATAAATAAGAACAACTAAAATGTTGAGAACTTCAAGATATCACACCCCTCACCCCTTAACAACTGCTATTCTCTGAATATTTGCTATATTTATTGGAGACGCACTTTGCAAAATTGTTCTAAACTTCCCCATGAGAATAAACGATTTCTGAACATCCAAGCTGTTGCATAGTAGTGCGTAAAAAGAACTTTAATCTCGAAGTTGTTTATGTTTTTACTTTTTGTGGAGATATTTCTTTCTATATCAATATCGCACATAAACCGGGCGTTAATAAGAGGCGGAAAAGTTTTGTGATAACTCAACGATAAAAATTGTGTTTTATTAAAAGTTCAAATATCAGGGGTTGGTTTCGAACACATTTGACTTTTAAAATGATACTTTAACAAATGAACACATTAATAACAAAAACATTAATTCAAAGTTATATAATAAAAAAAAAGTCTTTGAAACCATTGTTTAACTCTTCTACACAAACGGAACAAACTTTGTGTGAGGGCTAAAGCTTATATCGATACCCCAATTTTATGTCAAGATAAGCTAGGTTCACTTGTTTACAAAATATTAAATGTCTCTTTGCTGTAATTTGTTAATTTAGAGAGCTCAAATTATAATTTAAAATCTATAAATATGTTTAATAAGTTCAAATAAATAACTTTATTTTACTGTTAAATACACAAAATTCGTACATTACGTCGCTCTTAACTATGTAAAATCCGTACCTATTATACCTGTGATTTGTGATAAAACTGTACGTGCTGGAAATATTTAATTATTTCCTAGTAATCAGCATCCAAAAAACTATAAAAAGACTAATTATTTGTAACACAATTTTTTCGTCGCAGACTAGTGTAATTACAAAAAACTAAAAATCGAAAATTTAATCAAGGATATTTACAGGATTATAAAAAATGCATGTTTATGCAAGGAAAACAGAGAAAAAACTTGTAGACAAGTAAATTACAAAATAGTTATGTATATAAAATAAGTCACGTATTTAAAATAAGGTATGTATTTAAAATAAGTTTTATATTTTTTATTCGAAATATGTTTATTATATACATCTCATGCATACTTACTAGTATATTGCGTTCTTTCCCTAAATGTCCGCATAATTTCTTTGCCATTTCTAGGGTCAGTATTATTTTTCAGAGCTTTTGCCAGCGCGTCCGCGTATAAAGTAACAGCATCGTACAAGTACGAGGCGTATGGTGTAATATGCTGAAAATACACATATTATTTATTACATATATTACAGAACATTTATTTACATTACATTACATATTTACATTACATTTAATATATTACAGAAGAATTTATATTATAAGAATTTTATTTACAATGATCCTACACATGAAATTTGTGTTGGATATTCATATTTATTTCAGAATATCATTTTCTGGATATATTATATTCTTTAATAACAATGATCGCAATATTTTTCGGAAGTTTGATTTCCAAGAGATTTGATTTATAACCATTTGCAAACTATTTATAACATTGCTATTAAAATACAATGATTCGCATTATTTCCACTGTCTCAAGAGGCAACGTGCGACCATACTTTTCGTATTGTGTAGTAATTAACTTTTATTTTTAGAGATTTTCCTTGAAAACACAACTAGCGTTTTTATTAATAAGTTGACTTATACCAATTGTATGTTATGTTTAGGTTGCAAATTCTTTGCTTATTTTTAGTTTGTATTCCTGTTCGACATTTTAACGTTTCAGAATATTATGTAAAAAAAATGGGTATCTAAACCTACTCGTTTTTTCTTTAATTATAATTGCATCGTGAAAGAACGTATGACATATCCAAATGCAAGTCACCGTACTTCCTCAAAAAGCAGCAATACGATTTATATTTCTAATATCTGCTTCTGTTTAAGCGATCTTAATGAAACCTGCCAAACTGAAAATAGTAGTTCAGAAGGTGGTTTTCCACATTATTTTATGTTAATTGCTTAAACATAAACAGAGGTATTACTACTCAATTATATTACTTTCCTTCCTTTCGGTGCACCTTTTTTTGTAACATTTCATCTGTTTATAACATCTTAATGTCGCCCTACTAGTTTAACGGATAAAGTACTGGGCTGCCGCTGCGGTGCTAATAATCTGGGTTCGATTCCCGGTAAGACGTGGTTGAAATGGTCCATATTTACTAAAAATCATTTATGAAGCAACCTATCTAGGCACACATCTACTCATTGTATTCATTTTTGAGTGCATATTTTTTTAAAAATTAAAAGTCATGTATTCGGAGCCATGACAAGCATCGAATGTAATAAAAAATGATAAAATTTTACTTATTTTTTATGTACCTATTTCTAACAGTGTACTATTATTGATAACAATGAATGTGGGAACAACTTAACATTAAAAACAAATACTTTCTTTGCTTATATATGTTTATATGTTTTAATAAAATTTTTTAAAGGTAACTGAAGCTAAACTTACGATTCCCCATTCGGTGAAGAGTTCCGATGCCTTGAACTTGAAGGGCTCCTCGGCGTTGTACTGTCGCACCTTGTCCTGGAACTCGTTGTACTTGTTCCCCCTCGGAGGGGTGGTCACCAACACGAGGAGGGACTGGGCACTCATCATCACCACTTCGTACGCGGTTCCAGTTTCGTCTGTAAAGAATGGGTTAGTCTACAGACCGGAAAGAACATATAGTTACTCTATGAATGGTTTTTGTATTTAAAAAAACTGTAAATTACAGTGGACATCTAATTATCCGAATTCTAGTTATCACGATCAATCAAAGCGGATTGCCAATTATTCGGATCACTTTGAGAGAAAAAATATAAGCAAAATCCACATTTTAACCTTTTACACTCCAAGAACACTTTGCGATTTGTGTTCTTTCTATGGAACAGTTATTCTTCTTTACGTTCTTTTCCACAGATTTTTTTAATACTCATAAAGGGAAAAAATCCTAATCTGTTTTGTATTTGAAGAGAACAAATTGAAAAAAAGATTGATGTTCTAAACACAAGATCATGCTGTTCTCGTTTATTTTAAAGAACAGGGAAACAAAAGAACTGGTCGTTATGTTGGCGCCTGAGAGGCGACATCGGAGTGCAAAGGGTTAAAATGTTATTTTCAGTGAATGATATGGTTTTTAATAGTCATTAAATTACATTACGTGTTAAAGCAAATATCGTTTTTTACTAAGAAATAACCTATTTTCGCGAATTATCCGGATAATATCTGATCCCAATTGATCCAGATAACAGGAGATCTACTGTATTAAAATAATGAAATAAATCATGATATTCCGTAAAAATTCATAATTGTGATTCCTTACTCTGTTGCTGTATTGTTATTGGAAGTTTTTGGAATGTATTTATATCGTTTAAAAAAATAGTTCCGGGAATTTCTGTCAAAAAATAGTTTTACATATCGCCGCCTCACAGCAACAGTAAGACACCCAAAAAAAATGAAAATGAGTTTTCGGTCTTGCTAATATTACCAAAGGTGCCTTTATTTAATGCAACACTCGGACATTTTTATGTCTTCTTTGAAATCCCTGAACTACAGCCTTCGATATTCAGCATTGAAAAAACAGCAAATTTTAAAATCAACTTTTTAGGCAACTCTGTTTTCGCTCATATCCTACTGTTGCCCTGAGGCGACGATATGTAAGTAAGTGAAGAATAATCGCATATATTACTATATAAATATATACCAAAACGATACTCGTTAAGACAAGCATCTCTCTACAATCAATGCTACTGAAATTGCGCTGCATAAAATTTGATACAAATATTTGCATTTTTCGGAAACCCAACCCGGGCGTATATAAAATATTTTTGTACTGATATAAATGTATATTCATATCCTACTGTTATATCCTACTGTTGCCCTGAGGCGACGATATGTAAGTAAGTGAAGAATAATCGCATATATTACTATATAAATATATACCAAAACGATACTCGTTAAGACAAGCATCTCTCTACAATCAATGCTACTGAAATTGCGCTGCATAAAATTTGATACAAATATTTGCATTTTTCGGAAACCCAACCCGGGCGTATATAAAATATTTTTGTACTGACATAAATGTATATTCATATCCTACTGTTATATCCTACTGTTGCCCTGAGGCGACGATATGTAAGTAAGTGAAGAATAATCGCATATATTACTATATAAATATATACCAAAACGATACTCGTTAAGACAAGCATCTCTCTACAATCAATGCTACTGAAATTGCGCTGCATAAAATTTGATACAAATATTTGCATTTTTCGGAAACCCAACCCGGGCGTATATAAAATATTTTTGTACTGACATAAATGTATATTCATATCCTACTGTTATATCCTACTGTTGCCCTGAGGCGACGATATGTAAGTAAGTGAAGAATAATCGCATATATTACTATATAAATATATACCAAAACGATACTCGTTAAGACAAGCATCTCTCTACAATCAATGCTACTGAAATTGCGCTGCATAAAATTTGATACAAATATTTGCATTTTTCGGAAACCCAACCCGGGCGTATATAAAATATTTTTGTACTGACATAAATGTATATTCATATCCTACTGTTATATCCTACTGTTGCCCTGAGGCGACGATATGTAAGTAAGTGAAGAATAATCGCATATATTACTATATAAATATATACCAAAACGATACTCGTTAAGACAAGCATCTCTCTACAATCAATGCTACTGAAATTGCGCTGCATAAAATTTGATACAAATATTTGCATTTTTCGGAAACCCAACCCGGGCGTATATAAAATATTTTTGTACTGACATAAATGTATATTCATATCCTACTGTTATATCCTACTGTTGCCCTGAGGCGACGATATGTAAGTAAGTGAAGAATAATCGCATATATTACTATATAAATATATACCAAAACGATACTCGTTAAGACAAGCATCTCTCTACAATCAATGCTACTGAAATTGCGCTGCATAAAATTTGATACAAATATTTGCATTTTTCGGAAACCCAACCCGGGCGTATATAAAATATTTTTGTACTGACATAAATGTATATTCATATCCTACTGTTATATCCTACTGTTGCCCTGAGGCGACGATATGTAAGTAAGTGAAGAATAATCGCATATATTACTATATAAATATATACCAAAACGATACTCGTTAAGACAAGCATCTCTCTACAATCAATGCTACTGAAATTGCGCTGCATAAAATTTGATACAAATATTTGCATTTTTCGGAAACCCAACCCGGGCGTATATAAAATATTTTTGTACTGACATAAATGTATATTCATATCCTACTGTTATATCCTACTGTTGCCCTGAGGCGACGATATGTAAGTAAGTGAAGAATAATCGCATATATTACTATATAAATATATACCAAAACGATACTCGTTAAGACAAGCATCTCTCTACAATCAATGCTACTGAAATTGCGCTGCATAAAATTTGATACAAATATTTGCATTTTTCGGAAACCCAACCCGGGCGTATATAAAATATTTTTGTACTGACATAAATGTATATTCATATCCTACTGTTATATCCTACTGTTGCCCTGAGGCGACGATATGTAAGTAAGTGAAGAATAATCGCATATATTACTATATAAATATATACCAAAACGATACTCGTTAAGACAAGCATCTCTCTACAATCAATGCTACTGAAATTGCGCTGCATAAAATTTGATACAAATATTTGCATTTTTCGGAAACCCAACCCGGGCGTATATAAAATATTTTTGTACTGACATAAATGTATATTCATATCCTACTGTTATATCCTACTGTTGCCCTGAGGCGACGATATGTAAGTAAGTGAAGAATAATCGCATATATTACTATATAAATATATACCAAAACGATACTCGTTAAGACAAGCATCTCTCTACAATCAATGCTACTGAAATTGCGCTGCATAACATTTGATACAAATATTTGCATTTTTCGGAAACCCAACCCGGGCGTATATAAAATATTTTTATACTGACATAAATGTATATTCATATCCTACTGTTATATCCTACTGTTGCCCTGAGGCGACGATATGTAAGTAAGTGAAGAATAATCGCATATATTACTATATAAATATATACCAAAACGATACTCGTTAAGACAAGCATCTCTCTACAATCAATGCTACTGAAATTGCGCTGCATAACATTTGATACAAATATTTGCATTTTTCGGAAACCCAACCCGGGCGTATATAAAATATTTTTGTACTGACATAAATGTATATTGGATAAAAGAAATCATCAAAAAAGCAACGTTTTCCTGAAGCTGACATCCTCCAAACAGACCAAGATATTCCTCGGATGGAGTAAATAAAAAACAACAAGGAAAACGGAAAGACTTTGAAATGCAAAACTGGTAAATTGTTATATTTTTTTTTGTCTAGATGTAAAAAGTTCGATCCGTCAAAGGGTCATCAGCTCAAATGTATATTAATATAAAAATGTATATGTTGCAAATTAGTAATAAGCATGATGTTTTAGTAAATTTGGTATCGGTATGAGGATTTTATAAATTTGTCAAATTGCTAGTCAATATGACAACTATAAGTGGATTAAATTACAGTAACAGTGATTGAAAATTCAGGGTCAAGTAGAAAAATTAAATATATAAAATTCAGTGTTTGTTTAGCCTTTTTGATAAATCTATCTTAAGATATACTTAAAAATGTATGAAAAAAACAGTTATGTAATTTTTAAATATCGTTTTTAATATTCTGTTTTGTATTTTAGTTCTAAATGCTGATTTCCTCGGCAGTTTCAAATGTAGGACTATTTATGTGGGACTGATTTAAATTGTTAGTTTACAATTCCACTTTGTTTAGTTACTTTTAAATATGTAATAAGTATCCCAAAATTTAAAAAATAAATAAAAATAATACAGATATACTCAATAACACCAGAACTTCAAATAGTAAAAACAAAGTTATAAATAACCAATTTTCAAAATACTACAAATAACATTTAAAAAAAAAAGATTTCATACGGTAAGTAATTAACCCCATTTGTAATCCACATGTTAATATATGTTTAAATAAACTAATTTAACGAGAAGAAGGGATAATTTATTAAAGTGTTTGCTATATAACAATATAAACATTTGAAAGAAGATTATGGTTTTAGCTTTTAAATTTGTTTTTATTATTTGACGATATTCCTTATTAAAATACATAAAAAGTATTTTTTGCTCTTATAAACCTTTCCTAATTATCCGACATTTAGGAAATTAAAGTGAAAATATCTAGTCATTAAAAACTAATTTTTTAAAAGTAAATCAAGTAAATGGAAAAATAGCAACACATAGAATAAAGACAAAATAAATAACAAGGAGAGTAAAGAGATAATGTGAAGCCTGTCAATTTTTCTAACAACATGTGTCTAACTTTGTTTTAAACTATTAAAATATAAAATAATTAAGAAAATGGAATATTAAAATAAATAGTGTAAAAAAATATTTATAAATAATTTGTTTTTAAAATTTACAGGTTTTTTTTATTGAAAGTGACATATCATAGAAAATATTTCTTATCCAAATGAAATTTACCTGAAATTATACATCATTGCTTATATTTATGATTTTTAAGTTTTTTTTATATAAATTGCTTAATTAGGTACTTTTACGAAAATCTTAACTATATTTTATGCAGTTAAATAAACTGTTGGACATGTTTTTACTTTTAGCAATTGCATTTACATATTAATAAATGACAAATATTGATTTCCAACTAAATGATTGAAACTAAGCATGCACACATACCTTTTTAAAATATAAAAAAAAATTGGTATGAATAAATTTTGTAAAATAATATTTAACAAAAATTCATAAAATACAAAAACACATTAAATGAGTCCTTTATAATGACAAAGTTGAAGCAGTGAATAATTTAAAGAAAGAAAATAAATGTGATTATTTTTATTCTGAGAAGCCATAACTCAAATGGGATAATTACTGTTTTTTTTACTTTCTTTAAAATACATTGTTTATGGCATAATTACTGTCATCATATATGTTATTTCTGTAGTACAGATCCCTTTTACACCCCTTAGATGCAACGAATCTTAACACATCAGAAGGAAGAGAATTTCATGGACCAGTGTCAAATCGTACTTTCATCTCATAAATATAGACGTTTTTATTTTTAAAAAAAGTTTTTAGTTTTTGGCTCTAACCAATGAGTGTGTGGTTTAATTTGTGTGTGTGGAGGGGGGGGGGGTCAGGCGATATTTTTCGCACTTGCATGCTAGTCTATAATATTAAATGAAAGTTCTACTCGTAGATCGCAAAACAGTTACTTCGTCTGCGTATAAAAAAAAAATTAAACTTTTTATACAAGAACTATTGAACCTCAAGATGTTCAACTGAGGCTCGAATTTGTAAAATTCAACTTTTAGTTTTTTTTATATAATTTTAACAGTTTTTATAGTATTGCATAAAGATACATCTTTAAAAATATTTCCCAAGACCTAGAACTTGTCTTCGTAGCTTAATCGCATGTATTCGGATAGTAGAACGTGGATGCCACATATTTTTGTACATTCCTTAACGATTTCCACAGCAACGCAAGCCAAACAACTAGTTAAAAAAAAGGAAAATAATTCCTATATAATTTCTGTTTGTTCATACTAAATCAAAGATAAAAACGTTGTAAGGTAGAAACAACCCACTAAACATGATCATTATATGCTTAAGTAAGCTAATGGAAACTTACGCAACCTGAAGTACTTGTGAGACAAATCTTCTGTGTAGCTTTCCATGTCAATGTAAATGACCATGTAATTTCCAGTAGCCAATAGACCACGAACTTGCAAGGCAGTAAGTAGTTTGCCGAGATCAGTTGTATCACCGAGGAAGACATAAACTAGAAATAAGGAAATATACGTATAAATTAACGTACATATAAATAAAATAATCCAATAAAAAATGCACAGGGGAATTACAATGATCGTCCATGCGGAGTGATTGGGGAGAAAAGGAGAAACAAAATTTCATTGTCATGGACTAGAGGTTATTTTGATTATAGCGTTTTTATTAAACGGACTGCCATCGTTTTTCCCGTTTCACAACTTGAAACAATGAATTTACAGTAACTAAAGGGATTTAGCTCTTAATATCAACAAAGTGGAACCTTGTCATGTATTTTTCGGACACCAAACATAGCTTTTAATAAACTAAAAAATTGTTATATAACAGGATAAAAAATATGATTTTTTTTTATTCCTAAATTTTTGCTGGATTTAAATATAGACCAAATCAATCGATGTGATCAAGACTCCGTAAGATCATTGATTTACAAGTGCACAAGTAATGTGTTAACAGCGACAATTCAGGACCCACTTTAAACATTCTGACACTTTTGAACTTAAGACACTCAGTACATGACATTTTAAAAAAATACTGTTTTCAATGTATATGTACGCAAATATTCAAAAATTATTTTAAAAGCATATTTCATTAAATAGTGTACCTTGTTAAATAAATGTCCCAAAATATTTTATAATGAAAATTTATGTAATGTGTTTTAACCTGCAGAAAAGAAAATTATTGGAAATATCCGTTAATACAATGTCAAATTAATTTACAAATACAATAATTTTAAGGCAAGTTTACTTTTACTGGAAATTGGAGTGCAAGCATTTCATTAACAATTTAACTTACTTAGTATTTATTATATTTATATGGTCAAGTGTAAAATTAGCTTATCTGTTTGAATATCAGAACACATGTAAAATATTTAAATTAAACTAAGGATTCAAATATGAAATATTTACGGGTCTTGTACCATTGCAAAATTCCATTAAACTATGTATACCATTCTAGATTAATTTTCATTTTACTTGTAAATTTAATCTAGTGAGCTTAAATTGTTGGGCGTCTAATTACATTGATCCTTTGTCACAGTGTAGTTGATATAACAATATATTTAAATGAGACAATATACAATATGTTTAAATGAATCACGTTTATTGAATAATATTGAGGCATCACTCAATTGATCTTCCCTGATATCGTACTGTTATTGGTTATACAAATCTAAAATATTAAATCCCGAATATGAAATCGGTTAGAACTTAACTGAAATCCAATATTCTAAATTGACATTTGAAAAGTTAGTTTTAAACTAAAGGACGATATATTGATAAAATATAAATATTATTAAGTGAATTCAATGAACTAAAACTGCATATTTACATACGTTTAAAATAGGTCATTGAATACTACATTTAAACATTACCGTTTTGATATTTTTCGAATATCATCTCAAGCAATTTTGAAGTGGTTTAGTTGTTACTCTGGGGAAACGATCGTGGTCAATGTTTTGTTAAAATTAAGACCAAAACCATTACTTTAAGTACATAGTTTTACTGGTATTGTACCAAATTGTAAAACGGGAAGAACGTTAATACTTTGTAAAATAAAAGGTTAAAATCTCAAAATCCATGTACAATGTCTATCAGCCATGAAACTTTGTATTTTGTCTTCTGGACAATCAGTCTAAACGTATCCGTATTCGATTTTAATAGGTTTTCCTATTTAGAACTATTACATATTTTTGTATAATTAGAAAGCTTGAACAATTTAAAATATCTCAAGCAAATCTTAACACCATACTTTTTATTTGTTAAATATGATTTTTATTAGGATACAATCATACACCTCAAAAATATTTTGTTATACTTTTATGAAGCGATTACAGAAGCATGTGGACTTCAATAGAAGATAATAATACAGGGTGGCAACAAAATTCTGGAAAAAAATTCCCTGATATTTCCCTGGAGGTGTAACAAAAATTTTCCTGATTTTACAATTACAATAAGAAATGTTGCAATTCATGATTTGTATATAAATAAAATATCCACGCTACGATAATACTATAATATATTGCATTGAAAAAATATAATAACTAAACATGTTTTCTGGAAGCAGATAAATAAAAAAAAGCAAGTTTTTTTAAATTTTTTCTTTTGTAGATAATTTTAAACGTTTTAAATGCTTCATATTTCCTATTCCAATCTTCTATAATTCATATATATATTCATTAGGCCTTAATATGTTGCTTACAATTCAAGGTCCAACAAAGGCAACACATTTTGCTTTTGCTTCTTCTTTCAGAAGTGGTTCACATTTTTACAAAAATATAACTGAAAATATGAAAATGCACATAACTATGTTTTTTTTTTTTTTTTAAATTCTGAACTAAAAAGACATATTGATAACTAAATTTCCCAGAATGGAGGGCACAACAGACGATAATTGCCGTCTTAATGATCCAAATTTGAAAAATTCCCTGATTTGTTTGTGAAATTTTGAAAATTCCCCTGACTTTTTCCTGATATTTCCAGAATTAAAAAATTCCAGGATTATTTCCTGATTATGTTACCACCTTGTAATAATACACGATCTTGACGAACGTTTCGGTTTAATGTAGAGTATACGGCTATACAACACAATAACCCTAGCTCTAACCTGTGTGGAAAGGATAACAAGAAGTAAGCAACCACATCCCGTGAAGCTAAATTCGTAACAACGGAATTCATACTTTCTCGTTTGGGTTCATCCATAAACGTAATTTCATAATCAAGCGATGCAATTGATATACCGCCCCTAAACAAATTGGCGTACACCCTAGTTAGTGCAGGGTTGCTTTATTCGCCCATAGAATCAATGCTTTGGAGATACTATACATAACTTCATTTGATTTCATCTCTTAACATCTCCGTTTATCATTCCCCCATATTCAAACCTAACCCAAGAACACGTCGCTATAGTCTGGCTCCGATTAATTGTCGGATGAGTAACTCCCCTTTAAGTTGGTTCCAACGAATTAGCAAACGCGTTTGGGCGAATTGCCCAATCGGCTTATCTAAAACATGTAAGCAATGTGACGTCACATGACCATTTAGCCTGTTCGCTAACCATCAATGAAGCACCTATGGGGAAAAAAGCTTACTTCTTGTGTCTTGAGACGTGTTCTGGACAATCTTGACGAACGGGTTGAAGCAGCAGTTGAGCTGCTGTTTGGAGTAGCAGCAGATGCGCGTGTTCTTGAAGCTCGCCCTGTGATTGATGACGAAGGGTTCGCGGATCCCTCGCTCCAAGCTGCGCAACACCGTCTCGTAGATCTCGGAACTCTCGTACACGATCGAGAACTTGTACCATTTGTAGTAGCGCAGTAACTCGAACACGGAACTGGTCACCTGAAAAGAAATATTTTAATATTTAGTTTCGTTTGGTTTCGTTTAGTGGCACTAGAGCTGCACAGTGGGCTATTGGCGACGGTTCGGGGCCTATCTCGAAGAAAAAGCCCGGGAACGATGCCTCGTATTCTTGAACCATGGTCAGATGACGAGGACAACCACGAGAACAACTCAGATGACGAGGAGCTGGCACCCAACGCCTTGAATAGACGTCGGGAATTTGGACACCGATCAGATTTATCGTGCTTCAGTCCTGTATACACGCCGTTAATTTTTTGTGGATGTTCTGGACGACATCCTACTATTTTGGTAGCGATGTTGACAACCCTCCGATCGCAATGTCACTACTTTTTACTATTCTTTAATCTAGTCCATCGCAAGGTTTGAACCGGGGACCCTTGGATTCCCAGCTGACACCTTAATCCATTTGGCCACGGAGGCCTCTTTTAATATTTAGAAATGATCCCCATATTTTCAAAATCATATCCCTTTCCAATTCAGTTTATTGATTTTCAACTGAAGTATATTTAATTATGACATTCCGGATTTGTTTATGTTTCCACTCTTTTATTTCGTTTAAACTGACATTCATATATTCCCAAGGCACTCCATAACACATTTATGAGTGGAATATTTTATATAAGTACTTTTAATATACGTTTTCGGAACGTTTAGTTAAATATCCTTTTTTCCATATTGAAAATGAAGATTTTTTTTTATTTGCAGTTTGGTGTCCTACTTTATAAGTTTTCTTATCACACTTTTTACTAAAGTTATATGTCAAACGTCTCCTTATAACCCGCAAAAATATGTGTACTTTTTTATATTTTTGAGAATATAGACGCTGTTCTTATTACATTTTTAATCAAGATGACACCAAATACACTACTTTTTAAATAAAGTAAACACAGTAGCAAACAAGTAACACATGTTCAATAAAGTAAAACTTTTCATCAATAATGAAAGTGAGAAGAAATCTCCAAAAATATTATTTAAAAAGAGTTTAATAAACCGTTTAGTTAGTTTCTCTAAAGTTCATATCTAAAGTTAAATATTCCCTATTTCGAAAATATTTTTTAGATATTAGTAAAGGTGTAGTTACTAATTATATCAGAATGTAAAATTTAACACAGTGACTACCGCGTGAATTATAAACAACTATCAATACATTGTATTTTACATTGGGATTAAGCTATGTGGCAGTCAAAGTGTTAAACAATATACCCTAAATAATAGAGTAGATATGCCATATAGCCACCTTGAAACAGATGGTCATATAGCCACCATAAGACAGATGGCCATATAGCCACCGTGAGACTGATGGCCATATAGCCACCATGAGACTGATGGCCATATAGCCACCATGAAACTGATGGCCATATAGCCACCATGAGACTGATGGCCATATAGCCACAATGAAACTGATGGCCATATAGCCACCATGAGACAGATGGCTATATAGCCACCATGAGATAGATGGTCATATAGCGTCCTTGAGACAGATGGTCATATAGCCACCATGAGACAGATAGCCATATAGTCACCATGAGCCATTGTTGTAATAAGCTAAAAACACACAAATTAATAAGCAGATTGGAAACTTTAGAGGCAGTCGCTACAAGAAAGATGCTGATTATATCTTAGAGTCGTTATATAGAAGGTTTTAAGTAGTACATTTCAAAAAACCTAAAAACATTTTTATGCCCCTAGTTATTTTTAGGTTTATACAAATAAAGTGTTTTCAGTTTTGGGATTCTTCACAATTTACAAGAGGACATACATTTTCAATAAAGTAAAGCTTATTTATTTCGTAATTCAACGTCATTTTCTTTCAAACAGGCAAAATAGTCTACCATTGCCTTCACATTACGCTTTATAAATAAAAAAGTGGGGTAATAACGTGTTTTATTATATTTTTCTTAAAAATCTCCAATATATATATTCTGTAAATGTAAGATATATTTACAGTGTATATTACAATTAAAAATTACTTCTTAGAATACTCAAAATCCAACAAATATCTTCCGACTTAAATCACTGACATTGACATGAAATGTTTATTCTCGATACAGCCCCCTCCCCCATATTCCCGCCTTATCTCTCATGGTCAGACCACACACGATGTCCAGTGGCCGGAAACCGTGGTCAGCGGTGTTCTTCGCGACCAGAATGATGGAAAGTGTCTATTGATCGCCAAGGAGAATAATAATTCCATCTCCGCATTCCACGACACACGAAATGCCAAATATGGAGTCTGGACTCCGATTACTCCGGATGATGATTAGAGGACATGGAAGGACAGGTAAGGACATCCCATTAGGGTGGGATTGTTTAGCCCTTAAAGTGTATAATACTTAAGGGGCAACAACGCGCGTAGTTTGGAAATCGTCGAAGACATATTAAATTATATTTAGGTATTCACTTAATGACATTTATTTAGGATTATACTATGCCTATTCAATAACAAATATTTCCATTTACACACAAAAAAAAATAGCTCCCGTCTCAGCCGCAAGGATATACCAGAATACGCAGATACCGTATATCCCATGCAAAAAAAATCTAGACATTTATAAAATCAATATAGACATTAATAGGTAGAAAACGTAAAATGTATATATACATATAGAATACACGGAGACCTGAGGGTAAGACCCATTATACACGAACGTGATAAATACGCATCGCATTTTAATGAAGCCTCAGTGATTAATGCATACAAACCACATGGTTTAAAGGCACCAATCACAGAGGCTTCTTCAAAATGTGACGTGCGTTTATCACGTCATTGTAGAATGAGCTAGGTAGACTGTATGATACGAATATACCAGATAATATAAATAGACCAATAAATACCATGAACACAAACCGATCAATAAATACCAGTTTTTTTTTCTTACAAATGGCATCAATGGTGAATTACCCTTCATCGAGATATTGATAATTTATAATTTTTTATTTTATTAATGGTTTGATATTTTGCTTTGTATTGTGATAAAGATCGCGAATGTGTATCCGTAGACATCGATAATTTAAAGAGAAGACAATTAGATCTGGTGTGTTTACATTCTTAAAGAAAATTATGCTTAAAAGAGAACTACGATCGCATATTGGAAATTTTTATGAACTCGTAAATTCAAATTGTATTTTGTACCAATTAATTAAAAAATATAATGGAAAAACAGAAATGGTGATGGATGAATATAAACTGGTATATATAATGTATGGTCATTCAAAGAAAGTCATATAATATATTTGTAGTTTATATGGAATATTATTATTTTACAAATTCCACAAAGAATCGATAACACACACAGTATCTTTATATCGTGCTTGTTATAATTACAAGCGAATATAAATCCATGTACATGTAAATTTTACTTAAGTACTTTCATAGGTTTTAAAATTATTTTTAAAAAATGTGGACTAGGTATATAACCATTATTGACCGTCTTCTGACAGATTAAATCAGGTCAGAATATTGTTTTTAACAATTTTTTATAGATTAGTAAAAAGCTTTAAATTTGATTAAATTTTTATATATATTTTTTTTTATAGAATATCTATATTTTCTTGTGTAGATGTTCCTATAATAATGTAATAATAAATTTGCTCAATTTAACATTGTCTACAAAATTTATCATCTCCTGTTTTAAGATTATTCAGAGATATAATTATAAAAACAAAAATAAAAGTTATATTTTCTTGTGTCACAGAAAAATAAATTGAAAAATATATCTTATTAAAATGGGAGAACTTGAGTCAGATTTTATATGTTCATTAAAACTATATGAATATTAAAAATATTTTTTAAAACGTAATCTTTCGTTGAAATATGATTATAATTACCTTAAGGTCAAACTATCAATACTTATATACCGTTAATCAGAAATAAATTACGAAAAGACTCGGTTGCGAAATTCCCAATTCATAACTTATAATTGAATTGTCAGTAATATATGCAACCCAATTACAAAGCTAAAGCAAAATTCGTGTTTAATAATGTTTTGACAAGAAGCAAAAATGCATTGACCAAAAAATATTTTTTTTTGTTTTATTAAGAAATTATTAATTATTAATCAAGAGAAACCATAATTAAACTTTCCAGAACAGACGCTACCCCGTACAGAAAATGTCACAAAAATTCCCTTCTCAAGTTATATCTGTGTTATAAGATTGATAAAACAAAGATAAATTACTTCGTCTATTTCAAAATGGAATTTCGCTTTTATAATATTTATTGCATTTAACAGAAAGTTCAGTTTCTATGTAACATAATTATTAAGAAAATAATTGTCATCGTTAATTTTTTTTTCGTACATTTAGTAACAAAACATTTTGGAACTATATTTACTAACAAATCAATTTGGGGTGTATAGTTACAGTAGCCCTAAAGTCATTAATAAATAACCGTTTACAAAATATCTTAATAACCATTAGACACAAGTTTTGTAATAATTATATTTCAAGGAACGTTAAGTAATCAGTAAGGCTTTAGATAGAAAAAAAAATAAGAAAATTAATTTTAAAAGGATAATCATTAATTAATATTAGATGCAACTTAAAAGCTTAAAGGAGATTCAAGTGTAACATGATTAAACCGCGCTCGGATGGAAGATTATGCTCGAATAAAATAAAAATCCTTATTGGAACGTCTTTAATACGATTAACAGTTAAAATATTTACAATATATTTATGCTCTAATTACGTTTAAGTCACATACATTTGAATGTTTCGTAAAATTATTATCTTCAAAAGTTTCTAAATATTTCATTCAACGAATTCTCAAAGTCTGTATAGTATGAAATATCCATTGATAAACTTTCCGAATATTTACTATACTTCATTAAATACTTTTCTGAACAGGCTGCATGCCTTAAAATTAATAATTAATACAAAGGTCTGAAATAATCCGTTTGCTTTACTCCCAAGATTACCAATTATTTGTTTAGTATATTTTATTATCTATTTAAATTTAATGTAATGAGTTAATATTTGAAGAGGAATAAATCAGTTTCGTTATAAATAGGATTACTCATTTTATATTGCAAAATAAGTATTAATTTTCGAATTTAATTTTAATGAATAAATGTACTAAAGGACATGGTTATGAATAATTATATCATATTTGTGATACTTTATTTCAAAAGGTAATGTTGCGTATACATTATTGCATGGAAAGTTTATTTCAACGAATGTTTAAGATATTATAATCAATTATCATGTTTCAATTAAAATTTTATGTTTCTTTAGGAATAATTAAATTGTATGAATGTATTTTGTTAATCCTGGTAATTCTATCAAAATTATTTTTTGATAAGTTTTACGATATTTAGTTGCTGCGAATAAATGCATTTACATTTTGGCAAGAAAATAAAATTAGCAAACTTGTTATGTTCTTTAAATAAAATAATTTAAAACATTTATGCCTTTTATTCGCACGTTAAATAATGCAATTAATGATTAATAATTTATTTTATATAATTTTTAAAAAAATATAAAGCAAAAAAAATTTATCCTCATTAATTTCGTTAAATTTTTGTCTTTAGCAGAAAAAATAGGACAAGTTTTTATAAAAATATGTTGCAATGAATGTTTGTTTAAAAACATTACTTATTGTTTGAGTTATTTCTAATTTTACATCTTGTTGCTAAAATGTTTTATTTAAAATAGTTATATTGGCCATAAGTACATACTTAACATAACTGTAATTTAAAAATTTAATAAACCGAAACAATCACCTGGTTCAGTATATATTTTTTTAATAATAAAGATACATCATTTTTCAAAAAAGAGTGACAACTAGCGTTTTTTATGTATACTGTAAACCTGACGTCCAAATAAAAAAATTGAATTTAAAATACTATAAAAAATATTTTTAACCGATGTATAAAATGCATTCCCTACATATTTAGAATATCTTTTGATCGGTTGTTCTCCTATACAACTTGTTTATTCTTGCAACAGTACTTTTATGGAACTGTTTATCAAATAAAAACTATTAAAAATAAACAGGCACATCAGTGCACATGAGAATTGCACAGTTTGTATGGCCTCACATATAACATAAAAATTGTCGCTGGGGGTGTTTATAGTTTTCTCCCCTTCACAATATGATTCAAAGACACTGCGGCGTCCTCCCGAAAGAGATTAAATGAAACTACGCGGGGGGATTTATGACCGTCTTAAGTTTTCTGTGGAGAGGCTTCCCTCAGGGCTGGGATTCCAACTTTATAGGCTGTATAAGAGGTATAAAGATAGTTTTATACAGCAACATTAGAGGGAGAAATGGCGTGAACGTGAAACATGTACTGAGTGGACGTATGAAATGAAACATATATTGATTCATATACCACAACACAAGAAATGTTTTAATTAAGTTTTATAAACTTTATGTTGCAAACAAAAAAAGGAGTATATCAGTTGAAAAAAAAATAGTATTCGCATGTACTGAATCATTTCATTTTCTTGGTAGAACTAAAAAAGCAATCTGGTATTGTTAGAAATAATTTATTTTATAAATACAAATTTTAAATGTTTTTTAATAGAACCCCTCCCCCTCACCTCTCTTTATAAAACGGGTTAAGTGTCCCTTATGCTTACTAATTGATATATGAAAATTATTTTAGGATATTTTAAAATATTGATAAATGTTTCAAAAAACGATACAAAAAATAATCTGATATACTTTTAAATTAAAATTAATTAATATTTTTTAAGATTATTAAGTTTACCTAAATTGACATTTTAGGAATAATATTTCCTTTTAATTAACGTAAGCCACAATTAAGTAGTATATTCTTTTATAAGAATACCGTTATTGAAATGGGGAATTGTATAAAATTCACAAAACAAAGTTTGGTTAATATTAGTTAGGATGAAATATTTTGGGAACGTAATGTGGTTTAATATTTAATAAAACATCAAAATGTATGACTTTAAAAAAGAAATAATGTAAACGCCTTTCCAAATTCTGTAGCATTACATATTATTTTATGTGACAAGACCGTGTTAAAATTACAATTATACAATTGACTAAATGAAACAAAAATACATAAATTAACTGAGTATTTTCACATGTTTGACAAAAAAAAACTAAACATTCCATACTAAAAAAAAGATGATAATATCATTATTCTATTGCGTTGTCAATTGAATATTATAGTATACTACCTACTTAATACATTCTATTCGAATTAAGATATACCAATTATCTAATCCCTGTTGTAACCATTAAACGTTAGATTAACGATATAGAGTTAGTTATTAACATTATCTTCAGAAATTGACATTACATCGACGAATTTTCGTAGATTAATCGACCACATTTATATTTTAACGGATAAACTATTTTGATTAAGGATTTATAGAACTAACACACTGCAACACTTATGAATACAATACATTTTAAAAGAAATCATGATAATTATAAACAAATACTAAATGTGTCAAGAAAATGAAACTAACTGTTAAAATCTTTGTTATGAAAAAAATTTCATATGTTTCGAATCGTTCAACAAACTAAGACGTCAAACATTTTATTAATTGTTCGCCGTTTAAAAAATATCATTATATGCTGTTCAATTGCACAAAACATATAATTACAATGTAATTGTGAAAACTTTTGTAAAGCATAAATAACCATTATTAACTTGGGATAAAGACTTCAAAGCGAAAAATAGTTTTAGTCATACGCGACAATTAATTATAATAATTATTCGAACAATTTATTGATACTTGCTGAAGCAAAAACTTTTAAACATATTTAAATACTTTAACACCAATTAGATGTAATTCAATCGAGAAGACTTCATTCGAAGATAAAGATTCCAATACTGATGGAAAAACAGTGCAATTCCAGAAGTAGATTTTATTACTCCATAAAAAAAACTTTGTTCGTGTACATTTTTACCTACAAGAAACTCACTTCAAATACTGAGTTCGAAGTTTCTTATAGGAAATGGAAAAAGCACTCTATTTAATAAAGCAACGTTACGCCATTTTTATGAAGTTAATGGAAGAGTCATGCAAGATATATGCAGTATAACAAACATACTTGAAGTACAAGTACCGAAAATATATTCCATTGCAGAAATTCTAATAAAATATATTGACAGAATATGTTCGTTTCTTTATTAGGCAGTATTTATTTAAATGCATTAAATCAAATATATAAACATACACATACACATACACATACACATACTCATATATATATATATATATATATATATGAGTATGTGTATGTGTATGTTTATATATTTGATTTAATGCATTTAAATAAATACTGCCTAATAAAGAAACGAACATATTCTGTCAATATATTTTATTAGAATTTCTGCAATGGAATATATTTTCGGTACTTGTACTTCAAGTATGTATGTTATATATATGTATGTTATATATATGTATGTTATATATATATATATATATATATATATATATATATATATATATATATATATATATATATATATATATATATATATATATATATATATGTTATATATATGTATGTTATATATATATATATATATATATATATATATATATATATATATATATATATATATATATATATGTATGTTATATATATATATATATATATATATATATATATATATATATATATATATATATATATATATATATATATGTATGTTATATATATATATATATATATATATATATGTATGTTATATATATGTATGTTATATATATATATATATATATATATATATATATATATATATATATATATATATATATATATATATATATATATATATATATATATATATATATATATATATATATATATATATATATAGTTTAAATTGATAATATTTTTAATGTAACGAATTAAAAATAATAGTCATGTTAACTTAATATTTTTGTATAAAACATAAATAAAAAAATATTAACTATTGGAATCGTAAATTATAGGCAGACAATTAATACATTTCTGAAACCAAACTTTTATTATTTAAGAATATAAATTTTAAACAAGAATTTCTTAAATATACAATCGTATAAAATTGAAAGTAGAATTATTTCAGGGTCATAGAATTATAATGGCAGGATAATGGGTCTTAATAGAGATTACATTCATTATAAAACGGAATAAAACACAGACAATTATACTTTTATTTAATTAAAAGTTCTCCAAAAGTTTATGTAATAGGAATTATCGAATTCAATTGTTATGTTTTACTTAAACATGCAAGTTCTTTAAAATTTGTTTTTACGTTATTCTCTAAGCTCAATTTTAAAGCATCATGTAAATTGATTTTTACCACTCATTTCTCACATTAGGAGTTCTAAAATATATGTTGAATGAGTGAGTTCTTTGAATAATTGGGAAACTAATATTTAAGATTAGTACCTATTGTTTTACGAAAATAAACCAATTTAAGAAAATTAAGTAACTTGAATGTTTTTATATATTAATGAAATATGCATTAAAAATTTCTCAAATCGTAAAAATAAAACGGAAATTTTTCACTTGAATTAATTTTTTTTAAATGTATAACAAGTAATTTAACAAGTATTTTATGAAATTATATTTTAATCACAAAAGATTTACGTCTTTATTTGTTTTAAAACTAAGCAGTTGAATAACTATATGGCTAAAATACGCAAAATAGAGATAATGAGATAACGGTAACTGAATATCGGAATATTCAAACTAGTAATTCTTATATCGAAAAAAAGATACACGTAATAGATAAAAGTAAATGCATTATTTCTAAGGATATTTTATTGTTTTATTTTTTCCTAGTAGTATCGGAGTTTCTTACTACTCTAAGTTTCTTATCGATATCATCAGATGTTCGAAAAAAAAACATTTAGCCAAACAAGTTGTTTTAAAAAACGAAATTGATAATGTTTTCTATTCGTATAGAGGGAAACACTAAATAATAAAAATTAAGGTAAAGCTAATCTCGTAATTGGACGCTTATCTAGGATTCTTGAGGAAAAAAATGTAAACTGTCGGATACAAGAATTGGGTAAAATGCATGGTGAAAATTATTTAAATACAATGATAAATTTGCTGGTAAAAAAGGGCTATAAAAAATGTGTTATATAAATATTTAATTTTTAATAAATATGTTCAATAAAGTTAGATACAATTTTATTTGCATTAATTTCTAATAATCGCATTTCTTACATTTTTGTAAAATACCTTTTGATTATTTTTTAAACCAGAACCTTTGGAATATCTTAGTTAAACATAATTTAATTTAATTTAATTTTAATTTGTATTAAAATTAGAAAGCATTTCAAAGACAAGTAGAAAAGGCATTTCAATGATCAGTTTTAGCTCTTTTTTTAACATTGGATAACTTAAACAAGCAAAAATATCACATTAAGATTCTAAAAAAAAAACATTAAATACAAACATATGGGTTTTTAAACGATTCTGTTGTATAAATATTTAGAACGAAATATTAAAGTCGTTAATAAAACAGTTTAAACTGTACAAATATATTAGTTTTGAAGAGCAAAATAAATGCAATTTTAATTTCTAAATTCCATTATAATGCCATTGTTTAATTTGAAAGTCAAAATTCAATAGGAAATTATTTTTAAGACGAATTCTAACGTGGTTTGGGTATTATTAATTACCCAAATATCTAAGGCGAAATAAACAATTGTTTAAAAAAGAAATGTCTAATCAAATCGCTGATTGTCATCGAAATGTTCGTTAAAAGTCAATAGGAAATGATTTTTAAGACACATTCTAACGTGTTTTGGGTATTAATAATTAACCAAATATCTAAGACGAAATAAACAATTGTTTAAAAAAGAAATGTCCAATCAAATCACTGATCGTGATTGAAATGTTCTGAAGGGAAACACAGTTAAATTGAATCCATTGCAAAAAGCTTCTTACAGGCTAATTAATTTGCAGATGCAATAAATTAAGCTAATGCAGGTTGTGTACTGTTTTAATTATGGGAACACAAGATGAAAAAGGAGTAAAAAAATATCCAATTATCTGATGACATTTAGAATTAGGGTATCGACGGATTACTGGAATTAACTCTTGCATATTTAGCTGCAACTTTCGTACGAAATAAATATTTGTATGGTAAATATCAGAGTTTTTGTGAAAGACGAATATTGAAGTTTGATCAATTAAAATAAAATTTTTATATCAAACTTCAATCAATTTTAATTAAAATTCTAACATTAAAAAAATGTAAAGTAATATAAAATTGAAAATACAAATGTCTAAGTATTTCTTCCAAGAATTGTATGGATTAGAATTGACATAGTTAAATTGGAGAATTTCACTGACATGATATTCTTATGGAAAATATATTAGGTTAGAAATAATTAAAGATTGATTGTTATAAAAATTGTCTAGACGTTGTCTTCCATTGTAGGAAAAGTTTTCGAAACTTGGTGATGTTTATTTTATTATTTCAGTCATGATTTAATTAGACTACATGCGCAACCAACATTTTCTGACATTTCGAAAAATGAAAATAATATTATATTTAAAGATCATTTAGCCACATCACTCAAATGTCTTGTTATTTCGGAAGTCTAAATAATAAAATATATTGCATAGGTAAAGGTTAATTAAAATATTTTTCAAATATTTTAATTAATATAAATTAAAATATTTTAGTGAGAATTTTCATTAAAGCACTTTAAATTTATTTTTATGAAAAGTTTTTTTTAAAAATAATTTGACGAACTGTGATATTAGCATTATATAAAAATACAGTTACAAAAACACAAAATGGTATAACTATTCAAATTATGATACACATGTAAGTATGGCATGCTAATATTTCATGCTAAAGCTGGCTTAAAAATCTATTTAATACAACAAAAATAACATGACACATTTATTAAACATCTAATAAGAATTAAAGAACACAATTTCCTCGAAATTCTATTTAAAACATTAAAACAAATACAGAGACATAACACTTCTATGTCCAATAATATATATATAAAATTACTTTTGATTGCCAATTAACCATTCAGTTCATTTTCAATAAATACAAGAAACAAAAATTGAAAAACCGTAGCATTCACCTTTTTTTGGATGGTCGATTTTGATGCTTAGCATTTTATCTAACATTTGATAGACAGTATTGTGTGTTTCAAATTTTGCAATCTTATCAATATCGGTTATTACAATATATTTTTTACATGCAGATATATAAATCATTTAAAAAAAATAGTATTTGGTATCAAACGATGTTAAAACGTACTGAAATAAAGGAAATCCTAACTATTCAATATCCTGAGGCAACTATATGCAAATAGATGAAACCTGACTGTAACCTTTGCCAAGAGGACTGATATAAATTGAAATGTTTAGTTGCGTATTTTCCTTTTTTTTCCTTGTACACATATTTATATAGTTAACTTTAACCAGAGCAGACCTCTGTGAGATTTTAGTTCAGTTGATGTATTTTTATTGAATATATTTTGTTGAGTTTAAGTCAAAGTTTATTGTATATTAAATATGCAAATCTCATCATTAGAGTGGTGCAATCTGAAATTATTTCCTATTACTTATCAAGTGTCTATGTATATTGAATATATATGGAAATTGCACACAATGGACTTATTTTAACTATTTAGATGTTAAACAACTACCGTAAGAATTTATTTTTTTACGAATTTATAGTTATTCGCCATTGGCGCAAAATTTCTAAACGGAATTCTATGGGAATTGCATACATGGAAGTGTTTAACGGTATTTTTATAAATTACATCACAGATAACCTTAAAATACTTAAAAACAAAACTTAACTGGTTTAACCATTGTCATGCCACATCTAAATGCTAAAGTCAAACACTATAAAAGTACTTAAAAATGAGTATCTGGACATACAGGTTTTGATTGTGTACAATTGCATCGAAAATGAGCGATGCGGTACTAAAATTTAAGTAACCGTACTTTCTCAAAAATAAGCAGTGTGATTCAATATTGCTAATCTTAACTAATATTTAAGCCACCTTAACTAAGCGACCTGCCAAACTTAATATGGTCGTTCAGAAGATGGCTTTCCACGTTATTTAATATCGATTGCTTAAATGGAACCTAAGTTATTGCAACTCAATTATCTTACTTGCCATTCGTATGTCACACATTTTTAACATTTCTTCTGTTTATAACTTCCTCAATGCGCCATGGTAGTTTAACGGATATGGCATTGCGCTGCGGTGCCTGACGACCTGGGTTCGATTTTCGGTGTAAACCTTGTTTATAAGTTTATGAAGGCAGTCATGGTACTCATTTTTGAGTACATGTATTTTTCAAAAATTGAAACTTTTATATTCAAAGCCATGATAAGCATCGAATGTACTCAAAAACAAGTACATTTAACTTATTTTCGAGTAAATATTTTTAACAGTGTGCTGTAGGAAATAATGGCGTTTCCACGAAAAAGTCGTTGGACCAGTTGAAAATCCCACCCCATCAAATTAGACAATTCCGAAAGCAATCTTTCCCAACACTCGATGCAAGACAATTTTTATTAAAAGAATTCCCTCTCCACACTTCATTCTGTCAGTAAAATACGAGAGAAAGAATCCCTTAATTGGAAGAAAAAAAATCCTTTCGAGATTCATCTTCTAAACCGCATCGATCGACAGCGAGGTATTTAAATGGCTCCGCTAAGAGAAACGAGATGGAGTAATTGAAATCCACATTTATTTTAACTCCGATTCGAAGGCTTCTACGTTTACAAAAAATAAAGGCATCGCCATTGATTTGTTTTTTTTCTTATTCGAGACATCTGCCGGGATATTAAAAATAAAAGAGATAGTGTTTGTTTTGATGCTGGGTCGGTGGGGTTATTGAATTTCGAAATATTTAGAACGGGTTAGAGATTTTGGTTGAGTGATGTTGTTAAGAGAATGTCGTGTGTGATTTGTATTTGAATGGAAGTTTGCTTTGGGGGAAAAGCTTTAAAGTTTGCCATTTTTAACAAAAGTAATTTAAATAGAGATACGTTTCGCTTTATGTTTGAAATTTTTCTTTCTATAAAACGGTTTGTTTCCAGTTGGATAATACGAACTCATCTTCGAATTTATGTTTAGTTTTGACATTGATACTAGTAGAAAATAAATATGTTTTTAGGTTATAGTTATTTTAAACCAATATTATGATTATAAATTTTGAACTGTTAGATTCACTGATAGATTATTAGGTAAATGAATTGCCATCACGATTTGGTAACACTGCCCTATTATTTCTTTGCATACAAGAAATAAAGTATATCTCTCTTTATACAAATCTACAACTTTTATTCGTTTTTCTTAATAACTTCTGACATTTAAAACTAGAACTCACAAAACGTTTTATATTCCTACGATTCTATAAATGATTATTATCGGCTTGATGCTAACTAAAAGTATTATTTACTGATTATATTTTATTAACATAAGAATATACTACAATATATACTGTACATAAACAAGTAAAACATCTGTTAGTACCCGATGTTGTCATGGAAAAACGAGCAAATACAACTACTAACTAGAATAATGCAACTTTCAAAGCATTTATAACTTTGTAACGGTTTGTATGATACTTGCTATACTTAAATAACTATTGCATATCAATCGGATACAATCCGATACCTACAAGATACCCTTCAGCGATCTCATAAACCAATAACACTCTGATAGCTTCGATTGTAAGAGTGAACTCAAATATTTAACGAGAGGACTTTAGAAATGAACTGAAGTCCTTGCAGGAATTGTGACAGGACGCATTCTATGAATCCAGAGAACTGAAGAGAGAAATCGACGGGTTGCAAGGAGAGACGTCGGCGTCAAATGAAAAATCGCTTTGGGCGTCAAGCCATGGTTGGCGACTCGGAATAAAAGATTTGGACGAATTTCGAACTGGTTAGTTCGATAAGGAAAAGGGATATACGAAGGGCTGCGATTCGCATGGAGATAGATTAGTTTTAAATTGTCACTTGAAACGGAACAAAACTGTGTAAGTTTGTATACGAGAAAAAAAATACAGTTATTATTTTTATTTAAATGTTACAAGAAATATATATGTAGTATAAAAAATATATTAACGTTTATTTTATCTTTACAATTGAAGAGACCAGAGTGTTCAAACACACACACACACACATATATATATATATATATATATATATATATATATATATATATATATATATATATATATATATATATATATATATATATATATATATATATATATATATATATATATATATATGTGTGTGTATATATATATATATATATATATATATATATATGTGTGTGTATATATATATATGTGTGTGTATATATATATATATATATATATGTGTGTGTATATATATATATATATGTGTGTGTATATATATATATATATATATGTGTGTATATATATATATATATATATGTGTGTGTATATATATATATATATATATGTGTGTATATATATATATATATATATGTGTGTATATATATATATATATATATGTGTGTGTATATATATATATATATATATGTGTGTGTATATATATATATATATATATATATATATATATATATATATATATATATATATATATATATATATATATATATATATATATATATATATATATATATATATATATATATATATATATATATATATATATATATATATATATATATATATATATATATATATATATATATATATATATGTATAACAGAATATCTGAGCCGCCACCCCACTCTCAATTGTCATCTTAGGCAAATACAGCCCCCATTTGCTTTCAATTATTTCAATTGAGGGAAATTAATTTGACATAAAACTTATGCTAAAAAGCAGTTTCGTAAACACACTACTTATTTTTAGGTAATTTATATAAGATCATTCATTTGCCGACTCATGGTTCATGCCAAATATTCAAATTAAAAAACATAATAAGAAGCATTTAATTGTACAATTTCCGATTTGTGTACTACTTGCATTCCCAATATGTTAAGCTTGCCCAAATGGAAAGTAAACTTTCTCGA
Organism: Troglohyphantes excavatus; assembly: GCA_963932185.1. NCBI lineage: Eukaryota > Metazoa > Arthropoda > Arachnida > Araneae > Linyphiidae > Troglohyphantes > Troglohyphantes excavatus. The sequence goes on along the minus strand of OZ010669.1, from coordinate 27,675,583 downwards.
AACCTCCAACGGCTATTTATAAATAAAATGAATTTGGTTTATTATTTAAAAAAATTAAGTTACTAAAATTTCTAAATTTGGAAAAACACTGTTATTATTCCAACGTTTTATTTGCCTATATCTAAATTTGTATACAACATTGTTATTATTCCAACATTTTATTTACCGAGGTACTTAAGATTATAATTTAAAGTAAAAATACCTCTCAAATCATATTAAAAGAACTATTTTAAAAAGCAAAATGTATTTACATATTTTTTATGCAGTTTTACAAACAAACCACACTTACATTCCAGAAAAAACAATTAATTTATAAAATATTTAAAATTCACTTTCATAACTAAAAAATAAATTAAGACCTCCTTAAAAGTTCATTGAATTATGCATTTCAATTTTACAAAAATGAGTTCTAACCCAACGGGACTAAACCGGAGAACTTCCCGCGAAATCCTTAAAAGCCGCGCGAACCTCCATTAATAACCTGGTAGTGTGAGGAGCACTCTTATAACGGAAGCGGGGCTAATTACTTCTGGCACGACCCCTTCCACTTCCTCGCTGAGAAATTATCTTCTCAGCATAAAAGATTAGTCGAGTCCCGACACTTCCATTTTGGCGAGATTCAGGTTGTCAGACAGCTGGATTGTCGATCAACATTGCTTAATGACGCGGGATGTGTATGGAGTGTTGTTGTATAGGTGTTGTTGTTAAGAAGTTTGTTAACTTTTAACCCGTTTCCGATCATTGGGTTCGACAGTGAAAATAATGTGTGTGATCCAGTAATGAATTTTGTATCAGTGTTTATGTCTGGTAACAGTGACTTGTAATGGAACAGTATGTACATTTAACCCTTTGCACTCCGCGAACATCTTTGACATTGCGTTCTTACCACGGAACAGTTATTCCTCTTTCTGTTCTTTTACCCACAATATTTTATGCTCTTCGAGGGGAAAGAATCGAAATATGTTTTGGATCTGTAAAAGAACAATTTGAAAAAAAATCGATGTTTTTTAAACACAAGGTCACGGCGTTCTCGTTTATTTTAAGGAACAGGGAACCAAAAGAACAAGTCGATATGTTGGCGTCTGAGAGCCGAGATCGAAGTGCAAATTGTTAAGTAATTTTAATAGAATGTGATGGTTTCCTATTTTTTTCATAATATGGCCCAGTGGCGGTGATTAGGACGAATGGCTTCCAGGAGTCATATCACAACTTTGAAACACAATGTAACAATAATCATAAAGATAACTAGAACACTTTGAGAATTAGTTTTGTATTTTTTTTGTAGGGAAGGCGGGCAAGGCTAGATAGTAAAGGTTAGGTGGTATTTTATGACTATTAAGCGAGATAATTATTATTTTACAAAAATAAATAATATTATTTGGTTATTTGTGCGAATTATTATATTAGACGCTCAGAATCATTAAAAAACATTCACTTAAGTTACTTTTTCCAAGTTATATATTGTTTGAAAGTAATTATATTTATTGTGAAACATTCAAATATTCACACAATAAATAAAATGGATTAAAATTCTAAGGTAACGAAAATATCTTCAAAATTTCATTTCGAGCCCTGGGACAGACAATTATTTCGAATTTAAATTAATCCTATACAAGGGACAGATAAATTTGAGTTTAAAATAAAGTTCAGCTTGATCAAAAACACAAAATCTCCCGAATCCGTGGTTGCAATTTAAGTAGCCGCATTTCCATTTAGCGAAAGCAATCTGATTACAATCACAACTCCTTCGAACGTGGATGTTTAATCAAACGCCGAGTTAGAGCTACTTAGCTTTCCCTAACGTATTGTAATTCCGAGCACACTATCTACTACGCATCTACACCCCTAATTCGATTGCAAATCGTGGGAACACAAATTGGAATTTCCCATTCTACTGATAAAGAAACAAGAACAAAATTCCCCTTTCAATTTAACTATTCCAACATTTGATACTTTGTGGTCCTGTACGCAAAACTTTGCGGAAGTTTTCTGTTCTTATCTATTTTCTATTGACAGTCCGTTCAAAATTTATGTAGACAAAAGCAGCTGCGTCGAATAAATTGAGATCGATTCTGGTAAAGCTGTCAATTTTAGGGGGTTTGGAAGAAAGTTTTAAGGATTAAACTATATCATTTGTGGAAGTTTAAATAAGATAATTGATCAAAAATGATGTGGTCCCCAAGGGAATCTGCCTGCGTCAATTATGGAATATAGAAATTTTTATTGATTTCAGTGTAATGCATATTTTATGCTGCTTAATGATGGACATATAATATAAGTGGGGCTGTAATATAAGACTATGAAATTTGCGATACACGTGATTATTTTCAGAAGCAACTCAATTTGAAGCAAAAATAAATTACATTTGTAAAAATTATTATTTAAATAATGTGTAATATATATATATATATATATATATATATATATATATATCAATTTATGGCAATAAAATGTATAACCCTAAAAATATTTCATTTTAACGTTATATTTATAATATATTTAACAAAGGATAATAAAATGTTTTATTTTGGAAAATTCAACTATATAAAAAATAAAATGCATATAATTTTTTTTTTACACATTTTATTTTATTAAGTGAAAATAATAAAAAAATAAAAAAATTATTATCCCAAATTTAACTTTAAATAAATAGGTAAAGGGGAGAGGTTAACACTGCGCCATGTTTAAAACTATGAGGTTTTTTTTAATATTATTACTAGTCTATCCAAAAACTCTATATATAATTATTAGTCAGATGCTTATTACCATAAACACATTTTAAATTATTCAATTGATATTCCTCTAGACAGAATATCGTTTATGTTATATCCTTATACACATTTTTAATTTTTCTTTTGTTTATTTTTAAGTTCACAAATTTTTAAGTATTGATGCAGTCATAAACTATCATAAAAACGTATGATATGATTCAGAAATATGTATTTATGAATATTCAATTTATTTGCTGTAAGATACATATATTTGATCAAGCAACATTTAAAAACTCATATCCATATAATTTCAAAACTGACATACTGTTTAGCTTTGCTGACAAACTCCTTTTAGAATTTCAAACTTAAACCATTTTTAATAAAAATACAAATTTATATTGTACGTAAAAAGTCACTACTTAGAGCGATCAATCATTTTCTAGCATCATTATTGATCATGCAATTCGCAATATAAACGTGATAGGTCTTAAGTGTGTATAATATATAATGCATTTTAAAACTAAGTGCTGTAGGATCGGTAGTTGCAAGTAAAATTGCATGCTTTTAAGAGAAAGGTCCCTTTAATCATTATAAATATTTTCCTTTTTAGATTTTGAAGAACTTGTCTGACAGTTTTATTTTTAGAACTATTGACGTTATGAAAGGTTACAGTAATTTTTACACTTTATTTTTTTTCATATATGTTTAATAGAATTATATCATTTGAACACTTTAGCAAATGATTATTAGGATACGGAAAATTTGTCGGAACTAAACTAATTAATTTTGCTAATTGGGACACTTAAATCTACATTTATCAAATTAGACTTCACATAATTCGCGCACAAATCATTTTGAACCAGCTTATTTAAATTGGCGATTCCAATTACAATTGTTGACAATGTAACTAAGTTGGAAGGAATTGTAAGACAATAGCCAATTGATTACCCATAAGTAAGAGTAATAAATGATTAGGACTAAAAGTATTAAAAGAAGATTACTGAATTTGTAATAAAACACAAAAAAATAATAAATAAGTAAAAAAGTTACATTGATCTCCTAACTGGTAAATACACCCATAAAAGTATGCAATAAAGATATTACCTTAAAATAAAGTTTAATAAACTTTATTAAAGGTAATCTTAAAGCTTTAATTAAAAGGACATATTTAGGTAATTGATTTTTAAAATAAATACTATCAGAAAGAAAAGGTTTCAAAAAAATAGTATTTCAAATACTTTTTTTTTGCGAAAAACGTAAATTATTCTCGATAATAATTAGCAAACTAGACTTGTTTTTAACTGTAAAATAAAAAAAATGATGATTAGATAGTTTAATTTGAATATACATCAATTTTGTTGATTCCACAACCCCAATTTACTTCTACGCAAACCTTTAATCCATCAAAGTCGACTAAATCGAAAGAAAAGAAGCCTTTTTCAAACAAATACCCAAAAGTTTTCCGACAAATTAATTCTGTCAGCAAGTGGACTGGACTCTACTTAACTCCCTGATGGATGGAACAGTGAAAGACTATCACGGTCTTTTCAGTGGCGTTCACAGTTGGGTAATAAATGGGAAAAAAAGCAATGACTAAACATCTAACACCTGATCCTAAGCAGTTCTTTTAAAAGCTAGCTGACCCTTTAAAAGACGGATTACACTGCGCGATCGTAAATTACAAAAATTCGCTCTATTAAAAGCACTAAAGCTTTACAATTGAGTAACGCAAACGTATTTTAAAATATAAATTTTTATTTTCTAAACTTTGATTTAAAAAAAATCAATTGTAAAAGTGACTTTTTTATAAATACTATATATTTTAATAATTTAGTAGATTTTTTTAAAATTTTAATCCACTGAAAATCATATAAATATTTATAAAAAATTCTACTCCTTGTAAAAGACAGAAAAGTTGTTAATTGAAAAGCAAATATTGATAATTTTGCTAAAAATAGGTGAATAATTTTAAAGCTGAAAACTTTATGAATATCGAAAAAAAATCAAATAGTACATCAATTCAAATTAAACATAATTGCGACGTGTGGATTATTAAAATAAAGATATGATTCCTAGCATAATAGATAATTAATTCAAAACTATACAAAAATTTTCAAAAATTGTTGGACGACTGTCATTGCTTGGCTGTATCACCTTTAGATGTATTAAGATAGCAAAAATAAATTTTCAAGTACTTTGGATAAATTTGAAACAAGTATGTTGCATTTAATAACAACAAATAAAATATTTAAAAATATATATCTAAAACAAATGGTTTACTATTTGTAGTTAAACAGCTAAACGATGACCATCACCCAACAATTTGTGACTACCTGTGTTTGAAATATAGTACCAAACTGACCCCAAACCCATAAAATTAAATGCAAAAATCGTTTTTTTTTTGTTTTATAAAGAGTAACACTACTCCTAAATAATCAGGAACATTTTAGACAGCTAATTAACAACAGATATCCAATTTGATTCACAATATGTTAATATTTTGCAACGTTTTACCATTTTGTGAATTCAAATCCAGCTCTAATAATTATATACAACTACATGCTATCGGCCTGGCAAGGTTGGTCCTGTCTACATAGCACAACCACACGATTATCCAATGCCGATTCAATTGATGTTTAAAACTATCCCTAAGAATTACCAACACACTCAGATAAACTATTCAATTTGTCTATTACCTCTATTAAAAAAATAAAACTTTATAACGTAAAGAAAGCTATGATTTATAAATTTGAATATACGACCTCTAGTCACAACGGTAATATTAAATTCCAAAACCCCAACATCACCCAATTTTATAAATTTGAATAAATGAATAAAGTCAACTCTAATCAGTTAAATGCATAAAAAATTTGAAAAGAACATTTCATACCACCACGTTTTACAGAGGAAAAATAAATACATAATTTCTTTAAAAAAATTATTATTATTCCAGTAATAACGCATAATTTTAAACGCATCAAAAGGCATCGAACACCCAACCCATTTAAAATATAAACCCAGGGGCTTATTTATCAATTTTGGCAAACACACTTTCAGAGTAAAGACATCTCGAATCTTGTTTTCAATGCTTAATGGCACAACATCAGAGTAAGTATACATTATCTGGAAGCTATTTAATCATTTAATTGATGCAAATAAGAAAGTATTATCTCTCGAATACTTCACTGATGGACTACCACTTGAGTGATAAATGGTGGTGGGATAGAGTTGTAAAATTAACTTACACCTGATCCGTGAAAATTTATTCACACGCTACTTGTGAACATCAATTCGCTTCTGCTATAACTGAGTGCAAAAAGAAGCTGAAACTTTATGTTAATGGATTGCAGTAAAGATAGTTTTATCTCACAAGAAGGTTTCAGTTTAAATATGAAACTTGAAGGGATTAAGGTATTTTTTTTATCCATTTCTCTGGTAGGCTGCAAATTTAATAAAATAAAAAATATACAACTATTACGACTTTAAAAAAAATTGTGATATTAAAAAAAATAGTTTTGAATTGTATTGTAGAAATTTCAAAGTCTTCTTTTTAAATTATTACGAAATATTTTTATGAGAGAAAATATTGATTTGTATATTTTTGTTTGAAAATACGAAATGTGTCGCATATTAAACTAAAAAAAAATACTCACATTTTTATATTTACGTTTGCATACAATTTTAGAGAACACATTACTTTTTGTTTAAATTAATTATGTTTTTTTCTTAAATCACAGATAAATGCATCTCTTATTTTTTTAATTTCCCATATTGTTTAAATTAACATGATTTTTTTTACAATTAAAACTTGATACGATAACCACTTTTTTCAAAATTGTACTGAACCTTTTTTAAATCTCAAGTTTAAATTTCCCTCAAGAAATATATTTTATATATATTTCAATGACTCTTAAATAAATATTTAATTATAAATATTTTATCAATTGATTGATCGAAATAACGCTACACAATTGGTTACCAGTGAGAATTTTGCATTTGTTTCCAAGAAAAGATATGGAAACGCAATATAGTACTTTGAACAATGGTTTGATGACGAAAACGGCACCTGATCTCGCACCCCACTTTCCATACTTTCACGCTACAACTAACATGTGGACACATATTTGGATAGATTAAATATGCACCTGTCATTTTGCCAGGTCTAAGTTCTGTTGAAAAATGAGGATTGAACTGATTTAACATTTTCACGGTAGCTCCATAATAAAAAGTTGAACTGGCTTCCAAAACCCGGAGAATTTCTTAAACCCGGAGGAAATGTTGCTTTGAGAGGCAGGACAAATATTTTCCAAAGCTTTGTGGCAGTACAAATTGCCTTACAATATCAGGTGTGTAACTCTGTGACGTATGGGCAGTTAACTATCCTTTCTCAAAGCAAGTATATTCGCAAATTCGAGGTAGGTCCATTGAAGGTTGGAAATACAGAAAAGCCCAACCGAAGACGATATGCAGAAACCATTGTCAAATGTCACCTGTCCGAAGCGATGTAATTATTTGTTCGGGACCACACAACATTTCTTCAGACCTCACCCGTTTTAAAAAAATCCCCCCCACCCCTTTCCGTGGGTCGAAAAGGTGTCCTATGCGACACCTGTTGTCCAGCCCACACGCAAAGGTTAAAGCTCGCTGATCTACTAACCAGGTACAGTAAGACTCTTTTCACAATAGAACAAACGACAAACTATACAAATTTCGATTACTATAATTTTTTTTTAAAGATTATAATTAAATCCTAAGATAACTTTGAAAAGTGTAGAACAATATAATCACCACTATATCCCACCCTTCAGTAATCAATATCTATTAAAATCAAATCCCTCGAAACCTAAAGCTATATTTAACATTTCAGAAGCAAAATCTCACTTTCTATTCTACTTTCTATGAGAAAAGTGAAAATATTTCGAATCCAAAAGAGACAAAAATCCCATTTTAATTATACCCCCCCGACTTGAAGTATCCCTCCTAACTTGTATTGGGATTGATGAAATCCAATTATATATCCCTCGAGTAAGACTTCCCTTCAATTATCGAGAAAGTGGACTAGAAAAGAAGAAGAGGATATGTCTAATTATGGATTCGACTTTTGTGTGGGGGCTTGAGGTTCGCCGTAATTGACGAGATTTTTATTTCAGGGGTACTGGAAACGAATGGCTAATTACACGCTTTCTTTGTGAATCAAAAATGTTTCTTCAAGGGATGCGTGAGGGGAGATATTAATTAAAAATATTTCCTGATAATGGGAGGTTTTGAAGTATTCTTGTTGGATTTCAAAGAAGATGATGTTGTGGATTGTATGGGAGGAGGAGATGAAAATAATTATGCGGAAAAAATATTTAGTGGGTACATATTGATTGTTTTTTTTAATTGGAAATTAATTTTTAATATGAGAATTTAATTTTTAATATGAGAATTTAATTTCTAATAATAGTATAAAAATTGTTTTCTAATTGCAGAGGACTTGTTTGGCCTGTTGTAAAACTGCAATTTTCAGTAGGTGGATTTCTAGTTGGAACCTTACCTTGCAGTTTAACATCCCCATGTAGAGGTGGGTGATTTGCGTTATAAAAGCCGTGATCAAAATATCCACACATCCGTCCTTATGTGTACATTTAGAAAATAGGGTACCTAATCAGCAGAGGCGTAAAGTTTTCAAAATTATGGGGGAGAGGGGTCGTATCTATAAATTTTAATAAAAGGCATACATTTTAGGGGATTTTAGCCAGTTTTACAAAATATTGGGGGCCCAATACCAGTTTACGCTTATGTTAATCAATGCGTTTTGTCGTCAACTGATTATGGTTCAAAATTTCAAGGCATTTCGTCACAGCTTTTATTCAAGATAGAACCTAAATCGACGGCAAAAGCCCGCTCAGATGATTATTTAGGTTATCAAATTAAGCCCCCATGGAACCATATGCTTTTCGTATTTATTAATTTCAATTATTCAATTTTAAATTTACACTGTAAATAAGATACTTTTCATAAATTTAATTGAAACCAATATAATGTCTAAATTATTATTGATATAAATATACCCATTTATTGCCATTTTCAGTAACTGTCCAAGTTGATTTAAATAAATAATGATAATCTTTGCAACAAAAGAAAATTAACCATCCCTTTACAATTCATTCGGAAAGCAACATAAAATAAATATCTTATTATCCAAACCCAAATAAAACTACAAAATGTTTACTTACAAAGCAATACTTAAATTTACCATAACATAAACATATTACTAAAGCTGAACCTAAGTTAATCGTTTATCGTAATTTTAAATATATACAAACAAAAATTACTTCTCATAAAGTTTTTAGTGGTTTCAATTGGTAAATGCACAAAGACAATACTTGCACTATTTTTAATTTCATATTGTATCAACCCCTTATTGTTTTTAAAAAATATTTTAATATCTACCCCAGTTTTTAAAAACACACTCAATTCAATTTTTATTCTATTCAACTTTTAAATATATTTTTATAATAATCCTATGCAAGTGATGAAACAATTATTTTTTAGCGTTGACACATTTATGTTTAATACAATGGCAAGCAAATAAGTCACTATCTTCAATGTCATAGCTCAATTTTAATTAACAATAAATAGAAGAAAAATAATTAAAACATTTTACATAATAGGTTACAGAAAAGAAAAGCCAATATAATAAATACAACACAGAAAATTTATTCTTTTGGAAATAAAAGTATTTTATTTTATAAAAAAATCACTTCAGTGTTGAAACTTTTCACTCGAAATAAGATATTATTCTCTCAAATATCAAGTATAATCTTTCTTCACGACTCGTTAAACATCAATGGAAACGAACTAACTTACGATTTTATTTTCTGAGATATCTAACACATTTAATATTGAAACCTTTTCTATTCAGAGCATTGAAGTTATTTTGTTAAGTTTGTAGATAAGTCATTTATTTCCAAGTTTTATTATAATGAAAAAATTAATATCTTGACTAAAACATGTATTATTTTTGTCTGTGCTTTGTTTGACATTTTAATTTTTTTAGTCAATATAGATAATTTTCAAGGCATTAAATATTGTTTGAGTGAATGAAGAAGTCATCTTTATTGTAATATTTGTATAAACATTTCTGGTAAATAAATAAAGGGAAAGTAAAAATATTTATTTAGCGTAATTTGTATCTTCAAACATTTAAACTTTTTGTCACTTTATTTAATTAGTTCATTACAAAAGAAATATTTTTAATGAATGTAAATTTTAGTAAAAAATTAAATTAAAACGGAGAAATCGTTGAATTATTGTTGACTATTGTTGATAAATTTAAAAATAAACACGTTAATTTCTAATGCAATACATTATTATACCCAGAAAGTATTTAAATATTTAAAGTATAATAATGTCTTAAATTAGGCAAATGTATGGAAGCTATATTTTTGAGTATTAATATTCAATTTTAATTAAAATGTTAAAAATATTTTATTATATCACTACGTTTTGGTAAAAAATGTTAAGCATTATTACACAAAATCCCTTAGCAGAGTTTAATATTAATCATGAAGGCAATTATCACACATAAGGATAAATAAAAACGCTGTCCCAACACAAACGAAATGTTTAAGTCCTTTTGAATGAATAAAGTTTATGCCCAAACTTTGCAGTAAAGTTAACCATACATGAACTCTGACGTTAAGCATTACATTTAAACATTTTTCTCTATACTCTGAAGAAAAATAACGGGAAATTAAGCATGTTACTATATATTTTTTTATAATTGTAACTCACATCTAATGACAATACACCACTGGCATAAAAAAATTTAAACAGTTCTAAATTTTTAAAAATGCAATTGCTAATTTTAAAAATCCCTCAAATGTAATATAACCGTTGAACTCGAAAGAAATAACTATAATTAAAGTAATGTATTCTGGTTTTTTCAAGCATTTCAAAACACGAAATTATATAAAAATGCTAGAAATAATTTTTTGTGTATAATTTAATTTTAATTTAAGAACGTACACATTTGAAATGCAAGAACTAATATAAACCGGTTTTATTTAAAAAGTTCAAATAAAACTTGTTTTAAAAAGTACGTTTTTTTTAAGAATTTTTTTAACAAGATAAAACGATGTATTCTTTAAAAGGTAATATGATTATTATATAATAAATAACTGTATAGCGTTTTACTTTCCACATTATCAACCACATTATCAATTTCTGAAGCAAACTAAAAACACTCCTTATACTATTAAACTACATTTAAACTGATCAATTATACACAAAACTTACAACTATTAGTCTTATTACAAATCACTAAAGTGAAAGTAATATACAATAAAACTTAATGGCTTACCTTAGTGTTTGGCGGATATGTTCTTGCAAAATGATCTTTATAGTCCTTGTTGGCAATATCATCTTTATCGGCTGAATCTGCACATTTCTGTTGGAAAAAAAAACCACTATTAATATGAGAAAAAGTTTAGATAATTTTTTTTAAAAAATTCCTAACTATAGTAAATATATCTCAAAAGTATTTAATTTAAAAAAAATATTTGTTTGCGTTTTATGAAGCCTAAATAACTTTTAAATATTTCACAAAAAAACAAACTTAAAACACATTTACAGGTTATTATCATTAAAAAATTGTATTTCATAAGGTAAATTGCTTATCATCACACAATTTACTTTTAATAATATGTTAATTATTCTATTAAAATTTTTTATAGCAGACGAAATGTGTTTCTTTTAAACTTGATGTATTTTTTAGATTTAGGAAAAAATAAGTTCGAGTTTTCTTATATAGAGAAAGAAAATTTCAAGTCAATTAATTAATTAATTTAGAAATTATTTAACCAAAAAAAATATTCGTATAAAATATACTTATATCATATAAAAAAACTAAATTTATAAATATTTTTAACCCTTAACGCTCGGTAGGTAGCGTTGCGGATACATGCTTTACTGATATAGATATTGGAAGGCTCCGCTATGGAGCCGTTTTTGTTATCTCTTATACATACATATATATGACTCATTTTGTAATGTAAAATTGGTTTGTATGTATGTTTACAGCCCCCGCGATAAAACGCCAATGATTGTCGCCAAATGTTCGCAGTGAAAAGAATCGACACAAAAATATTCTTGAAACTTAAAGAGTTAGTTACATACCTTCGATCTGTTGGGCGATATAAAAATAATAACTCTAAAGCGTAAAGGGTGAAAAATAGGTTAAATATCGTTTTTATTGTTATAAAGTGAATTTTGAGAAATTGTAGGTTGCACATTTTAAAAACAATGTATTGTTTTTCAGTATTAAAATGCACGATGTTCTATAGTATAAGCAATTATTTGTAAACAAAATAATTGACTTTAAATGAACTTTCACATAAGTGTTCAGTCAAAATTATATTAAGAGATAATTCATTGAAAATCGAATGCAACAGTAAAAAAGGTCCAATTGAATATGTAGCATTTGAAAAATGAATAATAGTGCAATAAAGGTTTGTCAGGAATTAAAATAATCGTACATATGATGTAAATATGTTGTCAAAATATAAATGAAAGTTATCTCAAAGATGTCACTATACAGTAACATATAACAAAAATATTAGTAAATATTATTATACATTTCATTTTTAATAACATTTAGTTAATGCTGTATTTTTTTGTCATTTTAAAATTTATATGTAAAATAATATATTGAAAAGTATATTCGAAATATTTTTATTCACACAAAAACAATGTTTTAAATTGAATATTTTTTGCCCCCGCATATTATGAAAATTTAATTCTTATAAGATATTCGTTTTAAGAATTAAATAAGTTACTTTTAACGGGTATGCAATAGCCTTCTATCCTATAAGGCTTTTAAATACATCAAATTATTTTCCCATTTGCATTACTTAAATTTCATAATGCATTTTCTGAATTTATTTTATTTATACTGCTTTAATTTGTTATATTTTAATAACGTTATTAATTTTTTTTTTTAACATGAATGGATAATTCTCAATTACACATTTTATTTTTCAATATGCTTAAAGTAAATGTAAAAAAATAATTATGGCGTCAATTACAAAAACAACTGTTCGTAAAATAGCAAAATTTAAAAACTAATCGAATAAATAATAAAAGTTTGGACTGTAAAAACAAATGTAGTATAAATTAGACTTTTTGTTATTACACTTTGTACAATTAAAACAAATTCCGATACATGAATAATAAACATAAAAAGAGAAGCATTAAAACTGCAAAACCCTTGAGATTTACATTCATTCGAATATTCATTTTAAAATATTGTAATAGAGTGTAATGTACAAGTTAATTAAAACAACGTAAATCCAATTAATTTCAAAATAGTTTTCTTGCAACGCTCCCTAAATCCTTTTTATAGTTACATTTGGTTTTAACAAATGTATTAGTTTTATTTTTGATAAAGAATACTTCATAGAAAAGATATTTTTACTTCTAACAAATTTAAAATAAAATTATTTTTACTTAATTAGAAACAATGTATCAATTTGAGTAAAATTTAACTACGTTTAAGCTTTTCAACTGCCGTAAGAACTTGTTATTTTACTAATTATAGAAGGTTGCTTTTCTGCAATTTAACAGGTGTTAGTTAAAAATATTATTACTAACTTACATTTGAAAAACTAAATAAGTTTACAATTAAATATTAACGACCATTAATTTAAAATACGTTTGTCTAAAATACTGTAAAAAATTAGCAACCACACTTGGAATAAAAATTCCTACTACATTAAAAATATTAATATTTTTTTCACTTATTAAATAACTGCTTTATGGTTTTTGCTGATATCTCATGGTCTTTTGCTGATATCTAATTTAAATATCATCGTTCAGAACACATTTGCAAATGTCAGGATATTTTTTTTAAATATATTTTTTTTGTTAAACATCCTATTTCGACGATGTTTTATTATTTTTCTATTTCTAATCTTATATATTTTTCTTCTGAAATCAATCAATATTATATTACGAAAAAATCAAACTTGACATCACAAGACAAGTTTATGAAATGTAGACACACACGGCATATTCTTTATGAATAAAAATACACAGTATTAATCACACAATTAAAGATTCCTCAGTTTAAAATAAATTATATGAAAACGTGAGAAAAAAACATTTAAGATGTAGCTATAGTTTATGTAGTTAATTAGATAACAAGTAAGTAAAGTCACCTTTAAATGTTTACAAATACACAAATATTGACGACCAACAACAGGCTCAAGGCCCAACAAGGTTGGACCATCTAGAACCTCCTAACTATCCCCCAATGCATATCTAACTTCTTCTTAAAATCCGTTACTCCTTTACAATTAACAATGTTCACTGGTAAGTTGTTCTATTTGTCTATTACCCTATTATAGAAATAGTGTTTTTTCCCTTCCCGATTAAAATGGGATTTGTTTAACTTAAGCCCATGACCTCTCGTGCTATCACTCATATTAAAATATAAACCCTTCACATCATCTTGTTTGATAAATTTCTAAATTTGAATAGTTGAATCAAATCTTCCCTAACCCTTATCTCTTCTAGAGTATACATATTCAAATTTCTTAATCTATCTTCATAATTCATGCCTGAAAACCCTTGGACCATTTTAGTAGCCCTGTGCTGAATTTTCTCTAATAATTCAATGTATTTTTTTAAGATATGGTGACGAAAACTATACAAAATACTCAAGATGTGGCCTTACCAAACCTCTGTACGAACCAATAAATCTGTTTTTGCATTATTATGTTAAATACGAAAAGAAACTTAGCAAACATATCGATATAAATATTAGCATCGGAACCATAAAACAATGCAAACGGAGAAATCGAGTTCATTTGTAACACCAGAAAACATTCTTACCCTTACATGAAGAAGGTTAGCGTGTGTTACATGCAACAAAATAGCAGGTTTAAGGCATAAAACTCTCCATCTCTTATTTCCTCAGGGAAAACATGGCATTTGCCCAAAATAAAGGGAATTTCATCTCCTTTCTTTCAGAGAAAGAATCTATTTCATCGTAATTCGTTCGGTTTTATCGCAGTAACTGTTGTGGAACAACTTTCCATGGAAAGTTATGTCTTAATTTTGTGTTTTAAGAGAACATGTGGTACCCAAATAATAATACATTGTTTTATCAACTGAGCTGTTGTGAATAACTGATATAGAAACTATATTAATATAAATGCATATATTTGTGCAAGCTAACTTTAGGAGGATACTGAATAATGAAATTCTTAATTTATTTTTTATGGCTAACCATGTCTTGGATTAGAATGAATCTCGCGGACAAAAAGTCTAAGCTTACAACTGGAGATTATTAAAAAGTAATTATTGAAGAAAAAACACATCACCGTTAATGAAGAAGCTTATGGTTTTTTTTAAAAAGATTTTCGTGAAAAAATAATATTAAATTATTTTTTTAATTGAGCTCCTTTACATAGTTAAAAGATATAAATTATAAAAATTAATAATGCATGTGTATTAAAAAAAATAGTTATTATGTAACATCAAAACTTTTCCAAACACAGTTTATTGTTTGTTAAATATGTAACACAATTTATAATTGTTCAAAGCTCATAGATGGTAACAAATATTTAAAAGTTAAAGGCATTATATTCAGCAATGTAGTAAATTTGTTTGAAAAAAAGCAATACAAGTCTTGAGGACTGTATATAATATTGGTAGACGTTCTTAATTCTTCAAAAGCCTGTATTACAAAACGAGTCAAAATAGTGTTGTCTTTTGTATAATATAACAATGGCAAAAAAAATCTTAAGAAAATGTGTTTTAATTGTCGATTGGTATATTTTGTAACACAAATCGTATATAGTACCTACTGTTCTAAATTTAAATGTTGATTTGATAATTTTATACTTTAAAGGTATATGTATAACAAATAATTTCCAAATGTTTCATTTTGTAAATCGAGTCTCAGAATCAATTATAGAAAATGTAATGTTTAATCGTAACTGTCTTTTTTAAATCGTAGGTTTGTTTTAAATTGATATTTAAATCATTGTTTTTTTAATACATGTACAAAAATGCTATATGTAATTATATGTTCCTATTAAAATTTAAATATTTATGGTGAAATGAAAGTCAAGATAACTTAGTTAACATATTCTAATTCAGTAATATATAGTCATATTTAAATATAAATATGCTTTATTAATTAAAGATAATGACAAATACATACACGTGCTCATAATTTATTATTTAAAATACTTAATTTAACAAATACACGTGATAGAAAACTATAATTGCAAACTTGTAATGTACCGAAATTTTTAATTAAGCTACTCGTCCTCGCCTTTTTAATATATAACAATTTGATTTTAATAAATGTATTTAATTTAATATACTATTACAGTCTATGGATCCGGCTGACACATTGATATTCGAACAATTACACTAGACTAACACATAAAATCGTCCTGCAACAAGACATATTATTTTTCAGACGTCACCTAAACTTTCCATCGATGATTTATATAAATCCCATTCGTAAAACTCACACCCCTATCGCTTTTGTAAAGATCGTAACTTCCCATAAAATTGCAAAAGATCATGCCCCTGTGAAAGATAAAATAAGAATCTCACAAACAAGACCACAAATAAAAGATAACAAACCCCTTCATATACAACAGATAGAAACCAAAAACTTGTATTTGCAGTGTCCACTTATTTTTTGGAAAAAAAGGGGAAGATACTACTAAGTCGTAATGAGAGGTCTTCTAATAAATGGCCGGATCAGTAGTCCCCAGTAGGGATTTGATATGTACGTTCCTTTTTAGAAACAGTTACTTTTTTGCGAAAGAACTGTTCTATAAACCCGTTCTATGGCAGGGTTTCACACAATGAAATTTGTTGATAGGACACTGATTGGGAATGATCATCGATGCCAAATGTTTACCTGACTGAATAAATTAGTATCTCTAAAACGATAGGATGATAGTCGAATGCGAGTGAATTGCCTGCCCATATAGCACATTATCAATAATTATTATATGTATTTTACTAACAAGAAAGATCAGGTAACCTACTCAAACAACAATACTGAACCTGGTTTAGAATATTCTAAACCAGGTTCAGTATTGTTGTTTGAGTAGGAGACCTGATCTTTCTTGTTAGTAAAATACATACACTAATTATTGATAAGGTGCTATATGGGCACTTTCTATAAGGTTTGGGCTTTCTATAAGGTTTTTATTATGTGTGTGGTCTTTCTAAGGGCACTTTCTATAAGGTTCTATAAGGTAATATGGATGCTATAAGGTTTATATCGGCACTATGGTGCTACTTTCTTGATTTAACTACCCTTCGTTTTTTTTCTGTAAGGAAACTGCACACACATAATAAAAAGTACAATTAAATAGATATCATTAGTTGAATACTGAATTCAGTATTCAACTAATAGTATATATTTAATGGTACTTTTTTATTATGCGTGTGCAGTTTCCTCACAGGAAAAAACCGAAGGGAAATAAAATCAAGAAAGTAGGCAGTGGAATCAAGTAACTGGTTAGTATCAGCTATTAATAAAAACGTGTTTATTAATGCCGAGATTATCCCTTATTAACTACTTTAAGCAAACTACGAAAAAACACCAGGTGATATAACCGATTTCAATATTATGTGTAGGAATATCTTCTGCAATTATTTAAAAAGGTAAACAATTGTTGTTTTTAATACATAGTAAAAAAATTATCGATGTCATTATGATACCAAGGGTCATTTTTCGTGTTTTTGGGTGTACATCATTTTCCATCCTGCCAACTCATAACTTAGTGACCAAAGTAAAATATGTATGAGTTACTGCAGATGTAAAATTCATTAGAAAATTATAATTCAATTTGTTATTTTGGGTTTTGACAGTATTAACAGCCCCATATTTTTTATCCCTTGACAATGCATAATATTTTTAGAAATACATGTTAGCAAAGAACGGTTTCGTTTTGATTTTAGTAACAAAATAAGTCTGTTCTTTTTAAAGAACAGGTGATAAAAACCAAATCGTTCTTTTTTTTTTCTCATTCATAGTCTGCAGAACAGCTTAGAGTCCGCCGGGTGGAATTGCACGCAAGGAAAAAGAAAGTCGTTTCATCTTTTATTTCCTTGTTTACGTTCGGGAAATGCACTATGCTATAAGATTTCCCATGTTACCTGGATTCTAAGGCTTGACAACCAGGAGAAAAGAAATATCCTTTGCGGTCTCTATAAGATTTTTTGATATGTTCGGTTTGTTTTTTGGGAGAACAGTCATTAATGTTATTCTTATACGTCGATAATCCGATACAGAAAATTACCTAACATAAGAAATATATAAGTTTTATGTTGTTTTAACGTGCATGGTAGATGCAATGCAATTTACTATGAATGAAAGGAAGAATAACATGCGAAAAAGTCATATGTAGTTAATCTAGATAATATTACATTGCGTTTCTTATGGTATGTTTAGAAAGCTAACTTCATAATAGTGTGTTAGATATTCTCTAGAGATTGAAAAGTTTAGTCAATTGTTTGGCGTTAATAAGTGTATAAAAGAATACTCCTTTATGATATATTTATTTTATTATATTTGTTTTCAAATTTTGTATCCGATTTCTTCAATTCGCCTACAAATATTATTTTCAACTAAAATACGCAGTCATATATGAACGTTTTGTTCATTATAGTGCGATTTTGATTTAAATACATTCTTTTTAATTTTTAATTTGCACTTAAACGGGTCACTGTTGATCTTTCACAGCACATTTTTGGTTTATGATTATTGTCACAAGTTAAAACAACTCTAGGTAATTGAGTCATTTACGTATATTTAACTTACATGATATTTGAGAAAATGGTTTGCCTTCTGCTTTTTGTTTCTACAGTTTACTACCTTCTCATGCAATAGATGTTCTTCCTGTAGAATTTTGGTTAATTTTGTAAATTATTCCTATATGTTTATAGCAAATAGAATTAATGCCTCAATGATACGAATGTTTGTTTTGTGCTTATATACTTGTGGGGCAGGTAAGTTTTAATTTCTTCTTTGTAATTTTACTAATTAAAAATACCTACTTTGATATGTTTTTATGCTTATTTATTACAAGAGCAAAAAAATTCATTCATTCCAAATTCCATTTTGTTAAAAAATTACTTTTGTGCCTAAACATTTGTAGAGCATTGTATGCAGGGCATTCAAATAATACACTTTTTTGGTAATTTGTAATGTGGTTTACTGCTAAAGGAAACAAAATCTTAACTACTTAAAATGTTAAAAGCGGGATTTTGAAATATGATTTAAGCAAAATGATAATATTAAATAAAGATTTCGAATTGGAATAAAATATAAAGTGTGTGAAAATATGAATATACAAATAATGACAATTAAATTATAAAACAAAAATAATTTAAGCAGTTCTAAAGTAAATGATACTTTGTAAAGTTTGGTTATAATTCTTAAAATTCAGTAAATATGTTTACGAATACAGCTACTTTACAGAATTCTTACTAAATTATATGAAGCAAAACTAGTTTACTAACACACATTAAATCGAATTATCCTACTGAATCACAGCATCAAATCTAACTGGTTTCAAAACGACAAAAGTAGACATACTAAATTATTCCGTAATAGTACAAGTGATTCATTTAGGAATGGTTTTAATTTCGTAATCAATACCATGAATCAGTTTCATCGTTCCGAGTAAAAATGTATAGATAAACTGAGAACGAAAAGTGAAAGATTTATAATCAGTTCTGTGACTGATGAATGGGAGTGTGATATATTGGTAACTAAGGATCAATTTCAAGTGGCGGTCAAAGATCTTTCCAATCTTTGCACTTTTAAGTAATCCACTGATCTAAATTTATAAGATTCTCTTTCATGAGACCATTCGAAAAGGCGATAATTAAGGAAACATGTCAATTTACAATAACATCTTAAATTATAAAAAATCTCTAAGTGTTATTTAGAAGCAAAATGAAAATTATATTACAATATGTTTTCTTTTTTTAAAAGAAGTAAAACTCCTCCGTTAATGAGACATATTTAAACATCAACAAACGAGTTACATTGTTTAGAATGATATAAAAACGAAGAATGAATGGTGTATGTAATTACAGAGTTCATGTTTTACAAATATAAACTTTAAATCCTTGTTAACATTACATTAATGAACTAAAATTGGACTTGAAAGTTTTACAAAAGTCGGCACAGAGAAATATACATCTAACAATTGTCTTGGGAATGTTCATAGTTCTGGTTGAGCGCTAGAGGACGCTGGTAGTGGCAGTAATGGGTACTTTTAAAAGGTGTTACGAGTACAAAAAAAGTTGTTTTTCGTACATTAAAATTAAATGTATGTTTACTTCAAATCAATTTGTGTGTACACCTAGATAGTTTTAAATAACGCAACAGATGTGTTAATTGATTTTTAAACAGTTTAATTATCATTCCATATTCTATACATTTCATTACTAAATTTTTGAATTGATTGTGCTGTGTACATAAAATTAACCTTCGGACGCTCAAGGCCGTATATATACGTCCAGGGATCTCCAGTGTTTCTCGTCATGCACCCATTTTTTAGATTCCTAAAAATACTTCATTTTATAACATCTTTTTTTTTATTTAAAAGGGTTGAGATATAACTTACAAACTGTATATTTACAAGTAATTGAATAAAAAAAAAATCAATAATATAAAATAGTCATAAGAAATCATTTAAATAGTCATAAATCATAAGAAATTATTTAAATTACTAATCAGTAAAAACAACTTTACAATTGTAAAAATCGTTTGAGCGTCAGTGAGACAAAATACATATAAATGTAGCAAAATAATATATTTAAATGGGACACGCAAAATATATATACACACAATAACGCAGGTTACCAATAAAACTTACGCAAGCATGCAGATATTGAGAATGTTTTTAAAACAACACCAATGAAATACATTTTATATGTTTAGAAAGATTTAAAGCAATTTATAAGTTAAAGAAAACATTTAAATTACCAATGTTTAAGTTATTGACCAACGTTGAACATTAATTAGAAATAAGTTAGCAGAAACAAAACGAGTTCATTAAGAAATAAAACGCATTGTGATTACGCCGACAATATTAACAAATATAATAAATTGTCATATTTAATGACTTAAGTTAACTTTGAACAGGAACAATACACTCAAGTTTCAAAGTCAGTTTAATGCAAACAGCTCAAATGAAAATAACTCCTGAAGAGGCCAGAATATTCTTATCCAGCATGTCCCCTAAGAGGATATCCGAAGCTGCGTAAGGATTCATAGACAGCGTAATTATTGTGAGATTCATTACTGCATTTAAAACAGCGCTGTTGTTCAGGTAAGCTTATGCAACTCTTAAGATGCGGCAAAGTGGTAACTTTTAAAGATCTCGTTAACATTTCGAAATGTGTAGAATGCTTTAATAAACGATGTCTGCTAATTCAAGGAAGGGTTTGGCATTTACGGATTGAATTCAAAGATTTGTTTCCGACTATTAATTATACATTAAAAGTAACATATTTATGTGATAGTGAGGAATTCAGAAAATTACATAAATCGTAATTAACGGTAATACAATCGAAGTCTTTACGATTTTACAAAGTATTATAGCATTATAGCATTAATACTAAAATAATGTTTGCAGGAATTCTTATTTAAAAATTAAAGACTTTATCTCCGAGGTTATTAAATGTAATTTAAATAAGAAGGATACCAGAATAATACACTTAGGAAAACAAATAACAATATTCATATTATTGCTAAATTGCACTAATTTCGTAGAGTTTATATTTAGTTCATAACATCAACAATAACTAGGATATAAAGTATTTATATTTACATTATAAATTAAACTGTTAATTGTTATTATCATAAAAGAAATGGCATCTGTTTTTTTTATAAAGTATTTAATGCAGATTATGTCAAGTTTTACAAAATATTCGTAAAGTTTTATAATTATATTATATAAAATGAATATAAAAAAATTATTTAAAAAAATAAGATAAAAAATATACAAGATAGTCAAAGAAGTTTTTTAATAAAAGTTAAATACGGTATTTTAACGTTTGATTATCTTGCTGTTATTAGTTTTAATAAAAAGAATAATAAAATATATAATTAAATTTAAAGTACCAAGAATAAAACACTTCCTATATGCGCTTTTATTGTTTGTAGAACTTTAAAACTGCCAAAAATTCAATGAAACCTGTATATTTTGGCCTTATTGCTGATAGAATAATAATTTTTTTTGTTTAAATCGAAGAAAAACATAAAATGTGTGTTGTTGATAATTATATTCATATATCGATTCTCTATACGACAATTTCAAAAGAGAACACAAATAAAGCAAAATTATTTTACCAAAGCGAAGTTTAAGAATGGTGAAAAACATCCACTTAACATAAGGAATTTCAGAGAATTGAATGCATTCATTGAAATAAAATATGCATGAATCCAAAGAGCACTACGGAAACGCAAGCTGGGTAGATAACATTTAAATTCAAATTTTTACAAGTTGAATTATGCATGAGAAAATAAAGGAAAATACACAGAATATCGATATACTTCTTAACATTCCACCTTGTTAATGACCGTAATACCACAGAATACAGTTCATTTCTATGTATTTTAAAACAGGAATTAAATAGTTTACTTTAAGTTAGATCATCTGTTATAACATATTTGGAACAGATGTAGTATAGGACATTTGGCGCGTGTTTTTTTTTTTTTTTGGCGACGAAAAATTGCCGTTAAACATAGTTTCGGGAACGCACAAAAACGATTACGCAGCGCGATGACGTCATTGGGTTGCCAGATTGAAAGTCGCCACAAGAATCGGAGAATACTAAAAATGTCAGGTGGGGTTGCCATACTATGAATTTATCGCCCCTATAAAACACGCCAAAAAAAACTCGCGTCCTAAATGTCATATACTACA
Organism: Troglohyphantes excavatus; assembly: GCA_963932185.1. Lineage (NCBI taxonomy): Eukaryota > Metazoa > Arthropoda > Arachnida > Araneae > Linyphiidae > Troglohyphantes > Troglohyphantes excavatus. The sequence continues at coordinate 27,652,905 of OZ010669.1, read as the reverse complement.
TCTGTACCATATATTTCCTTTTAATACGCACATTTTCTAATAAATATGATTGTTTGTTCAGTTCGTATTTGACAAATTTAGACCTTTTGGATTCTGTAACATTATTTAAATAATATCAAACAATAAAACAGAACTATTTTAAGCAACCAATGTTTAGTTATGATAAAGTGATTCAATATAGTACATATCTTCTCCATATAAGTTAAACCAAAAGCAAGGATTTAGTATACATTGCTGGCGCCGAAATATAAGCGATAAGACTAAGACGCTACAGAGAGGGAATCCACATTGACCTTGGATTTTGTCGCCAACAACAACAACTGCTACATCTGTAGTTAAAATATACGTGGTTTTACTTCTACACTGATGATATTTATGTGTCAATTGAGTATGCAGAGCACTGCTTATTTTATAAATTTGGTGTCGGTGTCATAATTGAAGTAGCAGACATTTTATAAATATTAATACTAAGTTGTTAATTAAAATGAGTTTCTAGTTTAATTCAGAATCTTTAAAATACCACATATATAGCAAATAATTTATGAATAAATTACAAATGATACTTGAGAAGTTTAAGTAAGTGCAGAAATATACATCAAATACTTAGTATGTCTGCTTACTCTTTAAAATGATCATTTGAACAATATCTTTAACGAGTTACAACAGAAATAACGCCTTATGAATGCTATTTCTTCTAATGGTTTTATTGTAACAGTAATATACATCAAAAACAGGGCATTTACACTAAAAATCTCAAATTTTGCTTTAACTATCATGGTTGGTTGGTTGGTTGCATGGGGTTTAATGGCACAACCGCCAAATACGGCCAAGCTACGCCAAACACTAGATTTTAAACCAACATTAAAATTCTAAAAATATACACACACATAAAACTTATTTTTATCATGTGTAGTTTAAAAAGATAAATAGTGATGAATGAGGTGGATGATCTATCACTTTAGAAAAAATATTGTAGAAATTTGTCAAGTAAAATGACTTTAAAAATATAAAATATTTACGTTAAAAAATACATGCCAACTTATGTGTATCTTAAAACAGCTCACGCACTGCGAACGTAGAATCCATTAACTTACCACAATGCGCTTCCCTTTGAAACATAAAAAAAAATTAAGAAAATCCAAAACTCATATACCGGTAGGTTTAGTTTGGTGTATAAAAAATAGTAAATTCATACCCAAATTTAAAATTTGCGATACGGGTTGCTTCCAAAACAAACAGTCAAAGTAATTCTAAACTATACTTTCAGAAATTTTTCCGTAAATGAAATTTTCCCCCAACCGGTATTCTGTTTCTGTCACCTTGATAAGTTGCAAAATCGAAAATCCTTATCTCAGAAAAAAACTTATTTGCCTGTAGCCGCAAAAAAGGTCAAGAAAAATTTAAAAGAAAAAAAAACCATTTTTCTGATTTAAAATAAGTGCGATTTCGCAGAAATATCTATCACTTGATAGTTCATCTCAATTCCGCTTTAAAAGTGAGCGGTTCTGGAAAGTAGTCTATTGTGAAATATGTCATTTTTTGACTGACATAAAAAAAACGTATTTTCCTCTAGAAATACTGAATTCTTTCTCAAATATACTAGAACTTCCAATGGTTTCTTTATTGCAGAATAAAAGCAGTATTTTTAGATCACACAGTTATGTTTCTTTTTTAAAGTTGGATTGATATGCTGAACAATCTTTTAATATAACAGATACTCCTTTCAATTTTAGCTGATTAAAAGTACAATTACCCTTTTCAACGATCTCGCAATATCGCGACTACTTCGATACAACGACTGCCATTTAAAGCTTCCAATCGGTATAATACGTTTTTTTTTTACTTACATGTATAACGACTTTTCATTACACCGATAACTCGTATTGTTCCTGTAAAAAGACATACTGAGAATATACAGTATGATATCGCATCTTGTGGCTGAATTATGATATTTATTCCTTTTACGACGTATTTATCGGTTTTAAAAAAGTAGATACGAATGTTCATAGATATAGTTAATTTGTTTACAATCCGAATTAAGATACAAATGCCGGTTAGTTTGTTTGTCATTATACATAAGGTATAGTTGATAAAAAAACAACAATCGAAAATTCCTTTTCTAGAGAGTATATTCATTCAATGACTTTGGCAACATGAACTATACGCTGAAGTTTTAAAACATACACTGAAAGATGAATAACTTCACCTTTTCTGATTAGCGAACATGAGTCAGACCCTTTCATTAATGTTCATTTTGTAAACTATTACTCCAACATGCTATTAAAAGTTGTTATTCTATAATATTATGTTTGTTTCAAAATACAGACAGTATAATAATTTATGGTGAATTTAATGTTTTAGAAAATCATTGCGTATAGTAATAGTATCAACACTTAAAATATATGTTTGCTATATCTGTACCCAGCCAAATATAAAAAATCATATGTCAATTGTGTTTGCCGAATTTCTATCTAATAGATTTAGGAAATATTTCATTCATTACCTATTTTATTCCTATCTGAAATAAAGTAGTGTAGCATATTTTCGCGTTTCCTTTGATAGAAATGTTAAATATTTATTTATAGAATGTCGAATATATATGAATTTAATTAAAGTTATTAAGTTAAATTATAAATTAAAAAAAATTATGTAAGCAAATACTATTTTCTCTCAGCAGCAACATCAGTTATAAAAAAATAACGGGACGACACAGTGTAAGTGAAAAGACTAATTGAAAGTTGCTTTTTAAATATTGAAATAGAGATTCGATCAAATATGTGCTCAATACTCTCATATCCATGTCTCCGTGTCACAACCCTAATTGAATCCACAAGAAAGTCAAATAGGGCGGGGAGGTTTGTCTTTTCCAAAAATCAAATACTTCTCCATTGTTCTCAAATATCGGTAAAAAGACCCGCATATTTGCCGATCGTTCTACGTGAAAAGTATGGAAGGTAAACGGGAGTACGCGAAAGTAAATTTTACGGTAATCTGGGACTAAAACAAGTAGTATATGTATTTTATACTTAAAACCAATGTTATTTTATAAATTTAAACATTGCTGGGGATTATATTTTTTTATCCAAATATTATTTTATCAAAGAAAATAATACAAATTCATAATAATATCTCTAAAATATCTTTTTTAAATATTTACTTCAAGTATAATATAAACTATATATCCACATTAACTTTTGTTACAATAATATATATATATATATAAAAAAAAACTTTTTTAAAGAACATGCTTTTATAAAATGTACTAAAATACAAAAAATAATCAAATTCATAAGTGAATGATATATTAAGTAATATTTGCATTTGCAATTCCAATTTTGTTGTGATAAAAAGTAAAGTAAATGCGTATTGTCCTAACAATATTTGGCTATATTTGCTGTATTTAAACAGTACATAGCAGTATAAGAGAAATGCTACGTTATACTTATATTCAAAGTAATTGTAGATAAAAATTCTATACTTCTTGAAAACTGACTTTTGTAACATTACCTTTTCATCCACTTGCCCCTTGAATTATTTTCTATTCAACTACTTTGAAATTTGTTGAATATACTTTTGTTGGAACTGACTAAAAATAAAAGCGTGGGGCGCTTATAATTTATAATATATTTAAGATTTATTAAGAATTATTTAAGATTTCAAGATGATAAAAAAAGACTTTAGTTTTTAGATATCATATGTAAGCGCCCCACGCTTTTATTTTTAGTCAGTTCCAACAAAAGTATATTCAACATATTTCAAAGTAGTTAAAGAGAAAAGAATTCAAGGGGCAAGTGGATGAAAAGGTAATGTTACAAAAGTCAGTTTTCAAGAAGTATAGAATTTTTATCTACAATTACTTTGAATAGAAGTATAACGTAGCATTTCTCTTATACTGCTATGTACTGTTTAAATACAGCAAATATAGCCAAATATTGTTAAGACAATACACATTTACTTTACTTTTTATCACATCAAAATTGGAATTGCAAATGCAAATATTATTTAATCCATCATTCACTTATCAATTTGATTATTTTTTGTATTTTAGTACATTTTATAAAAGCCTGTTCTTTAAAAAGTTTTTTTTAATATATATATATATATATATTATTTTCCGCTTTTTAGTTATATAAGTAAACAATTGTTTTATATTAATGCTTCTTAAATTTATAACTAAGCATTATTTAAAAAGAATTTCGTTAATAGCCCAAGGATGGTTGGTTGAATTATCGTTGCTATAGTTTTGGTTAATTAACGTCGCACTAGAGCTGCATAGTGGGCTATTGGCGACGGTGCGAGGTTTATCTCTAAGGAAAGACCCGAGAAAATTTCGTTTTTTTATGTCCATTGGATGCCAAGTCCGACAGTTAATGCCTTTTGGTCACCACCAATACGTAATATAGGCCAAGAATAGACCGAGGCACCAAATCATTAATTTAATAAGTATTTTTGCCAGCTTCGCTACAAAAATACTAGAAAGTCGTCCAGGTTCAGGGTCAATCTCGAAGGAAAGACCCGGGAACACATACACATTTACACACACATTCATACACGCACCTCGTTATTTTAGAACTATGGTCAGATGACGAGGAAACACCTGAACTGGCAACCTACGCCTTCAATAAACGTCGGGACTTTGGACCTCGATCAGATTGATCGTGCACCAGTCCATTATACACGTCAGTATAATTTGTTGGATATTCTGGACGACTTTCTAGTATTTTTGTAGCGAAGGTCAAAATTTTGCATTTGCATATATATATATATATATATATATATATATATATATATATATATATATATATTATTTGTTGATGCCAGCCATTAACATGGCTGTATTTGCCGCTAAAGTTTCTACAATTTTACATAAGTTGAGAATCATTTCATTTGTTTCGCGAAGTGACAGTTTGTTAGAGCGGCGTGCAAGTTTTTATATTATATATTTCAATCTGAAATGTAGACATTTTAAGATATATATAAAACACTCTTGTTTTATTTTAGCTGACTTATATTTTTCCATTTTGAAAATATTTTTATTGTAGTGCAAGGGAAATCTGTCATATGGTTTAAAAATATTCAAAATGGCGGCGGAAAGCTTTTCTGTTGAAGCAAAACCACACCATTGCGCATAATTTTTCGCGCATTCATTTGACGTCATTTTTGTAGATGGTGGGTTAGAGTCTGGCTTTCGCCAGATTTGTCGATTTTAAAGAAAATTCATTATTAATTAGAATTAATTAATAATTAACAATTTTATGGCTAATTATTGTATTATATAACGTATGTATGCCAAGTTTCAAATTTTTATGACAATTCTCAGTGGGTTTAAATTGAGTTACAAGATTTGAGGACACATCACACCAGACAGTGTGAGTTAAATAAAAGCATGCAAAAATACTTTTAAACAAACATTTTATTTGAACTTAGATGTAAATGTTTTTCGCTTATTATTTATTCAACAACTACTCATATTTTATTTAAGTGTTGATGTTGATATATACATTTAAATATTTTTTTTAACCTTGCGCTCTGTTACTTTTTGAACGTGGTTCATGCCATGTGGTGACTACAGTAATCATCCAGCACAGCGATAACGGAGATCCGACCAGACCATCACGCGACGTATTTATTTTATTTGTAAATGCCATGTGGAAATTCACCATAACCAGTGTATATGTTACCGTTAAAGTATGAAATCCGTTATTTCATAGAATACCTAGTTATTCCATGAAATAACTGATCGTGTCCGTTAAAGTGTAAAACTCTCTTGTATTTCATGGTTTAACTAGTTATTTCATAGAATAACGATCTGCAGCCCGTTAAAGTGTAAAATAATATGTTGTCTGTTTAAAAGAACGCAGTGAAGATATAGTTTGCTTCAAATGTATGGAGCCTGTCCATATATCATGTTCGGAAGATTATGTTTCAGAAGATGACGTTGAGCAGAAAATCTGCAAATTGTGTTTTAATGAACTTAATGTTCAAAGGGAAAGAGAAAAGTCTAAAAAATGTTTAGGAATTCAAGCTAAAAAGATGAAATTAATGTCGGATAAATCTCATTCTGAAGCCTCTGTGGGGTTTACCGTCCGTATCCCAGTGCCTGAAGTTGACAGAAAAAAAGGTGATGTCAAATATATTTTAGCTATCATCATAAAAATAACCGAAGAAGGATTTTTCCAATTGGGCACAAGAAACGGCCGCATAAAACAATTATATTCCCGATCCCAGTTCAGTGTCTGCGAACAAAAATTAATTAAAATCGAAGAAGTACCGGATGTAGGAATATCGCTCCGGTCGGTTGCTACAGCTCAAAGTTTAGGTACTGGTCAGGGATTTAAAAGATGTTCGTGTAAAACCCAGTGTGTCAACATTTTTTTTTTTGTTTTAGAAATAGGTTTTGGACAAGTCACTAAATTCCAAGTGTCATTTTAGTAATCCTTGTTGTAACAAATTATTTTATGGTACGTTTCCATAAATACCATTTATACGCTGCATAAATTAGATAAATTGCTTCTTTTTCATTTTAATTGTCTATCATTAGTTTAATTTCATTTTATATAAATTGTTTATTTTACACTTTAACTGTCTCTTATTAGTTAATTTATAGAATACCTAGTTATTTCATAGAATAACTAGTTAAAATGTCAAATTAATAACATATTACACACTTTAACGGACACGATCAGTTATTTCATGGAATAACTAGGTATTCTATGAAATAATTGCATTATATACTTTAACGGTAACATATATAATTCATAATGTTGTAAATAGGTCCTGATGTTCTATAGCTCTTCTTGTAATGCGACTGCTATTTTATTTAACTATTTCTGTTTAGTGAAAATTTATTTTTTGGATTTCAATATATTCATTATACATGATATATATAGCCGCTCGTCCCCATGCCCGTACTCGTAATCTTCGAATTACTAGTTCGGCAGTGTATTAACCATACTATCACCGACCCAATAACAAAATATTTAGCTAGGCGTTTTAAGAGTATATCATGTATTTTTAATACATAAACAATATATGTATACAAAAACAGATATATGCTAACAAGGTATGTTCCTAGAAAAACGAAGCGAGTAAAGCCAAAAAATAATATTCTTCTCCATATAATAAACAAGCATAAAAATTCGAACACTATATTTCTCATAATAATGTCTTCTATCTTAAACAAGTCTGAGCATTTGGGAAAACAATTTTGCTTCAAAATCAATTGCTGAACAAAAGAAAATCAATCATTCCCCGTTTTCCTGCTCTTGTCCAAACCCTTTTAAAATTGAATAAGAATCACCATCCCGGAATTTATTTCCAAAATATAGAATTGGAAGGAAAATAGAACGAGGTGTGTCTAGGGAAAAGTAACATCGCCTCGGCTGCAGATAGTAAATTTTCCCCAACATTTCTCCCCCATCCTTGCGGTTTGTTTCACCTGGGGCTGGGTTTGAACGTTTTTAGAACTGTTTGGGGACAAGGCTGCTGTTTTTTGGCAATTTCTAAAAAAGCAACAATAATTTCGATAGTGTTTGTGTTTCGTAGTTTTGAAAAAAGGAAGATGGGTGATATTAGGCTCATGTACTACTTCATCTTATATTTTATTACAGACTACTGTTTTAGAAGTGTTTAAATCTATTTTTTTTTTAAATAACCACACATTTTTAGTATAAATTAACTCATCGTTTCATCACAATTCTACATTTGTCATTATCGTATTTATACCAATATTTTAAACACTAACTCATATCATTATCAAATTATCGTAGCAGTATAAGAATAATTTTACATAGTTAAGATAATAAGTGCAATAACCTACCTATAAAAATAAATAATAAAATTAGTAATAAGTTTACAAAAAAAAAATTACCACGAAAACTGTGTTTTAGCTATGTTAAATACCCTAATAGAATAAAATTGTATACATAAATGTAAAAATATAAGTCCAATTTGAAAATGTTTTAAGGCTATTTCCCACTACGGCAAATAAAGGCTCTATCATTAAATATCAAGGACGAATGAAATAATATATTAAAAAATATTTTTTTTATTTAAATACTACCTATTACTACGTTGGTTTTAAATTGCCAAGGACCTGATAAAGATAAACAATTATCACATCTAAACAAAAAATATGTTTTATATTAGTCATTATTTTCTTGTTAGGGCTCTTTCATTAAAATATGTTACCAAAAAGCATTACTATTTTTTTTTGTTTCATTATCACATGAGTTCTTTCATAATTATTATACGAATTTATAAAATCATGAAAAAGAAAAATAACATCATCAAATCATGTAAAGTAAGATTTGTTTACGACGTTTTGAACATTACAAAAACATTACGCGAAACGTATTTTCTTTTCTAATCTTATAATCTTTTTTGTGCATAATCACGTTAACGTATACAAGAATGAAGGTTTTATCTTATCTGGTAAATATTTAGAAAAGCTCTAGCATATGTCAATTGTCAGTGGCTAGATTACAAATATAGTACAATACAATATTGGAATAAGAAAAAAAATAATATATAAGAAGGCGTTGCAGAACATTTAAATATTTTTTTTTCTAAAATACAGTGGCGTCAAATTGCAACATTAAATAAAAATAAAATGTATCAATATTTTTACATACATTTAAAGAAGGAGTCAATCAATATATATTTATACAAATATTTTAAACATAAAATAACTTGTAGTGCTTATTTAGTAAACAAGAATAACCACTTAAGAAACATATATAACAAAAATATATAACAAAATAAGGCATTGTACTCAAACTACCAAAATTTTATATAATGAACTAATATATATAGACAAAGATTTATTCTATAGCTTTCCGGATAAATAGAAGCATTTTTAGCATAGACCATTGATTATCAAAAACACAAATGGGCATTTTTAAGGCTATTTATTAATTTTGTGAGGTTTACATATTATTTACGAATAAAAATTATTGTAGTATTTTAGAAGCATATTTTTAGAATTATTCGTTTATGGTAAAGAAATAAGTTCAGAAAATATCGAGTTTAAAAGCAAAACCATCAAATATATCCAATAAGGCAATTTACAAGTTTTCAAAACGGTACTTTAATATCGATGTTCTAAACAACGCAACACAAAATAAACCTTCCCATCCTTCACCGATATTTCACTTCCAAACACTTTCAAGCCGACAACGCAAAAACAAAACTAAAAATATCGTTCCAAAATTATTTAATTTAAAACCATAAAATGTACCTTTAAAATACAACAAAAAATGTTTGGGGTTGTTTCAAAATATTCTAAAGCGGAAAAAATGAAGTGTGGTAAGGAAACATAGCAAAATGAAAAAAAAAGAACAAATTGATTTTAAAAATAAAACATAAATGAAACAACATCCACCCATTTTTATTTTATTTGTAGCGAAGTGGGAAAACGCTCCTGCTTTTAGTGCGCCAAATCCTCAGGATTACGGCGCCTTTTTGCTTAAGAAGGAATTCGAAGGCCCAAGAAAAGTATGGTACGTCAATGGGGAAGGTAAGGGGCATGCAGAAATTTCGCGTGTGCGAATTTCCATTACGGGTATTTCTTTTATAACTTTGAGTGAGTGCGCGAAAGGAAATGGAAGATGAAAATATTTAAATAAAATATGCTTCTTGAAATGGAATGAGAATCGGATTGAAGTCATGCCGGAAATATATATTACAATATTATTATTGTGTGATATTACTCAAATTGTTGTTACCCTCTCTTAAAATAAATACATCATCAAGCGAATTTGTTTAAGTGTAGAACTACACCATTTTATTTTAATAAGGCTGTTTGAATGAGGGCCCCCTCCCAATAAATTTTTTTTCCAATACAACTTTATTACAATCAATTTATTATAACAGCCTTCAGGCGAATTAATTTATTGAAAATATATATCCCTCTATTAATAATGCATTAAATAGTATAATTTAAAAATAAAATTTAAAATATAAATTTTTCCTATTTCTCTAAATTGAATTATATAATTACAGATCCAGTTAGTTAATTAGTGCATTAAATTGTTTAATATTTATAGTTTATTGCTTTTGTTTTCCGAATACAAATGCGACCTTATTTATCTTCCCACAGTTGATGTAATACAAGTTGATAATATGCATACAATCAAAACTGTTATTTAATTCTTATACAACAAATAAATAAAAATGTTTTTAAAAAATCTTCCGAAATGTATTCTTGTTACTAGTCCTTCGCTGGCTAGCGGCAGCTAAGCAGCTTAAATGAGTCCCCACACCCTCAAAAAATCCAGGGCCTGCAAAGGATCCGTCTCAAAAAAAGTGCCTGGTGAGCCGAAGACAAGACAGAATGTGTTCCGGGGTCGCACTCTCCACTCCACACTTGAAGCATACCGGAAACTGATTAACGCTCTTCCAAAATGTATTCGGGAATTAATCGATCTCAAACCATCAGAAACAAAATATATTTTTTACTAATGATGATTTATATTGTTTAAAGATATTTAATATCCCCTTAAGCAAAATAATGTAGAAATTAATCGGAATATAAAAATAAAGTTAAACAGATAAACAGGCAATTCTAAATAACTTAATATTAAATTTTTAAATGAACATAATGAAAAATTAACAGTTTAATTTTGCGAATTCATAACAAAAAAATAATGATTAGTATAAATATATTTTTTTAATAAAATAGTATAGTTTTAATTTTTATACAAGTTAAAACATTTCCCTATATATTTTAAATTTAATAATTCATAATAACATAAATGGGGAATTACTACAATAAAACTCATCCTTCTAAAAATACCAATATGAATAACTTAAAAGTTCATAATTTTTTTTAATTACTTTACAACATTTTAAGTGTTACAAATTAGGTTAGAACATATTAAAATATATTTAAAAAATCATAATACGATACCCAAACGTTACTGTAGAAACCATTAACTTAGCTTTGATATTATTTACAAAGCTAATATAAATATTTTTTTTTAGAAAGGCAATTTTATCAAAGTACTTTTAATCAAAAATTACAAATAACAAAAACTTTACCAATACTACTTACAGATAACATACACTTTCTTAATCTTGTTTCATTGCAACCATCAAAAATAAAAAACAAAATAAAGAAAATCCCCAACTTGTAATATAGTTTTTCCTCCAACAAATAACTATGTTCCCGATGACTTTTATAAGCAAAAAGATTAGTTTGATAAAGAATTACCGGCTATTTTGTTGCTGAAAGATTATCTCTGCAAAATTTCTCCAGAGGATCTTAGGTCAAATCCCTTATTAATGCCCTTTGCTGATCCCCCTCCTCCAACAAAAGGATCTCATTAGTAAAGTTAAGACTTACTATTCTTTATTTTGTCTATGTCACATGTTTAAACCCTGATATTATTGTCTACAGTACAGTAATTAACGTAAAATAATATTTGGGAATGCAACTTTCTCACCAACTTTGTGTAAAAGTATTGGTAGTTTTCGGAATTAACTTATGAGCATGTGTGATTCATACGTTTATGCTAAAGGAATCCTATTGTTAAAAATGAATATATAGTATTCGGAATGAATAGTTGTTTAATGTAGCACTCTTATAGCGTAGCGGAGTTTCTCTTTGTTTAAATATTCTCTAATACAAGACCGAAAACAATTAATGCAACAAAGACAAAATATATTTTGTTGGTTTTCCAGTAAGTAAAATTCCATTTGCAATATTTATATTTATGCATGTTTGAAATATGTGACTAAATAAATAAAGAAGCTGAGGTACGGTTTGAAAATACATCGAAGTCGACGTGTATTGAAGATTCATCAAGACAGAAGATGATCAAAGTTACACCAAGCCCAAATGTGGTGTTGACTTTACATGAAATGGAGTATGAATTTCAATTACAAAATTGTATAGTAATGGAAATTTAGTTTAGATAAGCTGGAAAATGTTACAGCAATACAAAAAGTAACACATGTTAACAATTAAATTTTAGAAAATATCAGATATGAGTTTCTATTTGTGGTAAAATGTTCCTCACATTTTTCGGCCTCAATAATAATTAGTAAATACAGTTTCAAAAGTTAAATTTTTTTGTAAACTATGTGTTTATTTACATTTTTAGTTTTGCATTCTGAATATTTTACAAAAAAAAAAAGTTCATTAAATTATAAATGGGAATGTCCATCCAATGACAATCCAATATAATAACATAAACTATCGATATTTATTACAAAATTAATATATTTTGGTATTTATGTTATAGATATCCTACATATATATCCGTAAGCAGTTTATATCAATAATTAAAAAAATTAAAATAACTTTTATAATTAGGATTCTATAATTAAGCTTCCATTGTGAGCTTTGAAATTAAACAAAAGCACGACAATAACTAATTATAAATCGTTTAAAAAATTAATAATCGAAGAAAAAGTTAACCTTAATTACTATGTTATTTTAATCCAGTAAGTACGTTTTGCATAAAAATTCATCTTATTTTACGTGCAATCTTAAAAAAAAAATTTGAAATTTGAAAACACCAAAAAATTATTAATAAACTTTCGAATAATGATACTGAAACATATCAGAGATGGTAATACTATAAAACGGTGTACTAAAAGTTTAAAAATCCACAAACATGCTTCATTTAAGATGTAGTTTCTATAAAAAGTTTTCAATAAAATCCACATGCCCTCTTCCCCAAACCCAATAGATGTCTCAGAAAAGCAAATACACAAGAAAGTTTCTCCGTGGAGATGATATCACGGGCCACTACCATCGGAGATTGAAATTTCTGCTTCGAAAGTCCACGCAGTGAAATCTATTTCAAAAAATAAAATTGGATCTATGGCTCAAGCGGAGTTCTATATCCTACTACCTACTTCATATATCACCCATCTCTTCCAACAAGATAGCAATGCAGCGTGTCGAAACACTGAACAAGTTCGTGTGCCCTTCGGCTATATCCGTGTAGGTGGCAGTTGCAGCTGTATATGTCAAATACAGATTTTTTTTCAATTATATTATGGTTGGTGTCAGTTACTTATATAAAAAAATACTTCAAGGCTTTAATGAGAAATCAAAGATACCGATGCTGTTTCGTTTTTGTCCATGCTATGTAATGAATGCATTGTAAAAGTTTCTACTCTTACAAAAACATACCACAAACACTGTTAAAAATTGGTACTCAAAAATAAGTAAAATTTATTCAATTTTGAGTACATTCGATGCTTATCATAGCTCTGAATATACAAGTTTAATTTTTGAAAAAGAAATGTACTCAAAAATGAGTAAAAATGAATAAAAAACCAGTTACTTGTCTACATAGGCTGTCTTCATAAATCACTTTCAATAAACATCGACAATTACAACCAAGACTTACCGGAAATCTAACCCAGATCCTCAGGCACCGAAACCCGGTGACTTATCCATTGTACTACCAGCGCGACGTGCAGATGTTATAAACAGAAGAAATGTTAAAAAGGTGTGCCAAAAGAGGAAGGTAAGAAAATTGAGTTGTAATAACTCGGCGTCCATTTAAACAATCGACATAAAATGATGCGAACCAACATCTTCCGAATAACTCTTTTAAGTTTGGTACGCTTTGTTAAGATGTCTTGAACAGAAGATGAAATTAGCAACTTGTCATTTTTGAGAAAGTACGATTATTTAATTTTGAGTACGTCATCGCCCATTTATGATGCAACTGTACTAAAAGAAAAACGAGTATGTTCATGTACTTCTTTTTAAGCACGTTTTTTTTTACAGTGTACACTTAGTGTTATTGAGAAAAATAAATTAACGATTAAAAATTATGGATCATTAAACTACAACTCCAATAGATTAAATATGTCGCACTTTACATTACTGTTAAAAATGCATTCTTATATTAGACGAAACTTTGGGCATTTTTGATGAAACAGACGCCTGATTCTCCGATTAAATTATTCGGCAAACTGAGGGAATTCATTTTGTCGTTTTTAACTAAACATATTCGACAAAAATGAGGACGATTTTAAATAATAAAATAATTAATTAACGACTAGCTGACTTGAACCTAGGACCTCTCGTTCCACAGTCCAACGCTCCATTCACACGGCTAAGAAGTTTCGATTACATTTTGACAATATTAGTATAAGAAAAAAACATGAGCCGAAAGGGAATCTAAATGAATGATTTTCGTTCAAAACTTAAAAATTCTTCTTTCGACACAAGTCACGTGATTCAATGACGAAACGATTGTCAAATACGACGAAAGTAGCCTAGACGATTGCAGAATTCACAAAAAGGATAGTGTTATTTACGAGAGTTGTATCAAAATCTCACTCTACATTTCTCGCATATTCTGTAAAAATATAGGAATTTTAATAACCGAAATATTTTATGTACATCAACGAAATACATACTTGCCTTGCCATAAACATAGAAACATGTTTATTAAGCACCAAAGACGTCTATATTACACATTGCATATAAATTACTATCACTGATACAATATCACTATATGATTTCCAATAGCAATCTTGTTGATATTTAAAATCCGTTACACATATATACCATATCACACACCAAAATCACTTGCAATATTTTGGAACATTTTTATCAAATAAGTTGTATTCTGCACCCCATGTTAAGAATTTAATTATGTTAAGAACAAAATTATTTACTCTTAGTATGTCTAACATCATTAAATGCAATAGCATACATCTATTGAAATATTATGTAGTGTCTATGTTACATTGTTAAAAATGGTTTTGTTATGCGAGGGAAATGTGTGCAGAGCAAAATATGTCAGAAAATATTAAAAAAATAGATAAGCATTAAATTTTATAAAAATAATATTATCTTTATCCCTTTTTCCAAACAAAATTTAATATTTCTGAAAATAGCCCGTTCATTTTAAAACTTGAATATGAAAAAATATTTGCCAAGTCTTATCGAATTTTTTTTTTTTTAACGAATATACTTTTTATTTTTGGACGAAATATTTAATAGGGGCATTTATCAGACGTTTGCTTCGTAAAAATGACGAAAGTTTCCTCAAAAATGTGCATGCAGTTTAACAGTGCTTTTACGTAATTATTCATTTTAGATAAAATTGATTATTGCATTAAGCGTTTGAAGCAATGTAACATTTAAGGTGACACACCAAATTAAAATTTATATTATTTTAATTAGTCTTTCAAACGAACCAAAACAGAACTTTCTTAAGTTTAAAAGAAAAATAAAGCGTTTTTTAGTTAGCTCCACTGACAGGTTACTATTTTTATCATCCAGAAGTCAGGTTACTATTTTTATTATCAAGAAGTCAGGTTACTATATTATCATCCAGTAGTCAGGTTACTATTTTTATCATCCAGAAGTCAGGTTACTGTTTTTATCATACAGAGTCAGGTTACTATTTTTATCATCCAGGAGTCAGATTACTATTTTTATCATCCAGAAGTCAGGTTACTATTTTATTATTCAGAAGTTAGGTAACTATTTTTATCGTCAAGAAGTCAGGTTACTATTTTTATCGTCAAGAAGTCAGGTTACTATTTTTATCATACAGAAGTGCTAAATACAACAAAAAAGAACAAAAATGGGGCTAACTGTTACATAAAAAGAACGTAAGTGTCAAATATGCTCCTGGAATGCAGAGGCATAATACTACAAATAAACAAGTTTTATTAAATAATTGTACAATTTCAACAAAAAACTAGCACAATTTAATTATCAATTTTCGTTAAAAACGTTCATTGATGTACAGAATAGTTAAACACAACACACAATTTAACAAACGATCTCGTGAAATTAAATGGGGGCTCAACCAAAAATAACTTTAACACCCATCATGTCAACTCCCTACGCCTTGTTACTCTGGCCCACATTTTACAGTTTACACCTTTACTGCAGAGAAGAAGAAAAAAAAGCACCTCATCAGTGCTTTCGCCGAAAGAAAGAAGCATGGCGAAGTGCTAATAGAATAATCTTGTAAGCTCAGAAGTCTTTGTCGCTTCACATCTTGTTCGATGGATGTGGAACACCTAAAGTGTTCGATTTGGGCGATGTAATCCGCGTACAGAATGCTACCACATTTTTATGAATTTTTTGTTCCGTGGAAGGGAAAGTAGTTAGTAGGGTTTTTTGTCTCATGGCCGAGTAGAGACGTTTTCTGCTATCGGCAATCTCATTACGGCACTTCCGTCCCCGAAAGAATTCCACTGGTGAAATAAAGTAGATAAAAATTAGCGCCGTATTTGAGTTGCGTGAAAGACAAAGAGGGCAGACTGTTGTTTAGGTTCTGGTATGGGATGTTTTTTGCTAAAAAGGAATTTATGGATTTATTAAAATATTCAGAATGTTTGATATTCTAAGATTTTTAGTTATTGTGGATATATATATATATATATATATATATATATATATATATATATATATATATATATATATATATATCACTTATAACCATTATATACTCTTAGAGAAATAAATTGTTCGACAAAAAATTTTAAATTTAAATACTAGCAAAAATATATATAAAAAAAGCAATTTTAACGAAAATACAGACTTTTATGCAGAATAGCCAAAAGAAAACATAAAAAAGCAAATAACTTTAGTTACATTGTATGCATACAAAATATATACAAAATATATATACAAATATATACAGTATCTATACAAAATATAGCGCGTATAAATATACTCTTACGCATAATAAAAAAACTTTTTTTTATGATATTTGTTAGTATGTTTATAAAGTTTTAAACGTGTAGGAACCAAGAATTCTCAAAATAAAAAAAAATCGCAACTGAGAAAAAAAATATCCGCTTCAAGCATAAACAGTAGCAAATAAACGAAAAATAATTTGTATTAGGTCATCACATTTTTAGATTATTTTATATTTGCGCAAACTTACCTAATATCATTTAAATATATCCATAACTTACCTTAATTACCAACTTTCACCTAATGTACTCAAAATGACATTATATTAATGTACGAAATGATCACCATGATGGAAGGAAGCAGATGTTGTGGAATATAATGAGTGTTGTTAGAGCATGTAAACGCAAGTAATAAGCATAATGATCGGAACATCCGATTTTGACACTAGTGCGTGGTTGAGGGATTGAATAGCCATTGATCTATAATAGGGGACTTGAAATGAATTGACAAACCGTTAATGTAATAATTCAATTTATGGAAGGATTTTAATTGGCTTTAAACTTAAAACATTATCTCTAAAACTGTCATTTACGAGAACATTCAAACGAATTTATGTATCAGCATGTTTTAAAAGAAACATATTTAAAATAAAAAATGTAAATCTCATATTTTAAATTTATATTTGGCATACTTTCTCTACACGAGATTTTTTTTATTTTTTTATTTTACTCAAAACATTTGAAAATAATGATATTCATAACAATTTTTTTTTAAATAACTAAACCAGGGGAGGGGGATATTTTAAAACATGTAAAGTCTGAAATATGCTGTTTGCGGTAGAGAACAGTTCTTACATAGTTTCAGAGTTACGCTTGACTAATGGTTTTTACCGATCGTCTTCAGCTTAGCTGTTCAGTTTTTTAACCCCTGTAGTAACCCCCCATCTCCATCTACGAATCTACCTGCTTTGAGGAAGAATTGTTAGCTATCCATCCGATAGACAGTTACATGCCTCTTATTGTAAAGGAAGTCGTCCTTGCACAATACTTTGAAGACCTTTTGTGCTGCCTCCCAAAAGACATTTCCCCCCACCGGTTTAGGAATTAGCCTACAGGCAGGGAAACTTTTCTATTAAAGAGTCCATATGGAAAGGTGTAAAAATAAATGTTCCGAGTTCTTCATATCAGTAAGTCATACTGTCAGTGATCATTCTCAAACTTCCTTACCAGCAGTTGCGAAAGTAGTCAAGGCATAGTACTGATAATGCAGATTCGCAGATTGTTAATTTATCTTGGATTGATTCCAAGATAAAATAATTAATAATCATTATTAATTAATATAAATCATTAATTACTACTTCTTATACAAAACTATTAATTTATATAAATTATTAATTATCAATTATTATTAAAGATATATATATAATATTTTTTTATCAATATTAAGTAAGTATGCCAAGTTTCTTAAGCGGGGTTAGCATTTTAATTGCAAAATTAGATGTATCAGCAACAGAGTAACTTGTATAAAAATTGTTTAATAAAAAACATTTGCTTTCTTTGAAATAACAGAAATTCTATAAATTTATACTTTAAGATATTTCTGCATTGGTTATCAATTAAAACACAACTATTATGATAATTTTACTATCTTGCAGTTAAATTAGTATTACAAAGTCAAAATATAACTCGAATACAAATATTCAATTCCTTTCATTATTCAAAACACATTTTAGTAATTCTAAAGCAAATTAGACACAAATGCAGAAACAATATCTTGTATACATGAACACAATCCAAAACTCCCTTTACGGAATAGTTATTCGTAATCCAAGCAATCCACCTGGAATTTGCGTTAATAAAATATTCATCATTTTCAAAGTGAAATCGCTGGCATCAAGAATATCATTCTAAGTACACCTGCGCGTAATTGGATGCCAGGAATTCACAGTCCTCCACGCATCTGGAAATGATCTTTGCAAGTTTCCAATTCCTCTGGTGCTTTGTGCAACTTCAGCTTGCGTTCTGCGATGCGTTAACGCAAGGGGAGATTAAAAGCGATTCGTGTGCCAGGTGGTACCTTACAGGAAAACGGCGGCAGGGGTCTCGCTTAACCATACTTAAGACGAGATTTTGTTAGATAATTCATGCAAGAAATGAGATTGCAGGTTCTGGAATAATTAAAGGGTCTTATTAGTGAGAAGCCGGTGCACACCTTTAGCAGCCCAATGGATGTAGAGATAATGAAAGTTTTAAGTAAATCATTTTAACGTGAGATAGTAATATATTTCCTTGATGAAATGAGACGGTGTTCAATTTAAGAAAATAGGATTTATGTTTTAATATATATTAACAAGTTGAATTGGATCGTTTTCTGTGATGAGTTTTATGCAAAGGAGGTAAGTCAAGCATGTTCTTGCTTAATATAGATAAAGGATCCCAGCAAAACAAGTCAGCATAAAACCTTCATCAAAATTTTTAAATTGAAGGTTTTATGCAGGAAAACTTCAGTTTTTTTAAAGATCTATAAAATTAAAGGCTTTTGTTTCAATCAATGTCCTTCATAAAACTGCAAAAAAACTTCATAAAAACCTGTAAAAAACCTTCAATTTCTAATCATGAAGGGAAAATGCAGATATTTTAAAGGTTTTATGCAGGAAAAATAAAAACTTCAAAAAAACTGCAGTTTTTTGTTTTAATATCCTTTATAAAACCTTCAAAAAACCTTAAATTTTAACAATTTTAATGAAGGTTTCATGCTGACTTTTTTTGCTGGGATTTGTCATTGTTTTTACAGATTGTTATTTTCAATAATCTGCCATCAGCCAACAGTGTTAGTGGTAGCATACTGGATTGAATCGTCATGGGTTCAAATCCCGACTCAGGAATGGATATAAAATGTCATATATTTGGATGAAAGTCTGTTTGACACTGTGTGAATAAAAATATTGTTATATGAAAACTGTGCAATGCATTCTTCGTCATAACGTCATTTTTATATACTTGACATATTTAAATGACTTTTTTTACCGTTTAATAGAATTTATAGTTTTTACATAAAATGTAAACGCATGAGAGTTTTTTTATAGGTAACATTTTTATTGGACCGTCAACCATATCGGACATCATAGCAGAATATCAAGTAAAAAAAAATAATGTTCCGTAAAAAAATTAGAAAATGAGGGAATCAAACATAGATGGCGCCATGTGTTTTGATTGTTTTATATCACCTTACGTTTAAAAATGAGTTCTTCCAATCCAATATAAAATTTTACTTTTAAATTAATTGAAAGGCCTGAACTTATTCACTACAAATTGTCCCTATTTATGATTTTATTTATTTGCTCATTTAAATATGACAGTTTTAATTGCTTCACTTACTTATTAGGTACATTTTGAAAAATCGTTATGATGCATGCAATATGTATACCGGGATATAAAAAAAGGCTAAAAAAAGCATATATTTGACTTAAAAGTAAAACCACATAAACCAAACAATTTATCACACATATTTTTTTCGACGAAATCCATAGTCATTGTTTTTTCTTTTCAAAAATCCAACACCAAGGTCATTATTCACATTGGGAAGTTTATCACTTTTAATTCGTCCCGAACTACGATTGACATACCTTTGGTTTAAATATACGTGGTTTTACTTCTAAGCCGACGATATGTTAAATAATTGGCTACACATATAATACATAAGATTACATATAATATGAAGGTCCGAGCTTATGCTATTGAATCCGATGGCAAAAGCTAGCTTCAAAAATGACGTTTCGTACAAGTAAGACACAATCATACACATAACATTTCGATATAATGTAACCACACTTCGTTTCAATAATATACTTTTATTAAGACACAACCCACTCTAAAGTTATAGATAATCCCAATTAATGCAGCCACAATCCCCACTTCAACAATATTGCAATTAGAAGACTTGAGACATTAAATGCACAGCAGTAGTTGTTTGGTGCCAAAGTCATACATGGCCGGGTTGACTCCGATAGGACATCTAATTGTCCCTTGGGAAAATGAAGCCGGCCATTCGAAAGCAGCGAGGACAAACTTCACTCCGGAGACAATAAACAAACCCGATGTTTGTCGAACAAGTTTGTGCGATGACATATTTGCATTCCTTTCGACATAGACGAATGCAGGATTATCTGCAAAGGCTTGAACGTTCAGTGCGAGGGTCGATTGGGAACGATTATATTCTGGTGAAGAATTTTCAATAAAAATATTTGTTTTGAAATAGCATGATGCGACTTCGGCTCCTTCTTCAATAAAATCTCTTCGTACGAAGATCAACTTGTGACACTGGGGTATTTAAAGCGATTCAAGCGTTAATTTGGTATCGAATTGTATTATTGGAAATGTGGAACGATTTATTTTCCCAATAAATTCGTTTGTAAATTGATAATGAACAGTTCGGGAAATTGAAATTATTTACAGGAAATTATATAGACAGCTGTAATTTATTAAAGTTAAATGCATTTTCTTATGGTGATGCTTATAGTGGCTGCTAAAGGTGTTAGTCCATTTAGTGACTTATTAACTTTTCAAGTATAAATTCAATAACACATGTCAAAAAAATATATAAGATTAATTTAATTAAAATTCAAAAGAATTTACTGGCTTAAAATATGTTTTCGAATATATATTTTAGGCAGGGTTGGAAATTAGGATATAAAAGCTAAGCGTCATTGGCACCTAGCAATTTTTTTTTCAGATGCCAAAATGTTCTGCTTAGGCGTAATTTTAAAATAATACAAAATGCGCAGAGCAGTTATTGCTACGATATTTTTGCAATTGTTAAAGCTTCTTATGCACAAAATTAGATACATGTTTCTATTTGTACTTTAAAAATATCACAGTCTTACTGACAAAATTACTAAAAAGTACGAGAACAATTATTGGAAAACAACGTTAGACGTTAAAAATGACGACTGGGCGTAAAAATACAGCCGTCAAACAGCCATATTTATAAAGGGTTAGGCGTCAAAAATGTCGACTGGGCGTAAAAATACAGCCGTCAAACGGATTTTTTTTAAGTCAAAAATACAACTACAGACCGCTAATTTAGAACCGTGGATTTTAGGTCGTATAAAATAAAATACTTCTATGTATAAAATAAAATTTTAAAATTTGTCAAAAATATTTTTTGCTTATATTTTATTTCGGGTATTTAAACAATACGAAATGTATTCAATCAATCACAGAATCAATGCATCACAGAATCAAATGTTAAAAAAAAAATATTTGAACAAGAAGGTATCTAAGACTTGAAGCAGAACAATCCACCGTATTCTTTGGATTTTTTTTCCTTTGGAGTGAATCCAGGATCCCAGAACATTGGTTGCCACTGAAGCCAGTCTTAAAATAAATGTAAACAAATGGAGGGGATTCTGTTCTCATGGAGAAGTATTATCTGTTTGAATGCATACATAAAACTCACTCTTCTATTCCAGGAATGAAAGTGGGTCGTAGTTGGACCTTAAAAAATAGGGGAATTGTTGAATATCATACAATTCTGTTCCTAGTTTTCCAGAATGTATTTGCTCTTTTAATCAAGAATGTATTCATAGAAGGTCGAACTTAATTTGTTTAAGGTATTGCATTTAATTTTATTATTTCTTAGCACGAAACCTTTAATTGTAATGCATAATGTAAACATAAAAAAAAATCACGTTAAAAAAATTCACAAAAATATTTTATCAAAGTATAATTTAAAAACAAATATTTCATTAAATTAACCAATGCGAAATTGTTTTCGTTGAATTAACGGCTCTCTGTTACTACACACAATAGCCTATTAGGGACGGGGATCTATCTCGAAAGTATGGCATAGGAAAACTTCCTCGTAAGTTTGAACCATGATTAATTAGATACAGAAGACAAAAACCATGCTGCCCCATATCCACAGACATTACAAATTATGATTCTAAATTTCACCATAGATGACGTTGTACTTCCAAAACTCAAAACAATCAATTACATATAACATATTTGCATCCTTTCAGTTACATTTCTTTTGTCATAAGCAGTACAATAATTTATTTAGTGCAAAGAATTTATTTTGTATGTAGCTTGACCCACATTCAAACGGTACAATTCTTTCATTATCTTCTTTAAGGTCTTTTATAAATTTTTAAGGTAGAAGCACCATTTATGAGCGAAATTTGAAACCAAAAGATTCATTTGCTTAAAATTAATCTCATCGACGATGCAGTTTAGTCCAAACCATCTTACACCAACTACTTGATTTTATATTACATTTAATTGTATATATAAATTAAAATGGTACCAGGGATTTCCTATCAACTATTCCGCATAAAAAAAGTATAATTCCACCCATTATACCTGCAAATCGCGCCATTTTCTCTGTGATCAACCACCAAACAAGTAATGTATTTTAAGTAAGTACCACGGAATCCATTTAACAGGAAAGTCATTATTGGGATCCTGAGGATTCCTGCCCAGCCTTGGAAGCAGCGAAGAAGATGCAGTTTTGGGAGGCGGCAACCCGATAAATCAATTTATGTCCGGAGTCGAAAGGAACAGATTTATTTGCTGAAGTTTCAGGGGGTGGAGTTAGGATGGGGCGTGAAAGGAATTGTCTTAAAGGTTGCAAATGGAACTCTAATTAAGGGGGCTTAAGGACCAGAGATCTTACTTGGGAGACAACGCGAAATAGGGTTAGATGGAGAAAAATGGGTCATAGGGTAAAATGGTATTTTTTAAATTAAACATTAAATTACCCACTGTTAAACTTATATTTTGATTTATTTCTTTTGTTTTTAAATTTACTTCGTTTATGGAGTACGGTTTAGCAAAAAAAAATTATGGATGATTTAATTCAAGTCGTCTAACAGTCGATTTCTTCAATTGTGATAGTTTGATTCATGAAAACTTCTATACAAAATCTAGAAAAGTCGAATTATTTAAAAATATTCATGGTTTTTTTATATAATATTCATGGGTAGGATTCTATGAAGTATGATCTTAATATTTATGCGTATAGTATAGAAAAAAATTAATACATTCCAATGAAACAAATAGAAAAAAATTCTAATTTATTTAACTTTCTTTTCAATGTTTTGCAAATTATGAAAAATAGGGTTTTGAATTATAAATGCTAAAGAATATTAAAATCGTAAAAATGTAAATAACTTTCGGAAAAAGTGCAATTATTATACAAAAATGTGAATTTTGAAGCTTAAAAATGACAAATGTTAACTGCAATCTAATTAATACTATGTATATGTTAATATACTAAAGTTACATGCATGTTCTGTTAAATAAAATGACCCCAAAAGAAATATTTCTATCCAAAAATTTACGTTACTTACTTATTTCATTAAAAGTTATAGAAAATGTTTTAAATGAAATAAGAAAACCTCTTTGGAACAAATTAATATAACTTAAAGAAAGCAAAGATTTATGAATCAAACAAACAGAAAATTATGGTGGCAGTTGTTATATGCCGAAAACAATAAATATTAAATGAGTTGATTTTTCAAAATGGTAGATCACAGAAAAATCTTTAGAAAGCTGTAACAAAAACAATCCAGTATAAATCACATATACGGTTTGACGAATGTTATTTATTCTATTTTATTGAAGTTTACTAATTTGACTAAAAAAATTGTAATGCCTTTTTCGCGATAAATTACATGAATTCCACATACAACTTATTTTACCCCAAATAGGAATCGGGGTAGGTTACAATAGAAAATAATTATTTTTTAAAAACACTCAGAATTAAGCAACAATATGCTATTATTTGTTTCCCAAAAATAAGTGAACGTTTTTATAAAACATTTGTAATTGTACGATGTTTTTTTCAGAGAGATGTTACACGTTGAACTTCAAAAATCGAGTTTTAAAACCCATTAACCTTTATCTTATCCTAGTCTGTCATTAGAAAGAAGATTGTGAGAATTCCGATTGAGATACACGTTTATAGTTCGCTGAATAATAGCAAATCATCAGGAACAAGGGATTTCAACACCTCTGTTACCTCTAAACCCCAAGGAATACTACAGAATCGTATTTGATTAAATTAGAATACCAACTTTGACTTAGCTGTCAAGTAAATTATGGTAAACTTACGATGTATGTTATAATAAAAAAATCAAATTATATTTGCACATTAAAACATATAGATCAATTTTATTTTTGCTGTCAATTGTTGCATTTGTTTTCAATAATCACATTTGATAAACTTTAAAAAAATGGATGCATATTCCCCAAAATAAATTTGCCTGCAAGTAAACAAAAATTAAGATATAGATGTAATTATAGGTGGCAACACAGCCACTTCAATTCCATCTTCGCATGAAATTTTTAAATGGAGTTTGATAATGGATTATGTGGTTGGTTTAAGGTTTAGGACGGGTATTCCAAAACATACAACTATAAATGCTTTTAAACCAAACAACTATTTTGCAACCGAAAACTATTTTGACTTGTATTGTGCAAAATTCAACATCTAACTCTATTACCTACACAACTTATAATCGACTTAACTGTAAAACTTAGACCAAAAAATATAATAAATAAATTAGTATATTATAAGTAGACTACCGAATTTCAATACATAAGGACAAATCGCAAAATTATTGACAGGGGGTTTTAAATTATCGTAAAAATATTCTAATTTACCTGCAGTTATATTTGCACATATTTTTATATGAATGGATTCTCTCTTATAAATACAACTACTGCTTAATTAATTTTTCATGAAAAATGCATGACCGACATAAAATAAAAATATATATATAAGATCTTCCAATTTGTCCATTGAATAAAAAGCTTGTCATTTACATATCATTAATATTTTTTTATGATAATTTTAATATTAGATTAGAATTGTCTTAATAGGATGTTGGTAAACAATAAAAAAACTAACAGTTTACAAAAATATTGAAAAGATACTCCTACGCTCAAAAGGAAACAATAAACCTTATTTTTTTTAAATATTTACAGGGGAGTCCTCATAAAAACTATACAATATATACTTTATCAGTATACACAAATCGACCTGCATATTAAAACACCTACGTTCAACGGATTCTTTATAAAATCTCAAATTTATTCAAGGAAGGCTTATTTTGTCCAACACGAAGACGTTGCTTTTGAAGAATAAAATACCTGAAATATTACACGAAAAGGACGGTAATATTATGCTAAGAAAGAGAGCGTGTTTTCAAAATTCGATATATGATATTTATCTTTCCTGTAATATTAAATTTTTATTTTGTAGTCGGAGAAAATGTATTCTTTTCACCTGGGACTTTATACTTGGCAATTTGTGCATGTTCAAAGTAATCCTGCGTTTCTGTGTGAATTTTGAATGATATGTCGGTGTTTACTATGAGAATGAAGTATATGCTGATGTTACCTTTTTGAGTAAGATTTTTTGCATTAAAGTATTATATTTTTTTTGAGGAATCAGGAGATATCTTCAACAAAACTACACTGAATGATGCGTGTCAATAGTCTCTATTGTAAAAAAAAAGTGACTGCCGCTGACAATTGATAACCCACTTCCATATTTTGTGTCACTTCTCAGAAAGTAAATATCGGATAATTATGAAATTTACTAAGTTTGTTTAGAAATGTTTAGGAAATAATATGGCGATATTTTTGTTGCAACAGATCGCTTATGTTAGAAGCTATATGTTGTTAAAGTTGAAAAATGCAAGAATTTGTCTTGTGTCAAGCAAAACCTATAAAAAAACATTCCATAATTTCCTTTTTTTGTAGAATAAGAGCCATATCTGGTCTAATGTCCACCGTTTTGGGGTTTTGAAAATATTTGTTAGTTTTTAAATTGTAAACGTCATAAACTTTTTAAAAATTCGAATTTGTGTCAAGCAAAACGCATTAAAGCAAACATTTCATAATTTCAATTATTTTTTTGTAGAATAGTAGCCATATATACCTGATCCAATGCATAACGTTTCATTTTTTAAATATATTTAGTTTTCAAGTTATTACAAAAAATATAACTGCCGCTGCTGACGAAAGGAAAATACCCTTTATTCCATATTTTGAGTCGCCATATAAAAAGTAAATATCAGATAACTATGAAATTTACCGAGTTTGTTTAAAAATGTTTAGGAAATATAATACTGTATTTTTTATTGTAATGGAAGACTTATTTTAGAAGTTATTTTCCATAACAGCACTTAATCCGATTTATAATTTCATAATGTCACTCATGCATGGCTTTCCAAGGGGCACAATAGATAGTTAATAAAAAAAACTGTTTTAAGTTAATAATTGTTTTAAATAATAAAATATATCGTTACTCTTAAAAATACACATTAAAACACAAGATGAAACCCAACATTGATCAATTCAATCCATTCCTCTACCCTTATTAAAGAAGAAATTGTCATTTTTCCATAAATAACGATCACCCAAGAATCAATTATCTATTTCCTAAAAGCAATGAATCTCAAAAGACTGCTCACCAGCGTAAAACGCTAAAAATTCGCACAGTTAAGCAGTAAACAACATTAAAGTTGTTTACTGCGTAACCGAACGTTGTTTATAAACCAATAACGCGGTCCGGGGACGAACGTCAATGCGAGTTTTACTAGTTTCGGAACTGTGACAAACTTGTGCCATTTTCGATTTTATCCGATAAGAAAATCCGCGTTCTGTTCTGAGGTATGGAGGAAAAACTCGGAAGTCAGAAAATGGAACGCCGAGTAATATGTTATCTGAGATTTGGACGAGGATTTTTGAATCGATTGTCGATTTTGTGGCATACGAAAACTTCTCATTCTCTATGTGGGGGATTCTGAGGGTATATTGGGATTTCGAAGCTGTATGCTGTATCGTTATACAGAAAAATAATAAGCTGACTTTATTTTAGAAATCTATAATTTGGAGGAGGATATAGTTTGAGTTACATCTTATCTACTACTTTATAAGCTAAATAAATTTTCAAAATATATTTTTTCGTTCCGTCAAAATTTAAGGATTATTGTGCGCACTTTAGTCCGTATTCAGCAATGTATCCGTGTTACATGTATCCATATTAGCAATGTATCTACTTAAGTAACGTATCCACGTTAGCAATGTATCCACATTGGTAATGTATCCACATTAGCAATATATCCACATTAGAGCAATGTGTATGGATGAATCCGTTGGTTGGTTGAATTAAGGGGGTTCAGCAACCCCATAGACGACTATGTTACATTTACTAACTTTGGGGACATCTCATTTATTCCCAAATCACTTTACCAGTCTGAATATTTTACAGAGAATTTCAATAGTTTTTAAGACTTTAACACGGTAATTTTATTTTTTTTTAACTTCACTAAGTCAGGATTTTTTAAAAATAAGGTAAAATAAATTAAATAATTTTTCAGACAAAAAAAATTTTGAAAAAAAATTATGTACCTAATTTTTTATTTCTGGTGACTAAAACAATTAGAAAAGTTTGAGGTATATATTTAAAGTAGTTTTTAAATAATGTGCCTCAAACGTGTAAAAAGTACGTCTCGAGTAAATTGGCTTCTAAGTTCGTCCAAAGGGAATTCAATATGTGGGTTTATTTAACTATTTGAGGTACGCATTTTTATTTACCAGTAAAAAAAAATATTTTCTGGTATTATGCCTATTTTTTAGCGTATATTTACATACATATGTTTTAATGGAGTATGTTGGCTCATAGTATTTAAAAAATAATGTACATTACCATAAGAAAACACCAAACTTTTGAGGTAATGTGATATATTTAAAAAACGAGAGCTAAATGAAACACTTTTTCACGTAAAGAACTTTTCTCGCATTTTGCCTTTCGAACACTTTTCATTCATAAAATATATAATCTGAGATTCTATTGCATAAGATAAAATTTCTTTAAAACAATCATATCTTAATTTACTATTTAGATTTTTTTATGAAAGGCATACAACTTCCTTTAAACAAAATGTAGATAAAATTAACATATCGGTGATTGTACAATAGTTTTCCGGAGTACCTTGGATCATCTATTGAACCACTGTAGTTCGGAGATCATGGATAAAAATCCAATAAACTAGTTTTTTTTTACATTTCCAGTTATAAATATCTTCAACGAATATTTTATTCCGTTTCAAATAAAATACCCTTCATTAAAATTTAAAAATAACTTTTATAAAAAAAAAAATACGTTCTTTGACTACCAACATCAAGAAATATGTTTAAATAAAATATGTCTATAAAATCAATAATGGTGGGTAAGTCTATTTTATATAATGTAAACTCTTTCTTTTCAAAATCCAATTATCCGAACTAATTGGCCTTATTTACAAATTATTAGACACGACTCTCCATCGATCCCAAAACAAAATAATTTTACTTAAGATAATAATTAGGATATTTGCGTTACTTGAATTTGGAAAATAAGCGTGTCTTAATGGCATTTTTATTGATCCTTTCTAATTAAAGTTTACAGAAAGAGTGAATACTTTTAGCATGTAATTAGTAGAAGTGGTAAACCTCTTGTCGAAAGCTCGGTCATTAGAAGGCGAAAATAAAAAAAAATAAAACAGTGCCAGAATCAAAAACGACATAGTTATTGATGTTAATTTTAAAGTCCCATTTTCGGAGATGCGTGAATAATTAAACTGATTAATATTACACAATTTATCGATAAGCTGTATATAAGGAACATGTTTACGTTTAAAAATAAAATTAATTAATCTGATTAAGTGAGCTTTAATTCGAATTGACTATTCCTAAAGAAAATCAGGTTAACGATTATCCTTAATCGCAAAGCATTTGACCTCAATCCTGGTGAGTTAAATTAACATATTAGTGAAACACGAATATATTAGGTATATAACATAGTATTTGGATTTTGTAATCGATAGTCTGTACCATTTTACACTAAACTCCGAAATAAATATTATTTCCTAATCAGCTTTTAGAGTTTAAAGGATGCAAGCACATTTACTTTTCCTGAGTTTCATACACTGTAAATACACTGTTGTCTATTATTAGATTTCGACAATGTTAAACGTGGTGGTATTTTATACGTTGCTCGTTTTTACGGTTAGATATTCTTAATTATAATAAACTTGTGTATGGCGTGGGGTTTGCGCTATGGATAGGGTTCTTTGATGATCAAGAAAAGGAATGGCCATTTGTGTTTTAGTGTAACAAATTTAATTAAAAATGAAAGTTACACACAGCACAGACATATATTTGGACACAACCTTACATGACAAAGTCTGGCTCTCGACTGACGACTTTACTCACAAACCAGAAGAGGGCGCTACAGTTGCTATAGAGGGCGCTTCGTAAACATGGTGTTACACTTGTTTATTTTTAAAGGAAAATGTGTTCGTTACAATATAGAGTGGTTACAAATTGTTGGATGATGGTATGTTTAACTACCAATTATACATCATTCTTTTTTTATGCTTTAACTACTTTGTTGCTACTAAAGTTAAGCGATTTTTTTAAATATAAGATAAGAAGTAAGTCAAAAATAAAGTTTTTTAATATGTCAATATTGCTAAATGCGACACATAAAAATAAAAACTATCGCTCCAAATTTTGTGACCAACTGTATTATATGTTACATATTGAATAAAATGGGCAAGTATTAGCTGTTTTAGTATTAGTTGGGCACTACCTTGTACACTCATTTCTACATGAAAAAAGTTCACGATGTTTAATTTTTATGAAGTATTTAATATTGTAAGGTCTGAACTCCAGATCAGTAGAGGAGACCAACGTACCAAAAGCACTTTTGAAACAAGGGACAATGGCACTTAGTGCATTATGAATATAAAACTGCAGTTTTACAAAAAAGAATAAAGCCCTTTTAAAAATGGAACAGATGTAGTATAGGACATTTGGCGCGTTTTGTTTTTGTTGGCGACGAAAAAGTTGCCAAAATCAAAAAAGTTCCGGGAACGCACAAACGATTATACAGCACAATGACGTCAGTTGCCAGATTGAAAGAAGTCACAAGAATCGGAAAACACCAACAACGCCAGGTTGGGTTGCCATACTATAAATGTATCGCCCCTATAAAACACGCCAAAAACAACTCGCGCCAAATGTCCTATACTACATCTGTACCCTAAAAATATTAATTATAATAATAAAGCCTCTCAGATATATAACACATTACTAGGTATTTTATTCACGGGTGGGATTGTGGGTATAGTTAGTATTTAACAAATATAACAATAAAAAATAAGCAGAACAAAATTCTGAACACAACATAGAATATTTTATACGGCTATTAAATAGCACGTGTATGTGAAAGTCAAATACCACACAAAATCAAAATATGCAAGTATAAAAATATACTTAAAAATAAAAAAAAGCGGATAATAAAATCCACAATCAATATTACTAAATAACACATTTTAGTTTGCTTATCGTAAGTCGAATATGATTATCTCCATAACTTAATACCTAACAAATGACACACAAATATTATAATTTCAATAAACTGATGATTACAGCAGGAAAAGACAGGTCTCATTACTATAATAATACAATTGCTAATCATCCATATGGATATAAATAATGGGAAAGCTATTTTCTTAATAATGGATGTTCCTTTCAAATGCATGATAGAGTGTACTTGTAATGGTGAACGAGATCGAAAGGTAAAGAATGACCGATCATTCACCGTTAGGATAAGACGCGGAAGGCATTGTTTAAAGTATACGTAATACATACGTAAACACAGAGAGCAAATTGTTTTCCTTGATGCAATCTTGGAAATTATTTCATTATCCCAAACTATTTTTAGCGGAAAAGCTAGAACGGCCTTCGCACTTTCGAAAGGGCGTTTCAGCATTTTTGTAAACAGTATTTGGTCACAATGGTTAGTAACCTTACTAACATAATTAGATACACAAATTGTGTCGTTTGGAAACACTCAACTACGCTCCGTAAGGTATTTGCTTTATTTCAATAACACACATCGGGGACTAATTTTCCGTTAAAAGAGACTACATTTATGTCAATCGTGCTAATTGTGACTGAGTAATAGTTTCTAAATAGATCACAATAAAAGCGTAAACTCAGTGTGTCAATACTTTAAAGACATATTTTACGTCAAAATACGTTAATAAAGTACTCCGTCCTTTTTATAATTATCAACAAAATAACTTAAATTATTATTGATTAATAAAAACATTTCGATATTCGTTTTTAGATTACTTATACAAGAAAATTTTTCTTGAGCCTAACCGTATATCCGATACATCATAGTTTTTTTCCCCTCCAATAAATCCCTTATTCCGTGTAATACTTGATTGTGTATGCGTCAATAACGCGCATTTTTAACAACAGTGTAAAATAGGTCATACGTTCAAAGCGAGTATTTTTTTTTTCATTGGGAAATATTTGTTTATAATATTCAAAATACGTTATTCTAGGGTGAATTACGTTAACAAGTGTGAACAATTACAAACATAAGTTGCCGTTTTAAGTATAACAGTAAGAGCTGTGAAAACCATTTTAAATCATGCATCGCATATTAAATGTTATCATAGGTAAAAAGTTGTGAAACTTTTTTTATGCCCAAATGTGACTTACTTTGTAATTTCGCTTTAATTATATAATCTTCACGGTTAAAATATTTACATATATAAAAAGAATATTTAAAATTCATAATAAAATAAATTCCACTAAAATATACTTATGTGAAGTATATTTTTAGAAAAATTAAAAAAAATATCCAAAACTCTTAGACATGAAACTAACATTAAAAACGAACTTAACATTTAAAACATAATTAGAGAATTATATTTTATTTTTAGAAAACTACCGTGAGTTCTTCTGCCGTAAAAGGACATCCCAAATTCTTTCTTAGTAGGAGATGAGTTTTTAATTGGCAACCAGCAGGCAGAACTGTTGCAAAACTCATGAATAAAAGTAATGTTTTAGACAAATGCATCGTAATATATTTTCTTACTGGATTTCAATGTATCATGTGTAACCTAATTTTTTGTAGCATGTCTAGGTAAAATTCATACCCCATATATGTCATTTTCTTTTATTTGACGAAGAATGTAAATAAAAAAAACATGGCATGCAAACTGCAGGCATGCGGCCAATGAAAAAAGCATCAATGCTTGTGAATTACTTTCATATTTATTTCTTTTATTTACTTTTTAATATCTACGTATAAGCGGTAAATATAGGTATATTAAAAAAAAGCTCCCAATCAAAAATATTTTAAATACAAGATATAAATTAGATAACATACTATTGGAACATTTTACTTAAAATTCATCTTTTCTGAATCCGAAAAATACAGGCTTTTGATACATCTCGATATAAATTTACACAGCAATTTCCACCAAATCACTAGTAAAAATAAATAAATTTACCAACACCGTAAAATTAAAAAAAAATAAAGAATTAATTTAACTAAAACAAGCGCCACTATACTTAAAATACCGATAAGTATTGTAAAACCCAGAGATAAGAAGTTTTTTTTTTATATTTTGGTATTCTCTAGCTCTTATCAGAATGTTTGTGTAAGAGCCTATTCTAACGCCTTAATTGAAGAGTCTTCAAAAAGGAAATCTGAAACTTTACTGAGTAAAATTACAGAAAAAAATATATTTAAAAAGTGTGAAGGGGGGGGGGGGAGGATGACACTTTATGGGGGACATAATTAGAGAATGTTGCAGCGTGGGTGGATTTAGAGGTGTGCAAACATCCGTTTTAATTTTTATTTTGTTCTTAGGACGGTACCTTCAGGATAATGTAAATTGATTTAAGTTTGAAAATACAAGACAGCTAAGTGGATGCGTGGCTGGATTTGGGAATGGTTGTTTTATTTTAGTTGTTTATTTAAAAACAGTGAAACAACCGTCGGACATCAAAAGGAATTTTATATATTTAATGACGGCCTAAACAATAGAATAAAAAGTGAATATTAAACATTTAAAAAAAAATGGTTTGTTATTTCCTTTAATAAATTTAAATGATAATTGAAGACGTTATTGACAACCATACAGCTCCACTTTTTTTTTCTGGTTTACACTTTTTCACTTATTTCTATAAAGAAAAAAATTATATATCTATTGGTGCAAGAACCAGGCAGCTCTAAGCAATGACTAAAGATATATAAAATAAAAATATATGTACTTTTGTGTTATACGATAAAAGAAGCATACAGTGTTTTTGTTCCTTTCTGAACAACTTTGAAAACTGGAGTTGTCTGGTTCTTACACACACGTCATCAAGTGTAATATTATAATGCATACAAAATTGAGAAAATAATCTCATTTAAGAAATCAGAAATTTTCATGTATTGGTGGAATATATTATTTGGTAATAGATGGCATTAACCATTTTCGGTCAATCGATTTTATTATAGAGTTTATAGACATACTAAAATATTCCTCTATATGAACAGCAAAATAAACTGTCCAGTGAAACCCGTTCAATCGAGATGTTCAAATGTGACAACCAGTATCAATGTATATGGTCACACTAAGACACACAATGGCCTATTGACAAGGTTCGAAATATATCCCGAATCAAAGACTGTGAACACTACCGTGTAATTTTGAATCATCATCAAATGACGAGGACAACTCCTGAGCTGCCGCCTCATCAACAATTTACGATCACTATTATCTTCCACACAGAGATGTTAGGTTACACTAATCCTCTCCATATGGTGAATGTTTTAGCGAATGGTGAGAAAAAATACTCGCAACCCTCCGATTACGAGTCCGTTGTACAAAACCAACAAATCCCCGAATACAAACTTGGTACCCTTCCGAGTATTCCACCAAGGGTCCTGGATAGTGAACCACAAAAAAAACGTAAATGTATGTCACGTTACTTGTAACGGTAAACTTAGCAAAACGAGCAACTTAACTAAACTGATAGGTATTTCAAAACCTGAAACATTGGTTTATAAATATTTAGCTATTATGAATACTACCTCAGAAACTAACTAATGATGTTAATATCTTACATGATAGGCATTAACTTAGGAATAAGGAATTAACTTCAGGACTCATGGGAATAATGATCATTAAAACACCGTCTACATCACTTTGCTCCATTGTTATACATACATTTCACTTGTACTCCTACCTACCATTGTCCATTGATTTTCTTTTATTTCACTGATATTGCTTTTTCTATGTAAAAGTGAATTAATTTGTAAATACAATGTATAACATTATATGAGTAATTATTTATTTATCCTAATTTGTAGATTAGTGTTATTTGTTTTAATGTTTTATTTTATATTTATTTTATATTGAATTCGACAAAACCATAAAAAACAAATACACTTAACTCAAATCAAATGTATGTAAGCAAACACACTTTTATAAAGTAAATAGTCTTAAGTGTATTACATTTAAATATTTTATTTCTATAAATAATCATCGTACATTAATGCAATTATTTAAACAGGTAAACTCAACGTTTATATTTGTTCTACACTCAAACTTACTACACTGAATATTTAAACCCACGGGCATAATTTAATCCTTTATGGCGAACTTAATGAAAAGCTCTATATTTATCCTTATTTTATATAAAGTATCAAACTCAAGAATAAAAACTACAACATCATTATTTATGTCTTAAATTACTTTTTTTTTATTCGCAATGACTCCATACGATATTGAGGTAAAGTTATTCTAGCATTAAAGCAAAACCATTTTTAGAAAGATTTTAGAAAGATTTTTTTTAACGTTATATAAAAGGGGGGGGGGGGAATTACTAATCATACTTGCAAGAATTTATAAACATTTAAACGTGGCGTGAAGTATATCTACTGCTCATTTACACTAACTATAAAACACTATAATCCTTTATTTTTAAGTTGCCTCAAAAACCTCCAAAATATTTATGAGATCGTGACACCAAAAACTTGTAAACAGCCCATCCAAACTACAAACACCCAACCTGTCGCAACAACTCGTTAAAAGAGTTTCCCCAATCACAACAGGTAATCTACAACTGGAAACATCTCCGAAATCCACAGGTGGCCTTTATTCCTAAGTTGTGTCACCCCGACCAAGTTCTGTTTACCGTCTGCAGCACGGCCTTGGCAATGGGCCATGTGCCATTCCCTTTTGTTGTAGCGAGGGAAGAAGCGTTTTCTCTCTGTTATTTGTTGTCAGTTGACGTTCTATTTTTAGCGATGGATGGTTTAATTTCAGACACCATATTCTTTTTTTTATTTCTTCCCCTCTGCGCGCGCAACTCGGAATATAGGAGTTGGGCGGAAGCGCGGAGCCATTGAATTAGGAAAGGAAATTTGAGTTCTTTTTTAAGAATAGTTATTATCCGATCTCGTTTTTTTTTTATATGTTAGGGATTTTTATGGATTGAGAGGGTGTTGGTTAAAAACGTCGCACTAGAGCTGTACACAATGGTCTGTTGACGACGGTTCGGGGTCTATCTCGAAGGTGAGACTCAAGAACACTGCCTCATATTTTTGAACTGGTCAGGTGACGAGGACAATATATGAGCTGGCACCCGACGCAACCTCAATAGGTGTCAGAACCTTGGCCCCGATTTGATTTAACGCATCAGTCCCGTATGCACACCTATACATATTATTGTAGATTTCATACGACCTTTTGGTATTTGAGTAGCGAGATTGGCGACAATCCGATCACAAAACACTACATTTTTACTTTTTGTCAGATCCAAACAGTCGGATTCGAACTTGCAATCATCTGATTGCTAGCTGAACCTCAGTTGTATGTTGCTTTCATTACAAATCGGGTATGCACAGCAGTCGCCACTGTTTCATGTCACTTCTTCTGCAATCTGGCGCCATGTTGTTTGCAAGTTCGAATATTTTCGAACAAGTAGTTCGAAAAAGTAGTTTACATATTTTAATAATTTTTCATTTTTGATGTGAATATTCGAAATAAAATTGTTCCAACTCAGGACATTTATTATAGTCGTTCAAGTATCTACAGTTTCCCTAGCAAGGCCCATATATTTTTAATTAATAAAAATACTTTATATAAAACAATTTTATAACACACAATCTACAATAATTAATTTTAAATCGAATTTGGAAATAATTTCATTATTCGTGTTTGCAATATTATCTTCCCAGAAGCACCGATAATTTCTTACAAAATACTTTTTTAAAACATTCAATTGACTTTAATACATTAAATTTTCTTATATGTCTTAGATACTTTATATCTATTCGATAGTTTTGCCCTTTGACCGCTTGGTAACACACGCATGGTATTTACCTGATTTGCCCGAATGCCGCTAGCGTAACTTTTTTTACGCTAAACAACGGTTTTTCCAAATTTTCTTATTTCAGTGTGTTATTATTTGCCATTCATATTTATTTTACATTTTGAATTTAATAGCAAAATGAGTTGCAGTGCAGTGAACACCCCATAGTAAATTATAATTTCATTAAATATGCAGGTTATTCGGAAACTTCTGTTAACGACTTTGGCAGCTGTGAAATTCATACGTTGATTTTTTTAAACTTTCTCTATTAACGATTTACTTTCGTAAATATTATAAAATATTATTAAATATTAAAATATAAAAGACATATTGGAGATAACACAAAATGTATCTTTTTAAAGTGTTTGGTCCTTCACCATTCACATTACAGTTGCTTTAAACTGTTATTATATATGAGTCTATACCTCCAACTGCAAGTAAAAATGACATATGTATGCTGTAGTTAAAATTTATTATAAAGTATGAAATTGATTACCTATACAGTTCTAAATGCATATTTGTAAATATTAAAGTTGTAAGATTCTAAAATAGTGCACCAAAAAATATATTAATATTTGGAACCAATATGCCAAAAAACACTTATGTGATTAATCGTAAAGCAATAATTTACCTATTATTCGAAGAAAAGAACATGTTCCGACTGATTTACCAGAACAGGTGTCGAATAACTTATTGTTCTATTTTTAAATGTCTATCGGATAAAAAAAGAAGCGATGTAGAAAAAAACCGGGTATTTATTTAACTCGTCATCTGAGGAAGCAATTAATGTCGGGGGGGAAAGTACGCAGAGGGAAAGAGAGAATTGGTGAGTAAACAGTGAATTTGTGCATCATTTCCCGCTGCTAGTGTTTTGCTCTAAGTAAGCGAAGGGTAAACGGATGCCAAAAGTGATATAAAAAGTATTGCACACTTGTTTTCGTGCCATGCGGGTATCAGCTACAGTTTATTAGTACGGAAGTTGATTTAAAAAATGGCAAAGACCATTTAGTTGTTTTTTCCATGTTCAACGAACTCTTAATATTTGCTCTATTTGCATTAGGCATTATTTACGTTGGATACGTTACACGATTATCTAGCTTGTAACAATCGTTTGAGAATAAAAATTGAATTATCAAGATTTTTTATTTTTAAGAAGCACTCCGATGAATATACTAATAAATTATAATATAAAAATTATAAACTAATAAAATTAAAAGACTAATTATAGTGAAACTTTATATATTAAAATTGGAAGTACAAAATCCAATCTTAATTTCCAAATTATAGTGCGGAATCGCAATTCGCAATAATTAATTAACTTCCAAATGATTTCGCCATAGAAACATCAATTTAACAAAAGGAATTTAAAAATACTAACTGTAGTTAACTATATATACAAATTCTTGGTTAGTATATTATATATGTAAGATTTAAATTTACTTATTTATTAACAATTAAAAGTTTAAATATAAAAATAAATAAAACACATATCAGACAATAAGTATGACAGTGCCCAAATAAAGCAATC
Organism: Troglohyphantes excavatus; assembly: GCA_963932185.1. Lineage (NCBI taxonomy): Eukaryota > Metazoa > Arthropoda > Arachnida > Araneae > Linyphiidae > Troglohyphantes > Troglohyphantes excavatus. The sequence goes on along the minus strand of OZ010669.1, from coordinate 27,614,513 downwards.
AATAGCCAGACAAAACCAACCAGTTTAAGATTGCATGCACTATAATTTTCCATACCATATCAGAGAAGCCAGCGTTGTCATCATGTGATAAAAAATATATTTCGGTTGCGAGTGTGTCATGTGTCGTCAGCATATAATGGAACGTTTACAATTATGATGGATGAGACTTTGTAAATTGATGAAGGTTGAAAACTTTTTATGCTATTTTCAAATCTATACAGTTATTTTTTTTTTGTATGTGACATTGCTTCCAAAACTGTAGGATTTTCTTTATTTATGCTATTTCATTTTTAGCATAAAAAATATCAACTATATTGTACGGAAAAAACTAAATAACACTTTCATTTTACAAGTACCAACGTTGTCATCATGTGATAAAAATATATGTCGGTTGCAAGTGGCTCATGTGTCGACAGCATATAATGGAACGTTTACAGTTATGATGGATGAGACATTGTAAATTGATGAAGGTTGAAAACTTTTTATGCTATTTTCTAATCTATAAAGTTATTTATTTTTTATTTTTATGTGACATTGCTTCCAAAACTGTATGATTTTCTTTATTTATGCTATTTCATTTTTAGCATAAAAAATATCAACTATATTGTACGGAAAAAATTAAATATTTATTTCCCTTTGCAAGTATCAACGAACACATTTATGAAGTATTTTAGATTAAGAACTTTTTTTTAGAAGTTTCGCTACTGAAAACATTTTAAAAATCAAACAAAAGGACAATATTTTCTACAAAAATACAATTGTTTTTTAGTCGGAACATAGAAATTATGCGATTTTTCTTTCACATGAAAAAAAAAATATTTTTAAAAGGGACTGCATTTAAAAACTCAATTGTTCTTCATTTATTATATGTATCAGGAAATAATTTAACAAATAATAAAAATATTTATATTTAAAATGTATAAATAAAAAAACTTGAATTCGTTTACGATTTAAAAATTAGAATCGTATAAAACTTAAATTAAACATATAAAAAATTTTGGGCTATACCAAAATTTTAGAATAGAGAAAAAAAAAATGGGTATTTTTTAAGTATCCTAAATTTAATATGTAGCTAAACATATTTCTTCATAAATATCAATCACTTAAAATTCCAAACTTTACCAAAACTGTATATATTTCAAAATATTCATAAATCTTAAACTTTTCTTTATGATGCGCTCTATTTGTGCCTTCCAATGATTTTCTTTCTAGAGTGCCTTTGGGGAAATGAAGATAAGAATTATTTATATTTATGCACCTAGCTGAAGGTTACAAACAAGAGTGTCCGGTCACTTGAGAAGCTCGCAACCTTGCTCATAAGAAACCCAACCTTGCCGTTAAATAAGATCCGTGGGGGGGCCTTGAACCGATGCTAAGGTTCATGTTTCTGCAGCCCCTGTCACTCTGCGAGTGTTATCGATGATGTTTTGCCAAAACCGAGTTGGAAGAGCTCCCTGATGCATCTTTTTTTAAACGATAGCAGAGGAGGCTTCCAAATCGTTCAAACGAATCAGCAGTTCTGTCAGTTTAAATAAAACGCAACCAGGAAGTTACATTGAAATGGATGCCTGAGTTACTATAACTTATAAAATAGTAAAGTTTCTAGTAAAAGATAATACTTTTTTTTAATATTCGTTAGCTTAGTAACGTTAGTAAAACTGTTTAAAGGCAAGCAAAAAGAGTCTTGTATGATAATTAACATTCTTAATTTTTCTGTGAAACATTCTTATTATATAATTAAATCGTTTAAGTTGGTTGGTTGGAGTTTTATGGCGCAAGAGACAAATTCGGCTAAGCTGCGCCAAACCATAAACATAGGAATAAAATGAACGTTAGAACAAAATATAACAACCAAAAATCGTGCACATGGTAGGGCCTTCGCAAAAAAGAAAGAACAGAAAAATCTAAGGCCCAGCTAGGGTACCTCGGGGTTGGCAAGCCCGTACTCGCAAGATGCGAGCCCCGAGGGGTAAATTGTTTAAGAAAAGTATATTAGTATGCAATGAAATGATGAAAAACACAACTTTCAGAGCAGGGAAGTAATTTTAATATAAGTTTCGAAGACCAACAAGAGATAATTGAAGTTTCTATATAAATTATGGACTTGTCGTGAATTCCATTCTTTTCTTTATATTTTTTTAAATCAATAAAAATATCAATAAATATATTTAGTTTTAAAATTACAAAAAAAAATCTTAAAAGTTAATAAATTACTTGCGAATATTCATTTATTGTTCATAATCAAAATTAAAATTGCAAAAGTTAATTTTAAAGATGTACAAAAGAAAAAAAATTACCTTCAGTATTTAATTTGAAAATCTTACACGGTTGTTATACGTAAAACATAGACTAGTTAATCATCTAGGTACAGTAGATAGGTGTTTTGTACATTCTCTGCTACAAGTTAATGTTGTATTCATATAAAACCAAATTTATATTAAGCATAAATATGTGTTATCTATCCGTTGTAGTTTTAAACAAATCCTATATATGAACCATTGGAAAGTTTAAAAAATTCCGGAAAGTAGATGTAAATGAATGAAAGGAAATCCACACGAACATTCACTGTAACAACAACTCTGTCTGAAAATAGGTATGATATCAACTCTTTTCGCAGTTAGCCCTACAGTTTATTTTTAGTACTTTAGATATGGAAAACAAAAACTTGATTGGCGTCCATAAGAGGGTCAATGAACATTATCTTCAGATGTGGCTATTTATAGCATGGAAGTGTAGAGCGCTCTTGTAATGTTTTCATCTGGGTGACATTTTAAGCAAAAACCTATTTTCCCTTAGAAGTTGTAGAAATACGTCATTTTCCTTAACTTAATGAATATCGATTTTTCTTTAATTAAAAAAATTGCTGGAGGAAATATACTACTCAATTAATGTCTGCTACTTTTTAAGATTTTTTTTCCGACTGCCGTTGCGCGCAGTTTTCCTCGTTAAGCAATCATTTATATTGTCATCAAAAAAAGTAAATAAAACCCCAATTCTTTCTGCACGGTTAGTTTCCAATTTTATCCGAATAATTTTTATCTTGTTACTCAATTAACGGGATCCACCGCTTTCTACTTGAAATTCCCAAGCAAGAAAATTTCGACAATGGAGTAAAAAAAATTTTGTTTGCTCGTAGATAATGGAAAACGCTTTATACCGTGAATTTAACGTGTGTATTTTTTAATATTTCAGTGGTCGCGAGTTAATTTGTCAAATAAAATAAATGGAAAAGTCCAGAGACGTTTTTTTGCTATTGTTTCCGCTCTTGACTTTTAATTCTCCGTATCTCCCGGCCATTTTAATGATGGGTATTATTTTTCTCACTGTTATGATTTTTCTGAAAAATGACGTCAGAGGAATTCTTTCATATGAATTATTACAATTTATTATTTTTAATCGCAATGGACAAGTTTTTCTAGAGATAAATTAACAAAGTATGTTTTTATAATTAATTTTGAAAAAAAAAATTATTCAAATTCTGTTTGAATTTTTTCGCTTAAGGAAATCTTGAGTACACGATTTTAGCAAATAATGTTTGTAATATTTCATACTGCACTGATTTGAGATTTCTATAATAAAAAGACTCAGAAGTTCAATTACTTGATGTTACTCGAAAAATAATTTTACCTGTACAATTTCCATATGTGTTAAGTCTATGCGAAAAATTGACAATTTAAATCAATAAAGCTATAGGCTAAGTATATAAGTTAACTATCATCAAGATAAAAAATATATTAATATATTATTTTTAAACCAAAATAAGGTTAGCATTTAGTTAGGATTATATTATAGTTCTAAGGAACTAGTAAATCTGATTATATTGCATAAAAACAAAGAATATTGTGTTACACGTTGCATTTGACTTTGTATGCATTTCAAATAATGATGGATAAACATGCTTTGATAACTGTAAAATACAATTATTTTTATTTAAATACATCTACGGTAATTATGTGTCTTATCAAACATATTAAGATAATATATTTTTTTAATGTAAAATAGTTAATTCTTTAACATATTTATTGAGTAACGAATTTTAATTTTATTGTTACTTATTTTCATGCTGCATTTAATTGACCGCTATTTTCTTTTTATTTATTTTAATATATTGTACATATTAAAATCAATTAAAACAGTTTATGTTTTAGGGTGGTACAATCTTTAATGTACATAATTGCATTCAGTCTTGAGAATTAAAGTAATGGTTCTAAAATCCTTAAATGTGAACCATGTAGAAGAAGGGTTTGAGTTGAATGGTAAGCTGCATTTTTATCTATTAACATTTTAATAACAAAAAATGGTGTCAACTCACTAATTTTCATCACTTTTCATCAAATTTATGAAATTGAAAGAACAAAATCAAGTCCGAATGCAAAAACAAACTCTTCTTTAAAATATTTGTAGTTTTCGCTTGATTTTATTTGCATTTGATATTCCTCGAGATTTTACTGCCGCATTTAATGTGATATGAAGAATTAATTAATAAAGAATTTGAATAATCATGCACTTACATTAGATAAAAAATGAAATCTCTAACTTTGTATCACCTTCCATAAATAATTTAAACTGATTTCATTGATTATTCTAAAAAACCGATTTCCAAACAGTACACCATATTTTTTTTAAAATCTTAATGGATCCGAAATATTTTAAAACATGTTCAATATTATTTTACCATCGAGTATACAAACATTTACTTTGCATATATTTAGAAAAATATTAATTGTTTTTCGTTTTATTTATATATCAATAAATATAAACTTTTTTTTCTATTTTAGTCTACTTATCCAATAAAATCTAAAGAAGAAATGGAAAAGGTGAAACTTTATCAAATATGACATCAAATGGTCCAAGGTTAAAAAATTAAATCTACTACAAAAATTATGCACTTGCATTTAAGATATTTATATTGTGTATTAGAAAAATAAATATCTTAAATGCATTGAATTTTAAGTTAATGTTTAATACTTTGAAAAATCAAATAATCTAAGTCAGTAAAGTAACTTAATATTTCGAACCACCTATATATTAAAGTATCATTTTCAAGGTCAAGATTGAAATTGGAGTTCCAAATTGTCCTTAGTAAGTTATCATTATTTACAGTAGGATCCGAGAAGAAAGAAATTATAGCCTTTAGCTAAAAAAAATAGCTTGGATGTATAGTTTTACAATTAATTTGACCATGGAAACGGTTTATTTGTATGCGTGTGCGACAGTTAAAGTATCTGATATTTATTTTTTATGGCTAAATGCTGCATTGTATATTTCCTCCAAAATAGTGACTGACGTAGGGATGCTTAATTTTGTTGAATTTTATAAAGGATTTCGCATATTTGTTCAAACGAAATATTTCAAAATATGTTTTACTTGTGTTTAAAACTTCGAACCGTTTTGTTTCGATACAACTCCTGTTTTACCATATATTGCAATATTATATACTTCAAGAGATTACAATAGTATTGTGAGAAATAGACGTGTGTATATTATCTCATTACTTCATGAACGCCCAAACAAACATATTATACTACACCCATTTGTGATTTCAATTATAAATGAGACCCAGAAGTTCCACTACGTGAAATCATTCGACAATAATAAATTTTTCCCTGTACAATTTTCCTATGTAGAAAATGAGGAGAACAGTTAAATTCATGCGAAAAATCCACAATGTAAATCGTAATTAACATCCAGATAAAATATTTTAATAGATTTTTATTAAATCAAAATAAGTCTTTAACTTCAGTTAGGATTATAGTTCTAAGGAACTCATTATATATATAATTATACATTGCAAGACCACAATGCATATTGTGTTACACGTTACAAGATTCAATAAATATGCAGTATGGTCACAAATTGTTGAGAGATGGTCATTGCTTGGCTATTTAGCCACACATAATAAACTAATATCGTTGCTGTAATTTAGCTATTTTGTTTGTAGGTATGAAATCTAAGCGACATGCTTAAAATCAAAGCGAAGTAGTTTGACAAAAAAAAGGTTTAGTATGTACAGTCAAATAATAACCATCTCCCAACAAATTGCGACCACCCTAAAAATGGTCTTAAAAAACAGTTAAGCCACATTAACACAATCATATCAATGAATATAAGTAGTTATATACCAAAATATCGTTTCAGATAAGTTATAGTCGCTATATATTGCTAATTAAAAAAAATCCAGCATATATACTTTCAAAACATACCTTAGTGTAAAAATAAAAAAAACAGAAAGTAGAAGCCATTACGTAAAAATAGAAAGTTTTTCCAAAGTAAAAAAAAAGTACTTGAAGAGTTAAATGTACATAAAGCTTGCCACACTAACCCTCTTTCCAGCAGTAACAACCCGAACTATATATACCCAAGAGTAACGTAATATTCCGTAACGTTGCACTTTCACGAGGGGGATGGGGTTTTGTGCACGGCATTTCATTTATTTCCAAAGGTAGTCCCAAAAGTAAGAACTTTTTTCTATTTTATCGCGCAAGGCCAGGAGTAAAAGTTGCAGCTGGGTGTTAAAACCGCCTTTGTGCTGAACTCTGAAGGAGCAGTTTATCTTTTACTCTGAAACGAGAACGTAAAACGGATAAGTGTAACATTTTCTTCAATGGACTTCCTTCGTTGTTAACTGTAGACTGTGAAGGGTGAACAACGGTCCATTCATACAACTTGTGACAAGATGTGAAGAGGTGGTATTTCGAAGGTACAATGGTCTTGAATTTTAGTTTTAAAAAAAATGACAGGTTTTAGGGTTGTCTAAAACCTGCTATCAGAATGGCAAACACATTTTAAACAAACTAAAATATTCCTTGTTTTGCGATGTATTGAAGGTTAAGTAAAATACGATAAAATAAGTATGTTGTGGGTTTCCCTTGAAGTTGATAATACTACAGTATTTTCATAAAACTCCTTGTGATTTGATAACAAAAGTTTATCCAAAAGTTTTTAGTTTGTGATTTGATAAAAAAAATTTATTAGGCTAGGCTCGTTTGCACAAGAAGCAACTTTAGCTAATCTGTGCTTAACAGGTCCATATAAGTTATCCATATGGGCCCGGATGGACAGCCCATACAGATCCAGAAAGAAACGGCCCCTTTTGTTCTATACTGGCCTAGTTGGGTTGCCCCACATGGACCCATGTAGAATTACCCATACTGGGCTATATAGTTTATCCATATGGGCCATGATGGGCAGCCCACATGGATCCAGAAAGAAACGACCCCTTTTGTTCTATACTGGCCCAGTTGGGTTACCCCACATGGACCCATATGGAATTCCCCATACTGGGCTATATAGTTTATCCATATGGGCCCTGATGGGCAGTCCAGAAAGAAACGGCCCCTTTTGTTCCATACTGGCCCAGTTGGGTTTTCCCACGCGGGCCCAGATGGGAAATCCCACCTGGGCCCAGTTGAGTAATCCCACATGGGCCCATGTGGGAAAATCCCAACTGGGCCAGTATAGAACAAAGGGGGTCGTTTCTTTCTGGATCCACATGGGCTGCCCAGCAGGGCCCATATGGATATCCCATTACCAACCCAAGTGGGCCCATATGGTCGTGCTACCTGGGTTGTAATAATAAAACACATAATAATTTAGGTACTAAAAATTTAAAACGACTTTACTCTAAAAAAATATACTTAACTACAGGGTGGTCACAGATTTTTGGTCGACGGTAATTTTTTAGCTGTATAACATTTATTTCTATTTGGCATAAAAAATTATTTTTCGCAAACTACTTCGCTTATATTTTAAACAAGTCGTTTAGTTTTAGTAGCAACGAGGAAAGTGGTTAAATCATAGAAAAAAAATGGTTTATTATATGTATACAGCTAAACAACTACCATTGCTCAGGATATTGATACCGATTTCAAGGATCACAGGTAAATAATTACAACCCTAAAAAAGGACTTATATTTTAGCCCCAGTTTTTTAGCTGCTATTAGTTTGATTTAACTTGATTTTCCCATCTTATACAAATAACCGGGTTGCTATACTTTCTCCTCTTGTTAGTCAAGTATTATTTCTTTGTTTTAATGGCTTTAATCGTATATCATAGCTAATAACATGCAGTGGGATTAAAAGGTTTCATTTCTCTTTATAATCCGAATCGATTTTCTCTTTCAAATAAAAATTTCTTCTTTCCCAAATAAATCTTTCATTATTAATATTTCGGCTAAGGTAATCCTGTAATAGTAGGACTTTTCATAAGGGAAAAACATTCCTTATCAAACTTATATAGCTCGACCAAATTAAGCAAGATAACAAAAGATTCTAGTTACTTGAAATTTACGACAATTAAACTTCTCCAAAAACAAATAATAAACAATAAGTTAAACAAGATCAAGGCGTTTTCTTGCATTTTCACCTTTTCATTTGTAACAATAACAAATCATTCAATTAATTTTTTTTTTAAATTGTTAAGTGAAAATTTTAATTTTAAAATAATTAATTTTGAATCAGTTAAACTTCCGTAAATAGTGAAATTATATTTTTAAAAGTAAAATAAAATTTCTGAAAAAATAAACAATTGAATCGATACACGACACCATACGTAAAAGCAATTTTTATTTTAAAAAATGAAAATATTATCTTTTGTGTTTAGGTAAATGCATGCACATATCAGAAAAGGATAAAGAACAATAAGTTATTTACAAACATTTAGTTTTATAAATTATTTTTTTACCTCTAACATATCCGCAGAATGTAATAATAATTTAAAATTTACAATTTATATATACATACGTTGTTTTACTTGCACATATATTCATAAAGAATATATGTACAAATGTTACAAATGCATTATTTTAAATTATGTGTACAAATGTACGCTTTTAAATTAGTATATGTACAAATGTACGCTTTTAAATAATATATGTACAAATGTACGCTTTTAAATTAGTATATGTACAAATTAATCTATGTTTTTAAATTTTATGTACAAATGTATATTTTTAAATTATATGTACAAAAGTACGTTTTTAAATTTATAAATGTATGTTTTTAAATTATATGTACACATGTATGTTTTTTAATTATATGTACATATGTAAGTTTTTTAATTATATGTACAAATGTATGTTTTTTAATTTTATGTACAAATGTATATTTTTAAATTATATGTACAAAAGTATGTTTTAAAATTTATAAATGTGTTTTTAAATTATATGTACACATGTATGTTTTTTAATTATATGTACAAATGTATGTTTTTTAATTATATGTACAAATGTATGTTTTTTAATTATATGTACAAATGTATGTTTTTAAATTATATGTTAAAATGTATGTTTTTAAATTTTTAAATGTATGTTTTTTAGATTATGTTCGTATAGAATATGGGCATTGAACTTTCATTCAAACTAAAGTAAATTATAAAAAAAATCTTTAAAGGGAATTGAAAATTAAAAATGAAACAAAAATTCTCATACAGATATTTAAAGTAATCAAATTCAAAAAGCTCTTTATGAAAAATGCGAGGTTTTTTTTCCTTATCGTTTATATATTTTTTCTATCTCATAGCAAAATTCACGAAACACATTTTTTTACATAATTAAGGTTCATTTCATAAAAGTAGAAAGAATTAAGAGACCATTAAGGAAAGTTTTGTAAATTACTTTGAAGACTAAAATATTTTTTTTATTTCTTAAATGGAGAAAAAAACAAGTGTTAGTATAAAAGTCTTCTAATTGGAAAAACACGTCACTTTCTCATTTTGAAAACTGGAAAAAAACATGTCAAATTACTTAGAAGCGATAAAAACTGTAGAACGACGTGAATTTAGAATGTTTTCGATTAACCAATGTCCAAAACCGTATATTTAAAAAAATAGTTAATCAAAAGAGGGTAAAGTACAAAAACTCTTTCAATAGAAACATGAAATATAAAGAAAACATATAGTGGAGTAATTTGTAATTGAAAAAAATGTGTTTATATTCTTAAAATATGTTTATATTCTTAAAATATGTTTATATTCTTAAATTATGTTTATATACTTAAATTATGTTTATATTCTTAAATTATGTTTATATTCTTAAAATATGTTTATATTCTTAAAATATGTTTATATTCTTAAAATATGTTTATATTCTTAAAACATGTTAATATTCTTAAAATATGTTTATATTCTTAAAATATGTTTATATTCTTAAAATATGTTTATATTCTTAAAACATGTTAATATTCTTAAAATATGTTTATATTCTTAAAATATGTTTATATTCTTAAAATATGTTTATATTCTTAAAATATGTTTATATTCTTAAAATATGTTTATATTCTTAAAATATGTTAATATTCTTAAAATATGTTTATATTCTTAAAATATGTTTATATTCTTAAAATATGTTTATATTCTTAAAATATGTTTATATTCTTAAAATATGTTTATATCCTTAAATTATACTATTGGTTTTATTCTTTGATATTTAACTTGATATCTCATGTAACCAATGTTTATATATAAATAATGCTTTTGTAAGACAAACTGCGTAAATTATTGTCGCAATAATACAGAAGTCATATTCTTCCAAATTCAAATCTAACTTATTACGTAAATGAAATTGTCAACTGAAAACAATAACTACATACAAATTTGCATCTATAATCTATATAGATAAATGCAAAAACCATCGCCACTCATTCACTGACTCATCAGTAAATCATAAATCAGTTAAAATTTGGCAGAGTTGTTCTTTATACCTTAAAAGGAAACTCTTTTTGTTTAGATCGAATGTTTTTCAGGCGTGGAAAACCTCTTATTTGACGTTAGTTCGGGATACTTCCAATTTTCCTTGAATCGTGAAATCTTGCAAACTGATACGGATTACCATAAGAACAAAGGAAAATACACGAAAATATATGATGTTGTGCAGAAAACCTTTAGAACATTAGTTTTGAGCATTTTTGATTTCCTAGAATAGTAACATTTCGCATGCTGATAGGGTTTATCATATCAACAAAGACAAAATATGAAAATATAGATTTTTTGTACATGGAACTTTAGAAAATCGTTTGCGAGTTTTTTTTAAACCTTATTTTTATAAACCTTGTATTGTCTTAGAATCGCAAAATTCCGCATATTGATAGGGTTTACTACACAAACAAAGGAGGGGGGGGGGGCATTCATCATTAAGATGCTTTGTAGTTTTTGCGGAACCTTTCCAATAAAACTTCTTTACAAATTTGAACCTTTAACACTTTGGGTTACCATTGGCTGGTGAGAAATTAAAAAATATTATTTATTTCTATTTTAAATATTGTATTCGAATCTATTTTGTAATGTATTTCCTTCCAGTAAATAGAACTGTCTTTTCAGCTGGTAAATAAATTATAATTATTATTATCGATTTAATAAAATCTGAAATGCAGTTATTTGCATTGATGATTTTTTTTTATAAATATAAATTATAGTTATTAAAGTAAGGCCTATTAAAAAATAAAATATATATATAATTACATTTATTATTTTAATTGAATTTTAGAATAATATTTTATATTACTATCCTGTATAATCAATTAAGTTATTCCAATTCATGATTCTGCTTTCTTTGTCTTAAAGTAACAATACAATTTAAAGACAAAAAGATCAGAAAACGTAAAACGCAACAAGACCTAACTTCTATTTTCAATAAAAAATGAAAACGTACATTAATAAAGAAGTTTGATTAAAAATATTAAAATAGTAATATACTAATATTTGAAAATAAAAATTAACATTGTATACGTCATAAAATATTATCTAAATAAAAACATATTTAACGTAAGTGTACTTATAAAATACATAAATTGAACAAAGAAATTACTATGCATATGTATAAAATTTTCCATATTCCATATTATCAATTTTTGTTTTGTGGTTCAAAAGGACAGATGTAGCTTATTGCAAACAACAACGCATACAGACTATTTTTTAATAATGTACTATGCTTATCTACTTCTTTATTCTTAAGTGACAGACATAAGCTCAACTGCCTGACGATATATGCATTCAGGAAACCAAAGCGGAACTGTTTATTGCGCAGCATAAATGTGAGCTTGATAGAACATCATAAATAAAACAATATTTTCAATGATAGATAATTACGATGTCTTAGTGCATAGACGTACAAGTGACTGTTTTTATTTTTATCTGTTTACTAAACATACATGTACATCGATTTATAAAATACATAAGGCATCGATTTATAAAATATATTTTATCGATTTATAAAATATATTTTATCAACTTATAAAATATATTTTATCGACTTATAAAATATATTTTATCGATTTATAAAATATATTTTATCGATTTATAAAATATATTTTATCGATTTTTAAAATATATTTTATTGATTTATAATATATATGTTATTGATTTATAAATATATTTTATCAATTTATATGCTTGAATTTGTGTAAATCTATATGATGAATACTCAATACTGTACTACGGTTATCACAGTTTTGAAAAAGACATGTACTCAAAAACGAGTAGATGCTTGCCTACATATGCTGTCGTCATAAATCACTTTCAACAAACTTTGAAGATTACAACCAAGTCTTACCGGGAATTGAACCCAGATCCTCAGGCATCACAGTTCATAGATTTATCCATTAAAATACCAGGGAAACATTAAAAAGTTATAAACAGAAAAAATGTTAAAAAAGGGGTGCCAAAAGAATGAGAAGTACGATAATTGAGTTGCAATAACTAAGTTTCTATTTAAGCAATGAAACAATATCTTCGGAACAACTATGTTGAGTTTGTCAGGTCTCATTAAGACTGCTTAAATAGAAGGCGAAATTAGCAATATTAAATCAGATTGCTCATTTTTGAGAAAGTCGGTTACTTAAATTTGAGTACGTCATCTTTCATTTACGATACAGTTATACTTAAATAAAAAGAATTAGGTTCAGATACTAATTTTTAAGTACTTTATTTACAGTACACCAATGGCAATAAACAAAGTAGATATTATCAGGATTCTAATATAAACTATTATGCCGACTATAATATGTTGTAAAAGTATTTCTTTTCATACATTGTAGATCCATTCAATGCCACCTACGACAGATTTAATTTTAAAAAAATCCCAAAATTTAAGTATCCGAAATCCAACAGATAAAAAAATTCCAGGAACCTGAAACAAGATAAATGCAATATTATTTGTCGGTCTTTTCAAAACTATTTTTAGACGTCTTATAAGTTGAGGCGGAAATAGTATACCTTATATTGGCTTACCAGTGCTTTCGAGCAAAGAGATAGCAAGACCCGCGGGATGTTTACAATGAACTTACTTCCAGCGGAAGAGTGATGCGGTTGAGCTGAGTATTTGATACTGGTAGATGAGAAAAGGAATGGCTAGTAAGATATTGATAGTTATATAAAAGAAACGATTTCTGGTAATGTTTGTTATACGTTTTAGTTGAAGACTATCGATTCATTATTTTTAAGCCTCAGATGGTCATGGACGGGACATTACGCCCAAGAGTTTTCATCGCATTTCCATCACGTCTCTAGCGTTTTCAGCAATGCATTCAATTTTTAAATTTATACCAACACTCCATTTTACAATATTTTTTTTTATTAAAAAGGTTTAAAGTGAAACTTATCTTTACAATTAATTAAAATATTAAAAATATTAAAAAAAAAACATGCACAAGAAAAATTATTTAAACTGCCAGAAAGTGAAAACAACTTTACAAATGCAAAAATCGGTTGAGCGTCAGTGGGTTAGGCAATTGTGTTGGGTTAGTACACTGGCTATTTAATTATCGAAATTGTCAATTTAAGATACATTTCAAGGCATAAATGTTTGGCTACGCGCTCAAAGAACTTCTTAAGTTGAATGACGGCTAAAAGTCAAGAAATGCTCAATTTGGTCTCGTATTTTCATCAATCAATATTTGAAGATTGGAATAGAAAATCATATTTTCTATTCCAATCTTCAATAAACCTCATATTCATTAGCCCCTCACATGTTGCTTACAACTCAAAGTTCAAAGCACTTTGCTTCTCCCTCCAGCAGCGGTTCACATTTTTACAAAAATAAAACTGAAAATATGAAAGTGCACAAAATCATGCTTTTTTTTAAAAAAGTTCTTATACATAACTAAACGGAAATATTGACAATTAAATTACCCAGAATGGAGGGCATAACAGACGATAATTGCAGTTTTAATGATTCAAATTTGAAAAATTATCTGATTTTTTGTGAAATTTTGAAAATTTCCCTGACTTTTCCAGAATTAAAAATTTCAATGATAATTCCCTAATTGCCCGGTGTTCCAGTTTATGTTGCCACCCTGTTGTTTAGCACTTCTAAACTAACTTCTAAGACTAAAAATAAAAATAAAAATTTCCCTGACTTATCCCTAATATTTCCAGAAATAAAAATGTCCATGATAATTCCCTGATTTCCCGGTTTTCCAGGTTATTCAAATTTGAAAAATTCCCTGATTTTTTGTGAAATTTGGAAAATTTCCGTGACTTTTCCCTGATTTTTCCAGAATTAAAAATGTCCATGATAATTCCCTGATTTCCCGTTTTTTCCAGGTTATGTTGCCACCCTGTTGTTTAGCAAACTAAATGATTTCATTTCCTTAACTACAAAAACCCTTCCAAATTAACTCTTCAAAATTAAAATTAAAAAAAAGTTCACGATAGTTAGGCATTTTTAACAGATAGGTAAGTTCCCGGGACATTAAGAAGCAATTGCATTTCGAGCCTATACATGGAATCCCTCTTATCACACGGCTCGTTATAGCGCGATAGATAAGAGGATTCATTAGAGCGCGAGTTGTTCAATGTCCGTGGATGGCCTGTTGCTGCGATGCTCTTATCAGCTTCGTTATCGCGTTTCAGGGCTGGGAAAGGACTTACTCTAAACCCATTAGGAGCGAATGGAAGGAAATTATAAAGGATCTGCGGTCTCGTAAACTCCGTTAAACGATTGGGAAGTCTCAACATTGTAATGTGATTCGCCTTTACGTTCGGTGTTTGATAGCTATATGTTAATCATTAAAATTTAAGATTATTTTTTAATTTAAACTTTGTATGGGGTAAATATTAAAAAAAAATCAGTAAAATATTCTAACTTTTTTTTCCTAGTAAGAATTGAGGGGATTACTTTTTAATTATTAGCGCATAAATTTAATTAAAAAATAATAATTAACGTCAGCCGGGACAATATTGTCGTTTTTTAAAAAAATATATGAGTTTGGTACCATGCCAAGTTTCTAAAAACAAATTATTAAATTACATTTATTGGTCAGTTCAAGAACATAACAGGGCACCAAACATCATATTTTTAAAAATCCGGAAGCATGTCCCAGTTGAAAATACAACTCACTAAGAATAAAAACAATTCCAAATCCACAAATACACATTACAGAAGCTAAGTATCAGAATTCGTTTGAACAATAATCACAAGTAGGCACATACATAATATCTTTTAAAAATATTCAGTAATTTTTAAATGACTTTAATAAAAAAAATCAGATAAAATATTAAATGTGTATGAAGAAATGAATTACATTTGTTAGATACAAATATTTAGATGTACCAACACTAAAGTCAACGACGACTTCAGATTAGAAACAACATTACATTTTATATTTTAACAAATATTTTTATATGTAATATTTATTTATTTATAACAACATATCGGCTGTTTTTATCTCATAACTCACTTTGTACTTTATGGTCTTTATTAAAAGAGTTACCTTAAATTTAACGAAACACCCCAAAAATAACGACGTCAAAATAACAAACTCTTTTTCGTCCAATACCAACAGTAAAAATGTGTCAAAAACTACTACAATAATTTATATTAGGTAAAGTTTGAAAGAAAAAAGTGACTGTAGCGCAGTGCGTTTGGCTGTCGCCCAGAATCGAACCCAGAAAGTTGTTCATGACACGCCGATACTCTACTACATTCAGGCTAAAGTAATTACTCGAGCCTAAATGGGAGTATCAGGTATATGAACTGACAACCACATGGCAACCCGAACGTAAATCGAAAAATTTAATAAAATTATTTAAAGAAATCTCAGTTAAATTTGAACAACATTAGTTTAAATTTGAACAACATCCGTTTAAATACGAACAACATCCGTTTAAATTTGAACAACATCAGTTTCAATTTGAACAGTATTAGTTTAAATTTGAACAACATCAGTTTAAATTTGAACAACATCAGTTAAAATTTGAACAACATCAGTTTCAATTTGAACAACATCAGTTTTAATTTGAACAACATCAGTTTTAATTTGAACAATATCAGTTTAAATATAGAACTCGACAAAACAAGTCACTAACTCCAGAACAATCACAGAAACACCAAATTGGTATTTTTGAGGGGAAAACATCCGTCTGAGTTAAATATTCACTTTCCAATTTTGACGCAAACGAGAGGAATCCTCATACGTCTACTCTTATTTTTTCTAGTCTAGACACTGGCGAGTTGTAAATTGTTCGATCAAACAATTTCGAAACAGCTGCGTCACGCTACGAAACAGCCTATCAATAAATAATCATAAACAGATTTTTTTTCCGATCGTGTCATTGAAGTGAGAGTATTTTCATGAACTTTGGAATATCACCTAAAGTGTATTTACTTTAGTTAATCAAATTTGAAAAAAAAAAATTTAGAATGGAAGATACAGGCAAATATTTGGACAGGTATCGTCGTGAATTCTAATGTAAATAGCGGATTAATCGTGTTATTGTTCAGATGTAAGTTGAAATGTTTTGCATACTAAAAGTTGTATGAATCTTAAGCCTCGGAATCTGCGCAAATGAGGCACATTACATTTCATTCGATATTTTTTAGCTGTTTTTATTTGGATAAATATATGTTTACGCTAAATTTATATATCTTTACATGGCAGAGATAAATTATTTGATTTAGAATTTAGTATTTCTTACAAAGTCAATATAATACTAACGAAGTGGATAAATTAAGCAAACGTTGAATGAACATGTTACAAAGTAACATTCACATTTTCCTTAGTTTTATTAAAAAAAGTTTTTAAATATTTATCTGTAATTTTGAATTAATATTTAGTTGGGTAGTAAATATGCGATACTTTAATATTTGTATTAGAGTTTACTAAATAAAACATTTAAATTATTTGTTCTCATTTATATTTATATATTTATGTACATATGTTAATAAATTTGAGTACAAAGGTAATAGCTGTTGGTGAAATAGAAGTAAACTAACGTGTACAATATAGCAATTATGTTAAATAGTTTATGCAGCTAAGTTTTAGAAATTTAAATAAACTAAAGTCAGTAACTTCTACAGTATCATAAGCTGTTAATTTTTGTTTTTTATATATTTTTTCATTTTATGTATGAATTAAGAAGGCTTTTCAAACGCAAAACACACACATACACATGAAAAATTAGTGTCATGTTATAAACATTCTTATCCTTCAAAATGATCAATAATTGCAAATGTTTTCAAAGTTGTTATATAAGTTTGCTATTCATTAAATGCAATCTTTTTAAGATTTAATAAAGCGTGTACTAAATAATAACACGTTGCTTATATTTGCTACAGAACCTAAGCATTTTATGTTACTAAGTTCTCTATAACAAAATGTTCTTTACTTTGGATGTCAAGACAGAAAATAATTTATTTTAACAAATAAATTTTAAATGCAAAGACAGATGGATTGATGTTATGGATGGAAAGATTTTAGAAAAACTATATTACTTTTCGATAAGTCTTTTAAATATTTCAAATACATTGGCAGTTATTGTCCCAAATAACTCCATAAGTATGTAAACGGAATCAATTACAAAAAAATAATAATTAAATTTTGATCATTTTGTTTATTATTTTTTATAGTCCTTATGCTTAATATAATCAAGAGAGTAAAACAAAAATTGTACTTTATTTAATTAGCTAACCTTACACTCAAACTATGTCAGTATAATTATTTTATAATTTCCATATATTGCTAAACAACTACATGTATTTGCGCAATAGTGACTGTATTTATATATGAATGAAGAAAGGAACGACACACAACATAAACTACAACCAAATAAGTTACAGAATCACAAGAAAGAAGCCTATATAAAAAAAAATACATAACAGTCGAATTGATAGCCTCTCGACTTGGCGGTTTTAATTTAAAATTTCTGTCTGTTTTATTTTGGAGTTTTGGTTGGCGCGCTGTTCAGTATGTTAAAAATGACTGAATTCCAAAGACCACAAAAAAACTGTTTCCTTAACCATTGCTTAGCAAACAATTAGTGATACCATTCAAGATTTAAAAAATTTTAAGTAAACTTGAACTTGATGTTGGCACTATAGTTTAAAAAAAATTAATACCAGTCGCAATAATATTTTTAAAAAATAAAGTATTAATTTCTTTTTTCTATTATGTTTTTTAATTTCCTTTATTATTATATTACGATTATCATACTTAAAAAGCCTAATAAGTTTAGTAAACTATTATAATATAAATAATAAGCCGATTGATAAAATATCACTTACTGAGAAACAAACTTTATCCTCTTTCGACTTCTGATATATTGCGCGATATGTGTATTCAACTTAATCCCTCCAGGCCCTATTTGCAACGAAATGCACTAGAGTATCTAAAACCGATAATTCCCCTTTCGAAATTATATTGTATGCCCAAAGGAGAAATGGATTAATACCGTCCAATTATTTTGCAATGCTTAAGAGAATAAAATTGGGTATTAGTAAAGCAATGTGTACATTATATCAATTGTATTGTTTTAGTTACGTTTAATGTATTATTTGATTATTTTTGTTACATAAAATTACTTTTTAACGTTTTAACTTCTCCAAACTTCGAACACACTGGTGGAAAAATATTATTTATTTTTTCTACTAAATCTACAAATATATCATATTGCAGAAATGTATAAAAGAAATTTATTTTAATATCAAAGATCAGTTTAAAAAAACACTTTGTATGTATCATTAAAATTTAAAAGTAAAACAAATCCAAAAACGGCAAAGAATTTTCAAGAGGCAAAATATTAAGAACTATCAAAATTCTTGGTTAAATTTTATTGTATTCACATAAGAAATACGCAGGTTGGTTATTTGCAATGCCGTCATTTTTAAACCTTCCCGGAAATGTCAGAAAGTACTACCATGTAATTTGAATACTCCGACCAACAACATATAGCTAAAACCTCATATTTTTCGTATATAATTGTTTAGTGATGTGCAAAAGCAGTTAGTACAAGCATACTTAAAAAAGTTCATATCATTTTATTTAATATCTAAATACGATCTATTGTGCAACATTTAAAAATATAGTTGTTAAATTAAACTTTTTTAATAAAATATTTTAATTTCTTTAAAAATTTCACTCGTGTAGTTTAAGCTTAACAATTTAAACACTATTTAACATACCAAGCCACTTAATGATTACATTTAATTTTAATTTCTAACGAAACCCCCAGGCTAGCCACATTCAAAGTATGCAAATTAATACTACTACTTACAAATAGCACATATACTCAGCAATACTGTCTACAGTCACATATTTTAATTCCATTGTGATACATATTCGTCAAAAGTGCCCCCAGGAACATTTAATGAAGGCAAGTCCCTATTTATGCGCTGCCGAACATCAATCTCGCCCCTTAATTGGCGACAAGCTTGGCATGGCAGTCAAACGCTGAATTATCGTAGATGGCATTCAACAAACAATGAATGTGGGCGCGTAACATGTGGGCGCATTTGCTGATTGTAATAGGGGAGATATGTATGGACTTTAGGAGTTTTATTGATTGAAGGGATGTTGTTCAGGATGCTGGGCTCCGTTGAATTGATGCTGTATAGCAGTGGTTCCCAACTCGTGAAAGACCACTAACTGGTGTTAAATGGTCTGAAAGTGGTCCTTTGAACTTTTGTTCAATCAAGTTTTAAAAGATCGGTATGTACGTTAATAAAAAAATTATAATTTTCTTAATTTAAAATGAAAATATATTGTACTGTAGGGTAAGTATATTAATATTTTATTTCCAAAAACAACTATGTGTTGAATAGTTGTACATTTCGTTGTGTGTCCATACAAATATATATATATATATATATATATATATATATATATATATATATATATATATATATATATATATATATATATATATATATATATATATATATATATATGTAATATATTTTATAACTCTTTCCCCCTTTAAAATGTACTTTAATAAACTTTCTTTAATTTAGTATATCGCCCCTTTTGCCAGTACAAAAGCATCCCTCATGTGACTGCTTTCCCTCCCACGCCACTTCAAAATCCCGAACCCAAACCTAGATAAATGCGAACCAAAAGTAGAGTAGCCAATCAGAGGCGTCCACGGTGAATTCTCCTCATAATCTCCATCTGGATACACAGATTCACGATGTAACCTCGAGCTAGCAAGTCGGGCTGTGAAGTCCGGAGAAATAAATGTTTGAATTGATCATCGGCCCTCAGTTTTATCCCTGCATCATGGAACTTATCATCTAATAACTAACGACTGCAAATCTAAATAATAATCATTACACATATATATATATATATATATATTACCTTATTAGTAAAAAAACCTCAACTCTTTCGACAATTTCGTAGTGAAATATTTTCAGAATGGAACGCTTTCGAAATGTAGGAATATACTGCAAGTCTAGCCAATTTGCAGTGTTCTCAACGTTACTCTTTGGAAAAAAATTGAATTATTTTGTAAAAAAATAAAATTTATTTTTAAAAACTTATTTTATTCTTAATAAAAAAAACATTGCATTTCAAAATATAAAAAGGCACAGTAATTAAAAGAGGACATTTTTTATCAATGTGGAACACTAAATAAAACTACTTTCCACTAATAAAGATATTTGACAAACGTAATAAAGCAAGGTTAATTAAATATATAGTAAGGTTAAATAACCCTTAAGCATCTAGGAAGTCCCAACAATAACATAACTATTAACATAAGCAACAGTTTCACCCCAAAATAGTTACTTTTTTCTTTCACTCAATACGGATCCATTTTTATTATTTTCCTATATCGACGACACCCGGATCAAGATTTCCCAGAGACTGCAGCTTAACATAACCCTCGCGGTGGCATCACAAGATTGAATTTACATTCTCGGTGCCCCCTGATTCGAATTTCAAATTAGGTCGCCAGTTTCCCGCGCTTTCCGCATTCTACGATACCACTCGTTTACAAAGGGATATAAAGAAGAAAAAAAAATTAAAAAGTTTATTTTTGTGGAAGACTTCTAAAAATGGCTGAGATTTTTTTTACTACTTCGTGACGAGGTTATATTAAGGGGTGAAGTCATCTGGAAGTATTCTAAAGTCAACAATTTAGGGTGTTCGGGTGTAGGGGTATTTATTCCTAAAAGAGGAATATATTAAAATCCGTGCGGAATATTTTGGTGGTGTCGGTGACTTGAAATAAGATGGGTATGAAAATTGTATGGATTTATTCTTATCGGATATCTAAGTACACGGACTTCTTGGCCCCGATTTTTAAAATGCATTAAGATATTCGAGGTTTCGAATACATTAAGATAATTCTTAAGTTTTAAAACTTCATGGCTGTTTGCTTGAAAATAATAGTTTAAGAAAGACATCCAGTTAGTTTACTGAATAACTTGTATGCATTGGACAGTACGAGTTTAGTTTATTTGAAGCTTAAAACCACAAATTGAGAAACAAGCATTCAAAACGTGTTTTATCTAAAATTTATAAAATACTAAATTATTACATAACTTTTTTCACCTGCGAATTTTCTATCGAATTAAGCTTCGTTTTTCATTGAAATTAACTTGAATAGATTGGAATCTGCATAGCAGTCCATAAATTGGTTAAAATGTATTTGGCTTTTCCTATAAATCAACCTAATGTTTTGCGTGTGTTAGCTCCTTAATTTAGTTTAAATATTTGTTTTATCATATTTTTAAATGTAATTAAAAGAGTGTTGCCCAATTAATTTTAAAGTTATGTTTAACATGTTAGTTATATCAGAGACAAATTACAATATACTTTATTCTAGTATTATTTGTAAATATTTTACTTGTAATAGTTACTTTACTTTACTAGTACTTATCTGTAAATATTTTTAGTTGTGTTTAGGTTTTTAAAAGTTCCCAATCTTCAAACTTCCCATGCATTAAATTGTATCAAATATGCATTACAATAGATCCAACATGAATCCGTTCCTTTAGCACTGCGATATTACGAGGTTTGAACTAGCAAACCTCCAATTACTACAAGCTCAATGTTCGACAAACACACCACGCGTGTACTGTTACTCAACTGTCACAAAATATCTAAAATTTTTCATTTACGTTTTAATTGCATAATTTGAAGAAATTTATGTCCGTGCTTTAATCAAAATTCAAAACATAAACTATTTTTGGTTCTAAGAGTGCGACGAGGAATTATACTTCATCAGGAAGTCTATGTACATTAATAAAACGTGAAACCGGTCAGTTCCAGATACAACCAAAAGAAGAACTGGCGACATTGCTGAAATGACCCAGAAAATAAGCGCTTTGATAAATGAACAAAAAAAATTGTTGCATAATTCAAATGTAATTACAGACAGAGAGAAAATATTTAAAGAACATACGTTTAAAAATAAATTATGATGGGATGCTGACCTTCAACTTCAAAAGAACAAAAACAAACTCTTGAAAGTTCACATGATGGCTTTAAACAAAAACAAACTCTTGAAAGTTCACATGATGGCTTTAACATATTTGTATTCATGGCGATTTACCGTGCGTCTAGACTACTTCATTTAAATGGACATGTTATTGTTTTTAGTAAGTTTGTTACTTTAAAAATACAATTAGGATCCCAAACCATTTTGTTCTCAAAACGGGGCGTTGTTTTTCTGACTTACGAGGAAGGTGTGTTGTTATTGAATGATACTACATATTTTTTTTATATATATTATATTTAACCAAGTAAACAACAACAACACATTTTAATTACTTCTTAATAATGATTATTTTAAAAACTCTTATTTTTAATATATAATTTATATTAATATTTAACCATAGGGTCTGCAGTTCTTTGTCTACAATTGAGAAACTAATTCAATTGGAATGTGAATTATAATTTTTTTAAAAATCTTATGCCTTTTCATAAAAGAAGATTACGGGTTTTATTCACGCTAATTTCAGCACCTGTAAAACTGACCTTAATGAAATTTACAAACTTTGAAAAGTAATTATGAAAAGGTTTTCCACTTGATGTTGTGCCGATGTTTCAAAAAGAAACCATTGAGCTAACTTAGAACTGGAGAGAGCTCTCGTTTGGAGAAAATAAACTTTACCGTAACTCCATATCGAATGCTCGGACCATTATGTTATTCGTTGCATTAGCATTATTGGATATAAATTCAATTTGCAAATATAAATTCCCTCTTATCAGTTATTTTAAAAATATGAATCTTCCCGAAACTGTAATTTTACCACCTTGCCATTTTGATCCATAGAGAAAAAAAGCTCACGCTCAGTCTACTCTCCAGTTCGTATTTAATTCAGTGAAAGGAACTGTTATGAAAAATAGAGTTATTCAACTTAACTTTTTTTCTTTCCATTCATTGGCACACCATTTTATATGTTTATCCGGACATATCTTTTACAAGATTCACACTTTTTTTTATTTAAATTTACAATAACTGATTATTAAATAATTGCTAATTAGCATAACTGATAATTAGCGTTTTTTTGTATTGATAAATATTCTGAGATTGGAACTAGTTGAGAACACCCCCTATAATTTTTAAATGGCTACGCCATTGTCTTCTACCAAGAATATCAATCTATAACTTAATAAATTATATATACATATAGGCCGGCAGTTTAGAAACAAAGTACTAAGTTAAAGAGGGTATTTGAAATTTTATTTTACAACTTTATTTTTAAACTGCAACTGTATCGACTCAAACCGGAACGAAAACGATTTATTTTTATTTTGTTTGTTTGTTTGTTGTTGTGCAATGTTTTTAGACCATATGTGTGATGTCACATTTCTTGTAAGCCCCTCTCACCATTGTCACAAAGTGTCACAGATTCCTCCTTGCTACATCTATATTAGAAATAGGGATGAACCAGTGCCGTATATCCGATCGATATCTGGCAGGTTTTTTTTACGAAAAAATATTCTCTTAACAGTTCTTTAATAAACTATTCATATTCATACTGATTTTGAAATAGCCGGAGCTGTACTGTACGATACGTTTGAAAATGTAATTTCAAAATGTTTTCAAATTGCTGATGTAAATTGCATTATATATAAATGCTAAAACTAGCTCTTACTAGACTGGAGAATAAAACTATTTCATATATATAACAAACAGAGATGTACCTATGCACCCTACACATAACCACGCATGAGGAGTGTTCAAATTCGAAGATACGAGTACTACAGAATAGCTAGTGGCTGATTCCGAATGTTTGCAGCATAGCTTCCAAATACTATATATATTCCCTGTGACACTTGAATGTTACTGTTTGCACTTCTCTGTGACACTGAAATGCACTTGGTCAGAGGTTTTAACGAGAAAGTTATCACCTCACTCCTTACCCACTTGAATAGCCGGAGAAAAAAATCAAGGGGGAATCTTAGAATACATTGGTAGGTAGTATTTTCAGGAAAATACTTAAAGCGAGAACAAAAGATAATTGATTTCCACACAAAAAATCGGCGGTGTTTTATTCATCCGGACATCCAGCACTTTGCTTCCGAATATCGGATAATTACTAGATAGTTAAAAATTAGCCGGATAGACATATCGGATAGTTGCCGGATATCCGTTTCATCCCTAATTAGAAAAACGTGACATATGATAGAGGGGGAAGGGGGTCAAAAATATAGAGAAAAGGTGTAACATTTATAAACGGCCCTTTAAACAAAAAACTTATTTATAAAAAAGACCCATCATATAAAGGAAACCTACTCTTGTGAATTTAATCACAACAAGAATTTCATCACCAAATCTGTATTACAACACCAAATGCAATAACACATCCCCCAGAAAATTTCAGAGCACAGACATCCCAAACTCAAAACATCCGATTAAACGAGCGATTGCATAAAAATACAACTGTCTGCTTAACTGTGACATAGGACTTACACAAAACAAATTAAACGTGCTTTGTTTTCATTCGGACAGCAAACACGGCGCACGGAAATAGAAAACCAGTTTATTCAGCTTCAACTTTTAGTATACGCTTTGTCAATAAACGTCATTTCAAATTCGAGAGATAGCAACTATTTATTGTCAACGTTTCCAGCCGACCGACATAGGCAACCATCGAAAAGGATGTTTCGTCCGACATTGCGCGAACAGAATAACTCTTCGTGGATGAGCTTATCGAGTAACGGGACTTTTCTTGTTATTTATGGATTGTAATCGGACAACTTGATGGTTTTGCTTGAGGCTCCATATCAAGAGTAAATGCGTCCTTTTAAGGTAAAGGGAAATTTAAGGACGTTGGAAGTGGAAAGATAAGGTTGTCCATTGCATGTTGTAGGGATTCTGTTTGTGAAATCCTTGCACATATAGAAGCTCATTGAATTAAAGTCATTTTTTTTACGTCGGACATAAGCTGTGGATTTATGTACATCATAAATTAGTATTTAAACGCAAATGACATCAACGCAGATTTATTTCTTAAGGTATATTATATAAGCTTAATTTTCGAAAAACGTTATTGTTGCTATAGATCACTTTTATATGTTTGATGGGTATTCCATCACAGCAATAACAAAAAATATATCCTTTGTAAACAATAAGTCCTAGAATACAGACTTTGTTTTAATCTGATATTATAAATAAATCGCCTTAATGAATTTTGCATCTGCATATAAAAAATCAGATAGAGTTAACCTATAATAATTAATACATTTTAAATAATTATATACATTGCTAGTGTTAATTTGTATAAAATGAGAACATTTTATCTGATGTTCTTTTTCTGCTTAAAAAGTCATTTAACTAGTTTAATTAGTTATATTAAAGTTCAAATTTAAGCTAAAAAACGTAACTTTAAATACATCTGAAAAAGAAGAATTTTCCAGGATACATAGAAAAATACTCTGATATATGTAACACAGTCTCTATTAATATTTAAAATGTTTTTAAACCAATATGTTTTATAATAATTTAAATAAAGTGATAGCTTCCAACTTACATAGTATTGGAGTAAATGTGAATGCTAAAAATACATCTTACATGAAAGTAATCGATGTTCACGCATTATTCATTCTTGAATTATTCATGCGAACAATTCATTGATTCTTATCTCGATTTCAAAATCGTTAAAGAGGCTAATGCATATTAAAAAATATATCTAATAACAATAAATTATAATTTTTGATGCAGCACGCATGGCATTTAGTTGATATTGCATTATTTTAGAAATTCTTGGTACACTACCACCCCTTGTTAATTTTTAAAACAAAAGTTTAGTAAACCTTAAAATATAACAGAAACACAAAAAACAAAAAGCTTCAAACAGGGTTCCAGAAAGCAAAAAAATCATCAACAACAAAAAACAGAAGATCCTAAGGATTTTGAAAAGTACGAAACCAGAATACAATTCTGACTCTCAATGTAGGGGGCCTTAATGTATAATCCGACTTGTGTATCATGTTTCCAGACGCATTCGGACAAACAAGCCCCCTCTTCCAGAGTCCGATGTTCCCGAAGGCACAACAAATCACATTCGGAAATTCCTTAACTGAGCACGTAAGAAGACCAATCACGTGAGCAACTCGTGTAGGAAGACTCTTTCTTGAATCATCCAGAAAACGTGTTTAGAATCGGAAATGAGACGCCGAAATGCGTCAGAAGTCGATTATACCGCCAGGTAGCTACATTTTTTTACCACCCTCCAAGTTTGTTTACAGCGGACTTCCCGAGTTGGTTAGGTCACGGTTGGCGGATGTTTTAATAAAATAATCTTTTTTTAAAAATAGAGAAACCGACTTTAAGAAAAATGCGCTAAAGAGTATTTTTTTTTAATTTTACGAACATGTTAAAACAATTGATTTATCTAATATTAATTTTATACCTAGTTCAACGTTTTGAGGTAGATGCCGAAATTTAGGTTTTTTTTTTTAATTAAAATCAACTTCAAAAAGTTGCAATAAGTATAAAATTTATATTAAATAATTAATTTTTTTTCAACCAGTTCGTAAAATTATATTTTTTTTAAAATTTTTAAACCATATTTCTCATAGTCGGTTTTTCTTTTCTTTTAAAAAAAAATATTCATTTTCCCTTTTTTTTAGTTTATAATTTAACAAGGAGGCTTCACCCCCTCCTTTGCTATTATTCACCAGAAAAGTCAAGTTGTTACTTACTTTTTTTCAAAGCCACGGATAGTATATTTTGAGGATATCCGGTTTAATAAATGCTGGGTAAACGAAATGTCATTGTTGTACAAACTCTATCCAACAATGTAAATATTTTGAAATCGGAGAAAATATTAAAAAAAAAGTCCGGATTATCGATATTTCCGGAAAAATAAAAGGCGGATAATTAATTATTTTTTGTAGTTTTAGCCAAAGTGGATCAATCCAACAAATAAAAAGAATTTTTGAAATCGGACTTTTTTTCAAACGGTCCGATTATTTCAAAATTCCGGGTAGTTAAATAAATGCTGATTTTTTTTTTTTCAAAAGGTGCCCAAATGAAACATCCCATATTTAACAAAAAAATTGCCCAAATACTTTATTTAGAACAGAAATTGTTCTCGAGTATACATAAACAAATACATAACAGTCGAATTGATATCTTTACTTTGGCGCGCTTTCTGAAATTGTGCTGCGCGCTTTTATGTCGATTAAAAAACGGCTAATCTTTTAGGTTAAACGCGTATTGTGATAAAAGGGTGTTTTATGCTGCAAGATGTTGTTTTATTGCATATGGGAATTAGTTGAGAAACTGTAATAATTAAGTTTCTGTTATTATTAACCGATATAGAGTTACCGTACATATGCATGATACATAGTGTAATTAATTAGTTACATATATGCAGGCACGTAGGTAAGGGGGTGGTTCAGGGGGTTCAAACCCCTCCCATTGAAAATCAAGAAAAACAAATTAAAAATCAAATTACTGTAAAAATTATAAAAATACTTTTAAAAAATAGAAAAATTTCAATTTAGTATAATACTTCATGTTGAGTTGCATGAGGGGAAAACCGGTATTTTTTGAAAATCTGGTATATGATTTGAAGGCATTTTTATCTCAAACTAAGAGTAACATGACGTCATCGTGTTTTCATTATATAGCATTTGAATTTCGGTGATAAAGGGAAAAGATCGCGAAATGGTGCCGTATAAACAAGTTGTAACCAAAGTAATATATTATTATAAACAAGGAATCTTAAAAATTTAAATTTGTTCTCTAAATTTATTAACATAATTAGGGAGTGATATTTACTAATTTTAAAAATACTTAATGACTGATATTGGTAACGATTTCATGAAAAATAAATGATAACTTTTGTTGTTTCGATATTTATATGTCAACGTATATCTGTTTACTTGAATAAAAATTCATAAGTTTAAAAAAATAGGGGGGAGGAGGGGGAAAAGTTTGTTAATTTGGAGTGGGGGGGAGGGGATAAGCTAACTAAAAAAATCCGTTGCTCAGTTACTGAACCACCCCCATGAATAATCTATACCTACGTGCCTAAATATATGGTTAGCCTGTTGGGGCCTTAGAATATGATTAACACAGGTGATTTAAGCATAGTAATGAAATAAATCAATGAAATATAATGAATTTTTTCACTAGTGAGAAAACAACGTCCGAAGAGACTCACCAGATGTCAAGTACAGGAAAGTAATGGTCAATAGGCAAAACCAGTCTATTATTTTGTAAAACCGCAGACAACGTCAATCGAAGGGTAACATCTCCAATATTTTTTAAAATCTATGATCAATCAGAATGAAGATGGAGAGCAAGTCTCTCAAGAGAAAAAAAATATTTTGAAGCACTGAATAATAAATATTTCGAATTCTGCAATGCAGACACTTTTCGAGGGGTTAAAAGAAATGCACAACCAAAAATTCCTAAATACTTATTAATAACGTTTGGGTAAGTAATACAATAATTTATTATGAAAATATATCCATTTACGTTATTTAACGAGAATCCCAAGTACCATTAAACTTAAATAAGCTTTAAACTATAATAAACTTACATTAAACTGTTAATGATAATTTTGATTAAAATATTTTGAAGCACTGAATAATAAATATTTTAAATTCTGCAATGCAGACAATTTTCGGGGGTATTAAAACAAATGCACAACCAAAAATTACTAAAAAGTTATTAATAACGTTTGGGAAAGTAATACAATAATTTATTATGAAAATATATCCGTTTACCTTATTTAACGACAATCCCAAGTACCTTAACTAAGATTTAAACTATAATAACCTTAAATTAAACTGTTAATGATAATTCTAATTAAAATAAAATAAAATCATGATAATATTTTTTTAATGATATAAAGTTTAAAACGACAAAATATTACCCTCTTTTTAAATATTTATTATAACTGTCACTTTGTCTACACAATTGGTTTAAAATAAACAGTGTACTTAGAATGTGTAACTAACTTAAACATATAGTGTGTTAATACGTTTTCGCAAATGGCACAATCCCTAATATCGCCCTTTCTAGACATTCCGAACCAATACTAATAGAGAAGATTGAACAGTACATTAAAGGGCTTGAGAGAATTGCTAATTTTGCCAAATAGAATGAACTGTACATCAAAGAGCTAATTGCATTTTAATGAATACTGTTACAATTTGCTAATATAAGTGGATACGCATTGTATTTGAATAAGTAAACTCTATTGGAAACATATTACTCTACTATGAGCAATTGAAGAGAGCAATGCAATACATGAGTTCATAGATAGTGCTTTAGTTCGGTGTCATTTTTTGTTAATTTACACATGTATCCAGCAAATTGTGTTAAATATCTATAAATACTTAACATTTTGTTTTGTATTTTTAAAATTATTAATAAACACATCAATTCAAAAATAAAAAAAATGTATTAAAATACATAAGTATATTTTTTATTCGAGAAGTTATTACTGCGTATTTTATAAATTTAAACTGTATAAATCTCATAAAACAGCAATTTTTAGAAAAGGCTTTAACTTACCATATAAACGAAAACTGAAAACAGATTCTAAAATAAATTCTTCGACCGCACTAATATAATGTGCAATCCATTAAAAAAATCATACACGTCGTAGTTAATGATATAACAATATATATATATATATAACAAAATTAAAAAAAAATACTTGTAAACATTTTATTACAAACTATTGTATTCAATTATTAAAAACTATTATAACCATGTGTTATCCATATATATACATTGTATTTACATATTTATGTTTCATTAAAATATATTATAACGTTTTAAAAGGGTTATATTATATTTTTTTTATCTAAACACATTTCCATGATAAAACATGTTTATTATTAGAAGTTTTCACTTTTTAGTCACAAAATTTTATTTCATATTTAATTACGTAAACGGACAATGTAAAATTCTTATTTTCAAACCGTAAATAATACTAACGTATTTTAGAATTAAAATCACATATAAATATGTTTACTGTTAATATAAACTATCCATTAAAGGCCAAACATTATTTATCATAACTAATATTTATTAAAGAATCTAAATTTCAAAAACTATGTGTTTAATTTAAAATACAACTTTCCAATTATAATTAGTAAAACCCGTATAAATTTTGCAATTGATTTTATACCCGTCCCAATTTAAAATATTGAGACTAATTATATTTCGCTTTGTTACATTTAGTAAGAATAAACTATTATCCGAGTTATTATGAAGAGTTTCAGCAGAACAAAGTAAAAGTACTCATTAAAATACTTTAAAAACATGAAATCCTTTACAATAAGGTAGATTAAAATAAGACTATTCTTTAGTTATTTTTCCGAACTGAAATAATTCGTCTGTTTTTATTCTAGATAATTCTAAACTTTATTCAAATTAAAGCATGGAAACCATAAAAAATATAATAAATTCCGATTTTTGTTTGAATTTAAATTTGTTTCTATCATTCATTTCGAAACTAAGAGATAAAAGATGTAAAACAATAAAAAAAAACATCAATTGGCAATTTTGATCAACTATTTGAATATGATGAATGAAATTATGCGTTAAAAATCAAAATTGAAAATGTAAACGAAAATATGAAAATATAATTTCTGTAATTTTTATTTGATGTCTATACTGAAACTAAATACTAAATTCAACATCAAACTTCCATTACCCAATTTATTTCATATCTATTCTCGTAGAAAAATATTAACTTTGTAACTTATTTCCTAGATAAAAAAAATATCGATATAAAATTCTGAGTTGTCTGTTGTTCTTAAGCAATTAACGTGGAAGTACTCTAAAAAAAGCCTTTAAGTTATTAGTAAGTCTCCATTCTTTTCTAAGCATTTCTTTGTTCTGTTTTCATTAAAGTACCTAAAATTGAACTGTCTTAAGCAGACAAAAGTTTCCGTCTTAGAAAATCCAATTATTTTCATCATTAGCAGAAATATTTTTTATTAATATTTTTTAAAGAGTTTGGTGGCAAATCGTGAAGGTTTTTCCTATCCCAAAAATAAAGTAATACTATGTTATTAATTTTTTTATTATTGTCAATTATACACTTTAGATTATTTTACTATGTGTTCATTAAAAATTAACTACATTTAGCAATACAGTTTTTTTCGATAATAATTACGACATTTAAACATAAAACATTTACTAAACATTTTTGATAAATTTATTTTAAAAAAGAGCTCCTGAAAAATTAACTTTATTCTTGCATTAATACTTCAGTGCACAGATGGGTCAAGTGGCATTAATGCACAAATGTCGCAAGTAAAATTAGTACAGATATGTGGCAAAATGTTTCCCAAATTTTTGAGGACAGATATTTGAAAGCTAATGGTCCTATTATAAAGATTGAATTAAAATGAACTTCAAGGAGTTTTGCCATTTAAAAACCACAATTTTGTTTTTCAAGAATTACAATTAGGTACTCTGAAGGACTACAATTTAGGATTCAAAGGAGCTTTTAACATCAAATTCATTTTATGCATTTAAAACATTAGTGCAGAAATTAATCGATATAATTGTCCATGATATACATATCGGCATGCTGTAAATTTAAAAATCTTTATAAAGTAAAATAATATATAAATCGTTGAAATTAAAATAAAACTCTTAGTTTTATATATAAAAAAAATCACCGGATTGCATGAAAAATTTAATTTTCTATATATGTAATAAAATGCATAATAGTAACTCTTACCAAATTCTCAGGTATAGAATCTAATAACTATAAATACTTAAGCCAATTATTTTAGATATTTCATCTGTTCATTGCATTTTTAATAGGATCAATTGCAAAGAAAATGTATTCAACAACCTAAAATATTCTACTGTAATAATTTCCTCATTTTTTCTCAATATTATTAACAACTATTTTTTAGGGTAAAAATAATTTGATAGGATGTCACACTTAGCTAAAACTTATCTATTTGTAGAAGAGTAAAATTTATCGTAAGCAGCAAATTGTTTGATATATTTTATGGTTTCCTGTTTTGTAATATCTAAAACATCATTAATAGAACGTTTGCGTGTTTCTAGAGTTATTTTTAATAACAATCAAATCAAATTTTTTTTTAGTTACTTTCAAAGGTAAGATAAAATAACAAACACTATGAGTAAAAGACTACATTAGAATATTCTTCGTAGTTGCACACATCTTCGTTGTAGCTGATCGTATTAAAAAGGTAATGTCAAATTATCCGGTAAACGTTCATTTTAAATTGAAAATAATTCATAAATTTGAAAATAATTAAACAATCTCCACAATTGCCATTGAATTTTCGATAGTTTAAGTAGTTTTTACGATAAGAAATTTCTTTGATCTGTCACTTCCTACATGTTATCCAGTCGGATTTATAAAGCAAGCTGAAAATAGCCTTATCTTCGCTGCGTATTTGTGCACTCTAAACACGAGATAACCATCCTTGTGGTCAAGTGGCTTGGAAGTTACCTAATCCAGTGTAGAAGAAGAGATAGCAGTACTCTGACGTACAACACAAATACAGAAGTTGATCTTAGTTGAGTTTTATGATTCGGTAAAGTGTTTCCTATTTAACTTGTCAGTAACTTAAATAATTAGCATAACATAAATTAAACATTAATATAATAAAATGCACTGTACTAAATGTAAATGTAACTACTTAACTTGATACTTCATTCCATTTATAATCTTATTCAAATAACAGTTTTGTTATAAGTGTTTAATATTTCCTAACTTAATATAAGGTAAAAATATTTTCTCGGCAATATATATATTTCATTTTAAAAAATACCATAAACTAGATAAATTTAAATTAAATATTGATTTTGCAAAATTTTAAAAATTGGTACTCCTTTAAAATAAATATTTTTTTTTCTAAGTTTCAACATAACTAATACTTAACAATTGTTACAATGTCGAAGTTCATATATGAAATCCATGTACACTTACAAATATATTCCAACAAAATACCTGAAAAGTTGTGATTCCAGAATTCAGTTATTTTTAATATCTGAAAAGTGACATTATTGGTAACTATTGCATTTCCCAAAGAAACTATTGAAAAATTAGAGCCTTAACACCCATCTTCTAATTACATAATGGTAATATATAGTTAATATATGTCAGTTAAATTTAAATTATATGTTTCAAAATATATGGCTATGAACTTCTTTTTAAAATAAGAATACAATATATGAATTTCAATTTTAACGGGCACAAGTATACTAAAATCTTCAGTTACATTTGGATACTAAGATTTTAAGCCTGAAGGAAAAATATAAACCTTCCAGTATTCTTAGTTTATATTGGGGATTAGGTCTATAATTTAACAAGTGAACTTGTGCAGAATTAACACAAGATATTGTAATGGAACTTGAACACTGTTGGCTTAAAGTAGTTGACCAGCAGCAGGTTATACGAAAATATATATATTTTTAAAGTAGTTAAAAAAATCCATTTTTTTTTGTCAGACAACCTGTCCATCAAACTACAAAAGCAGTAGAGATACCTAAACATGGACAGAAAGAACAGAAACTTTTATAACTCCTCGCCAAAAATCATAAATATTTCATTCCACATATTTTATTCATTTGAAATTTCTTTTCCCGCAAAAACGGAACAGGTAGGAAAATAAATGAAACAACGTGTATTCAATCCCCATGGCGGAGGTTTAAAACGCATGGGGACGGCGAAAAACTCGGTTAAAAGAAAAATGCAATACACTTTATCCGATTTCGATACAGCTTTTCAAGATACATCTCGACCCTCCGAACCGACTCGGAATCCAAATAAGATTCGAAGATTACTGCCTGGGCATCTAAGGAAACGCGTACGTAATTCTCTCATGGAATTTCAGCGAGGTATAGAGCGCAATTTGACAATGCATTTGTATTTCGTGTATGGGCTGGGTATTTGCTTTCGACATCCAAGATGGAACTGATAACGCGAATCCCGACGTAAGACGTTTTGATGGAAATAAATTTTCAGTGCACACAATTGTGAAAGATACTTACAAGATTCGATAGAGAATAACTGAATAATGGGTTAAGTCATGTTTATATTTTTTTCATATATATAAATATTTCATGTGATACCCTGTACTTCAACACTGAAAAAAAGGTACTTAAAATTGAGTACTTGAACATACTTGTTTTTCTTTAAGTGCAATTTCATCGTAAATGAGCGATAACGTACTCAAATTTAAGTAATCGCACTTTTTTCAAAAACGGGCAGTGATTTAATATCACTAATCTCCTTCGAGCATGGATCCTTTGTAGTAGAGGAGTCATGACGTCACTCTCGATAACATCAAAGTGAAGCCAACATGTATGGCCTCAGACACGTGGTTAATTACGTCATTCCCTTCATAAATTTTCACTGTTACACATTTCCCAATTCATCAGCCAATCGCGAGTATTTTTTAATTCATAATTTTGAAGAGATGGCCCGTAATATGGGCCTATCGCTCTGAGATGTGGGCTTCTCGATTATGACGTCATATTCTCTCTACTACAGACAATTCATACTCGAAGCTAATCTCAGCTTCTGTTCAAGTCATCTTAACAAAGCAGCCCGACAAACTTAAAAAAGTTGTTCAGAAAATGGTTTTCCACATTATTTGGTGTCGATTTCTTAAATGGATACCGAGTTATTACAGCTCAATTATCTTACTTCCCATTCCTTTGGCAAACTATTTTAACATTTCTTCTGTTTATAACTTCTTCACGTCGCCCTGGTAATTTATCGGATAAGGCTCTGAACTGCAGTGCCTTAGGATCTGCGTTCGATTCCCGGTAAGTCTTGGTTGTAATTACTGATATTTATTGAAATTTATTTATGAAGACAGCTTACGTAGGCAAGCAACTGTTATTCAATTTTGCTCATATTCGAGACATGACTTTTTCAAAAACGAAATTTATGTATTCGGAGTTAAGATAAGCATCAAATGTACTCCAAACTGAGTACATTTTACTTATTTTTGAGTACCAATTATCGTTGAAGTAGTGACCAGGTAATTTTAAGTTATTGTTTTTGACGTGTAACAAATTTAAAATTGGTAACATTTTGGTTAAGTAACGCATATAAAGCGAAGTACAACATTGCGAAAAAATGAGAGTAACGAAACTGTACTTAACGAAAACATAACTGTAATGGAAAATTTGACAGTAACAATAACATAAGATGCGAAACAACATTGTTGCGGTTGCATCTACTTCAAGCTCGTATGGCGCAAACGTCGTTTTATTAACGAGGCGCAACGTAGAAAGCGTGTAACGGTTTGTCCGGAATCCAAAAAGGTACCACTCACTTGAGTTTAACGTTACACACCTTAAACCCTGCAGGCGTCTCGACAGAGAATGGCTACCTCTAAATTCTGAGCGTTAAAGTCGTATATTTACATCAAAGATTCTTCAGAGTTTTTTCCTCAGCAATGTCGAATAATTTAATTTCAGTTGTTCATATAAAACTTATAATTATTTAATTTTCTAAACTATATGATATATAAATTAAATTGTTTTGCATTGAACACTATATTATTAAGATATTTATAGGAGGGTAGCGAAGACATCCATATCCTACAAACTGCACATAATAATTCTAAGAAAGCTTAAAAATAACTCTTCTATTTTTTTTATATAAATGGTTTCTCACTGAACTAAATTGAATCTTTCAAAAAAGGTGTCAGAAGACTTTTTCATAAAATCATAATAAGTACTTCAAAAAAGGACAACTAGCAATTATATCACTTTCAAATCCCACATATAAAGTATTTTGTATTATAATACTAACAGGTAATCCAATTGTTAAAAAATCTAAATCATTTCTTTAAAATAATAAGAAGCTATGCAGCACAAATCGAATCCTTTTGAAATTTTAAATAATTACAAACTTTCAAATTAGTGATAATAGAAATCGGATTATAAATTATGCAGTAAGTAGTGCAATGGAAAATAAGCAACTTTAAAAATGTTTCAATTCTATTTTAGTAAAGTTATTTTTAAAAACTTGTAAAAATAGATTACATTTTCTACCAATGTTGTCCATGAAATGTCAAGGCAAGAATAAAAGTTTGTCGCGAACAAATATTTGTATAGTATTTCATGGCGTCATCTCACCTGAAAATCAACAAATAGTTGAAATGAAATATTTTAATGACTTTTACACAGCAGAAAACATTACTCCACTCTTAACGTGATATGCAATTGTTGAAGTGCGTTTAATATTTTGTAATATGAGAATTACGTTTACAAGGCTAATTAAAAACAAAGGTAAATATACATGAATTGCTCGAATTTTGTTAAAATAATCATACGATTGGGCAATATTTTGCCAAGAATATATTAAAAAATACCAATCCGTCATAAATCAAAAAAAAATTATAAATATTTTATTATAAAAGCTAGATTTATGCAATAGAATTATCTTCAAATACAATGACACATTGAAAAATATTTTGTAAGTAAACAAATATTTAAGACTTATTCATTTTAGTTTAATTATTTATTAATGCCAAAACATACTTTTTATTACATGAAATGTTACCTAAAAAGTTATTTTGTATCGTAAACACACTCAAGATTGCCAAAAATTACTCAGACGCCGACTTGACAACAAATTAGGTATCTACCATTCTTACACACAATTGATTATTAATATATAATGAGAATATGAAGTGTTATTCTTATAATTTGACGATGTTTTTAATATTATTTTTGGAGAATGTTCAATTAAAAACATATAGAAAAAAACATCTTAATATTTTACGAAAATGCATTCTTAAATTATACATCAACATAATATTTTATCGCACATAGTACCACCAATGCGATGTTTTCAAATCTGCTAAATTTAATTACTCATTTTGACGTAGATATTTAAGAAGTTTTCGTACGTGCATTGAAAAAATTAACGAGAAAAATCGAAGGAATAATTAGAGCGTCATAATAAAGCTTCAAGTACTTTGATTAGTTTTAATTATTTCATAACATGCATCCAAACATGCTTGGCATAGTTTAATAGAAAAATGCATTACAAAAAGAAAACTCTCAAAGAATAGACCCATAAAAATTCCAGTCAACAGAATAATGTAAGCGATAAAACAATATTTTTAAAAACTTTTTTTTTAATAATTGATTATTTGTAAATAAATGAAAGAACGATTTTTGATTCAGGAGTTCATATATACGAAATACTTAATGAATAAATTTAATAACTACATTTTTAGTAGAAGAAAATTGACATTAGCAAGTCAATGTATTTTTATCTTTCGTAAAAAATCTATGATAAACATTTAATTTTTTTTATAAATCTAAGGAAATAGGTCCTAAAAGTATTAAACATCCACGAAAAGTTGATTGATTGTCATTTTTCAAACCTGTTGAATAACGTGAATTTATATTCGTTTTTAACATTTAAATTTGTGATTTAAAATTCCAACTTCAATTTTTTAAGTATTTTTAGACACTTTAAATGCTTTAATATGCCAAAATAAAAAATAGAAATTTAATAACATTTACAATCAAAACATTTTTTAATTTATCAATTATAAAGTTTAGAATTCCTGAGATGAGTTCATAACATCTTATGAAAATTGTCTTGTAATAAGTGTAAAAATAAACATCTATTTAACGCTAGACTGACATGAGTTTAAACAAACCTCGACACAAAAATATAGGTAATGAGTGGTCAATGTGGCGAAAATCGTTATTTCAGTAAGACAACTTTTCTTATTTTTAAGGTGACACATTTAAGATTGTTTTATATTTAACTCTAAAACACTAATCATGTTGCATGGAAAAATACGTAAATTTACGTGTGGTTAGTGTTCGAGGATTTAAACTAATTATATCGCTTTCGAAGTATTTTCTTCAATTTTTCATTCAGTTCCACAGTTATTTGACGACATATTAAAAGTCAACTAGGTTTTTTTCCAAACAATCGACAATTGAAGCCAAGATGGCCTATTTTAGCAAAAATAGAGTTTAAGTAATCAGTTGGAACCCTTAGGACAAATGTTTCCTTTTTCTCAAAATTGCACAGTGCTCCTTTTCATTTCCAGAGAAATGACAGCACAATTTATAAATATAAAAATTTGCAAAACGTTTGTAGAATGGGCATGTTTATCAACAAACTAGTACTGGGCTTTAACATTGATACCAATCAAATAGAAACATTTAAAATACAAATACAGTCTTGAAGTCTTCTGTAATTGTCTTTCTAGCACACTAAAAGTTAGTCTTCTGCACCACAAGAACGTCTTGGATATTTATCTTGATTTTATTCAACAGTCACGCCAGTTCCTGTCTTTCCTTTCAAAATCTTTAGTTTTCCTTAATTACAAAAATCGTAATTTGTTGAAATGAAGGTGTTCTTTAAACACAAAAACAAGATGTTTTGGTTCTTTTTGAAGGAAAAATAACAGGGAAATAAATAAGTGTTGTGACATGATATGGAACTGCCGATGTAATAGATTGAACATATTGAACTGTCACTGAACTTGGGAGTCATGAATCTCCAAAATGTCTTAGGATATGTATTAACTTATCTTTAGAAAAAAATCAAAGTTCTACATTCCCAACCATTTATCTCCTTTTCTTGTCATCTTACCATTGCTCAAAATTACGAGGCAATGTTCCCTAGTCTTTCCTTTGATATATCATGAACCATTGTCATAAATTCACTATGTAGTTCTAGAAAAAAGTAAATACGAACATCCCCCTTCCACAATCCCTAAGAATTAAATTTTCGTAGTTGCGTCGTGTTTCTTTCCGAGCAATTATCCCCAAAATATAATTTGGATATTCCATTGGTAAGAATTAATTTAACAACAAAGCAAGAAGGGAATTATATATAATTTATTTTTAACGGAGAGATACTATAGAATCAGAGAACGATTTACTTCGACAAAAAAACAAATATATATATATATATATATATATATATATATATATATATATATATATATATATATATATATATATATATATATATATATATATATATATAAAATAATGTTTGAACATAATGGCATGTTTCTAAAAGTTTTAAAACGATTGGATAAATATTGGTCATTGGTTAAAAAAAGTTTTTTAACTCCTTATCATATGTGTCAAGTTCAACACTAGTATCTTTAAATCTAGTTATCTCAACTTGTAATTTATTTGACCCGCGTAAAATGATAAAAATCAAACAAATATCTAAGAATCAGCATGAATATTTTTTACATGAAAATAAAACATACGGAAAAGCATTAGGTATAGAATAAAAAATATATTTAAAAAAAAATGTAATTCGATGAAAAAAAGTCCGTAAAGGAGAAGCATTTTGAAAATCGCTTTAAATTTTTTAAACATTTTACAAAAATGTAATTTTTTTAAATAGTTTGAAGGCATTTAAAAAAAATTCGAATAATTTACATCTAACAACCACAAAAAATATTAATTTTCATCTCAAATCATAGAAAATAATTTTTAGGGTACCGATTCCCATTAATTTGAATTTTCAAAAAAACGGCTATTATTTTTTCCCGCGCCACCCTTTCTAATACTTCCTTCTGAGGATGAGTAACAAAAGAATGTACAGCTCATATTCACGAAAATATCCGCCTCATCTCATAATTATATTTGTCTGAAGACCTGCGTGTCTACTTGATAAAAATCTTTCCTCGTCGGGTGAACAATTGTTGCGCCAATGGTGCATTTGCCGAATTCGAAACGCTTTCCCGACGCTTCGTTTGCTAGCGTTTCTATAAATATCAGATCGATTGTTCAGTGAGTGAAAGGCTGTGTAAAAATACTTCTGCTAGAGGAAGTGTAGTACAGATCAAATACAAACAGTAAGGTGAAGCTTGTTTGGTTTTTCTAACAGGTATTCTGAAACATTTGTATATTCAAATTACGTGTATGGTTCTCATGTAAGTATTTTTAATTGCAGTGGAGCAGATTTAGCTATAGGAGCAATTACCCCCACAGAGTATTTTAAACTTGCACACATAAAAAGGACATTATTCGCTTTGGATTTTTTTTTAAATAACTTATAATTTAAAACTTAACCTCTATTATAATGATTGGTTGGTTGTGTGGAGTTTAATGGCACAAGGGCAAAATATGGCCAAGCTGCGCCAAACTCAAGATGATTCAAACCAACTTTAAAATTCTAAAAAACACACATAAACAAAACTAAATTTCAAATCAAGGGTAGAAATCCAGTGTAATTTAAAAAGACAAATAGTGATGGATGAGGTGGTTGATTTAATAAATACGATAAAGTGGGAGATGATGTATTAAAAAATCGATTGTATAAAAGTCTAAAACGAAGAGAAGAAGTTAAAATATGATGAATAGTGAGAGGTTGGCAATGATGACACGGTGGGGCGGTTTCACTTCGTAATAGATGTCTATGAGTTACACGGGAATGTCCTATGCTGAGGTGAGTCAATAAAACATCACACCGTCGAGATGACAAAGGCGGTAGTACTGGGATGCTGGGAAATACCACAGGGTAGTTTATTAGTGGTTCTTTATTATAATGAACATCCTTTTCACCACTGGAACGTTTGGAAATACTGCCTTCTAATTTAGAATTACAACAGATGATAGGGACAACACCAAAGATGTATATCCGTTCTGCAAACTTTCGCCGTAAAACCAACGTAAGGACAAATAAACAAGGTAAATTAATCATGCATCAGTGCCTTTTCGACACTCGTATGTAATCCACACAAAAATCTCGTTTTTTTTTCACTTTTTATTTTGCTCTTATCAATACTCCCTTCTGTGAAGATATTTTTGAAAACCATAATAAAATATATTAAAGAGTGATATAATGTCCTTTATCTTGTACTACATAACGGTATGTATACGAATAAAATACGGATAATTTAATAGGTTTGCTGCAATTAATGATAAATATTAATTAATTATAAAACCTAATAATTTATATTATTAAAAAAAAATTGCATAAAGGTATTTTTAAAATTTTTAGGGTCTATACTGTAAAAAAGGGTGATTAAAAATGAGTACCTGAACATACTCTTTTCTTTGAGTACAATTGCATCGTAAATGAGCGATGGCGTACTCAAATTTAAGTAATCGTATTTTCTCAAAAAGGATCAATATGATATACTATTGCTAATCTTAGCTTCTGTTTAAGCCATCTTAACAAAGCGACCTGACACACTTAAAATAGCTATTCAGAAGATGGTTTTCCACATTAGTTGATGTCGATGTGCTTACATGGAAACTAAATTATTACAACTCAATTTTTACAACTCAAATTTACAACTCAACACGTTTTTTAACATTTCTTCTGTTTATAACGTCTCTATGGTCAGTCAACGCATAAGGCACTGTGCTGCGGTGCCTGACGATTCGGGTTCGATTCCCGGTAAGTCTTGGTTGTAATTGTTGATGTTTATTGAAAGTGATTTATGATGATAGCCTATGTAGACAAGCAACTGTTCTTTATTTTCATTTTTACTCACTGTACTAATTTTTGAGTACGTCTTTTTAAAAAAATACACAACTTACGTATTCGGAGCTATGATAAACAATGAATGTACTCAATGAGTACATTTTACTTATTTTTGAGTACCTATTTTTAATAGTGTAACCTCTCATTATTAGCAAAATATTTCCCACTGATTGCCGCTCACGAGATCAAATCCTGGATCCACCCTTGGACTTCATTGTTAATGATAGTAATCAACAAAAAAAAGTATAAACATATTTCATTTGATCAAATTAAAATAAATTCAATTTAATCACTGTGATTTGCCTAAGCTCTCAAAGTTTGCAGCAACTCTTTTCAAGTACAATTAAAATAATTCTGAAATTCATCGGTAAAAATTTCAGCATGCTTCTGAAATTAAAATTATTTGACATGAAGTGTGAGAGGAAAGTGCAAAATGTAATTCATTAGTTGAGAACAGCGGAAAGTGGCCACCAACACAAAAAGGATTTAAACATTTTTTTTTTTTTTTGAATTGTTAACCACTAAATATTGCAGTTGAAATCGGACGTGTAAATTACAATCTTGCATGTTTTGCTAACAGAAAAACCAATACAAGTGGAATAAAAAGCATCGAAGAAAACATTAACAAAGGTATTTAAATCTTAAACTAATTTAATGATTTTTTAGAATAGTTAAGGGATGATCTTAAAATGGCTTAGCATAAATAACTGTAAGTTGAATTGAAACTATATACAATAACAAAACGAAACCGTACTGCAACACAATTCATCACAAAAAACTGATTTGAGAATTTTTTTAATATATAAAAATCCAATCAGCTGATCTAACTTATGCTATAAAAATATTCTCTAAAAAGCTTATGTACGCAAATTTTTAAACCAATATTTAATATTTACTTGGACGTACCAAGTAATACTCACAAAAAAAAAACTAGTTAATTAGTGTGTTTAACTAAACTTGTTAACAAAACTTTGATCCCGTGCTATATAACGAATATTAAGAATGATGCACCATAATTGAAGATTTAGAGAACAAAGCAGCTAAACATTTTTCTGATTTACACTTTTTCTTATAAATAAAAATAAATCCCTTACGGATTAGTTTAAGAATCAGACAGCTCTAAAAAATGGTTTTAGAGATATAAAGTAAGGGAAGCTGTGGTTGT
The DNA here is from genome assembly GCA_963932185.1 of Troglohyphantes excavatus. Classification (NCBI taxonomy): domain Eukaryota; kingdom Metazoa; phylum Arthropoda; class Arachnida; order Araneae; family Linyphiidae; genus Troglohyphantes; species Troglohyphantes excavatus. The sequence goes on along the minus strand of OZ010669.1, from coordinate 27,571,211 downwards.
TATGTGTAAGAAAGGTTCAGTATTTTTCGTTATTCCTGAACAATTTTGAAGACTGGAGCTGCCTTGTTCTTGCACAAACATCTTCAATTTAAAAAAAAATGTTTTTTCGTCCACTTGACAATTGATTTATTAAAATTGAATTTCATCTAATTATACTGAAAAAAGTTTTAATGTGTATGGTATGATTGTATACACATAAATGGGATAGAACGCAAAATTATATGTTATGACGTACGAACAGTGGCGGTGATTTATGGGGGGACGGTTGCCCCCACACTTTTTGGAATAAATCACCCCCATTTTATTAAAATTGCAATTTTCAAAAATAAAACATAACCCCAACACCCCCACTTGTACAGTTAGTTGTACAGGCGGTCAATGCCCCCCCCACCCCTTCTATCCACCCCCTCTTGTGTCGTCTTGATCTAGTCCCCGTACTTTTGGCACAAAATCGCCGCCACTGCGTACGAAAAACCACTAGCTACACTATGTACAATACGTTATAAACAAATCGACCTACATAAAAAAAAAATAGAATTCATGAGTAATTGCCACCTTTTTAATACTTGAAACAAATTTTATTCTTTAAAACAGTTTTTAACTTGAGAATAACAACCATACTTGTTAATAAACCTTTGCGGTATACTGCTTTTTCTTTAGAATTTATTAGCCATATGTAAGATAATTATAACCATTATTGTTCCACCTATTTTAATTAGAGTGTTAGCAGCCATACCGAAATATCTATATAAGCATGAAAAAAAAAATCTTCGGAACTCGACATGTTCAATGGAAATGCGATGTCTAGAATCATTGGACATTAGGCCGCAAAAGGTTAAACCAGTGAACCAAATAAACATAAATATGTACTTACGTAAGAAATCATAGGCAGATTCAGCGACGCCGACACAGTAGCTTCCACCTCACACGAGTTCTCAGGGCCAATAAAAGCCACAACGCCCTGTCTCCACATATTGATGACAGCATTGGTGCCTTCGAGGGTCTCACCTTTGGTATCCTCGTATATAAACTCCAGCGTGTAGTTATCCGGCAGCACATGCTGCTCGTTGACCTGCTTCACGGCGTAGGTCATGGCCCCGCTGATGATATGCCCCTGCCGGTTCTTGCCGTGGATGTTCGCCAGGTAGCCAACAGTCAGATTGACGGCAAACACGCGGCATGCCGGCACACTGACTAGAATGAGGGCCAACAGCACGTTCATCGAGTAGTTCTTGGATGAAGACATTGAGAATGATATGGGTGGAACATAGTAAACACAATGACTGATTATTTTAAGGAATGTAGTTTTTTTCTATCTTCTTTTTTTTTAAAGGATGTCGTATTATGACTGCGCAATGTGTTGGAAATCCAGTTGTTGCGCTGCTTTGTTTTCGTGTTATGAAGGTGTGAGGGATATATTGCGATATTTTTGTCTACACCTTATAAATAGCGACCTTGGGCGATATCTTTAAGTGGAATGGAAGCCATTTTGTTTTGAGCAAATATCTTTAGAGCTTACTTTCAGCGAGTTATCATTGGGGGATTAAAACTTTGTAAGGAACTTTCAAAAAATCCACCTTTGTACCTCTCAGTTGTATATCAAATTGAATTTGGAAATGTTTAGTTATAGTTATACAAAGTTTGCATCGTTTTTTGCAATTGTTATATAAAATTTTATAATTTTGGTAATTCAGTCTATACGAATTCTTCGTTTTCAATGTTTGGCACAAAATTGGTAAACATTTAAATTAAATAAACAAGTATTTGAGCAAACATAACAAATAGTAAACAAACCGGTTAATTTTTAAAAAAAAATAAAATCAAATTAAACTAACTAACATGTTAAAATTTCCGTTGATCAACGTTTCGCCGAATCAGTTTTTAACTTTAAAAGTTTTTAACAAATCTTGGAAAATATGTATATATGTATACATACTATTTAAAAGAGATTTAAGTAAACCAGGAAATACTTAAAGAAATATCCGCAATAAACAAATATTGATATTAATTGGGGATATTTTAAATTAAAGACTAGTATCGTAAACTATACTACTGTTAAAATTCAAAATTCGCTTCCAAAATATATATAAAGGATCCAATCACTTTTTTAACAATTATAATATCAACGACTTGAATTCAATATATTCACAACACAATATCACAGGACAGTTCTTGATCTATTCGACCCACAATGTCACATACCTTCAAAATCCATCTGCAGGCGAAGTTATGATGTGGAAAATGAATAAGTATTGAATCACACAACGAAAAATCACATCACTCGATTGGCAGATCCCGCACAACTCGTTTCAACCGGTTAAGGAACTTTCAAACACTACTTGAGCGCAAGTTGCTTTTAGCTAACTCATGTAGTAAACACACACAACACCAACACATAAAACTCGTGACTTTCCACACTTTCCAGCCGGGCAAAGAACTTTTGTCGAACACTTGTTGCGCGCTTCCAAACGGGAAATCTTTCGAAGACGAGTCTTGTCAGGTGATCGGTTCAAAAATCACATGGGTCGAATTCTTTTTTCACGCAATTTCCTCCTTTTTATATAATTATTTAAAAATAAAAAATAATAACACGTTACAAAAAATCAGACGATTCCGGGGAGGTGGCCCGAGCAATTCGAACGCTCGATATGAGGATAAAACTGAAGAGCGGTCTTTAATCTCGAAGAGTAAACGAGCTCGGTAAACAAATCGTGACCTCGGTATCCCGATTATCAGCTGTTGAGAAGAAGTTGGGAGGAGGAGGGCCCAGCAGCAGCTTTTCGTCGCTCCCCTTCTCTCGCCAAACGATAAGAGGAGCAGGATCGGAGCATCGCGCTCGTTCCCTCAACCCCGCGCCGAATGTGTGTGTGTTCCTGCGCGCTGTGTCGTCTGCAGGCCTGCTCCGAAAGGCGGCTCTGAGTGGCTGGGAGGCGGCGTGACCGGCTCACACGTGAGTCGGTGTTACGTCACCCTCTGCCGACACGTGTTGTCTACAGGAGGTGGTTTTCGCGCTCTTTTTCAGACCGGATTTGGGACGCTGAGTTTCGAAGCGAAGAGCTTCGTTGTTGCAGGACCGCAGCGTTGTGTTGTGACGAACTTGAACTGGTCTGTAAACAGGGCATGATTATACTTCATTAGGGGCAGGGACGAATCAATGAATTTTTATGACTGAATTTTACAAATATATATATTTTTTTAATTCAATTTATTTTTAATGATGGATTTTTGTAATAACGGATTTTTTCAGCTTGGTTTGGGTTTGTTTAAATAACGTCGCACTAGAGCTGAATATTGGGCAGTTGACGACGGTTCGAGGCCTACCTCGAGGGAAAGACCCGGCAGCGGTGCCTCATATTTTTGAACAATGGTCAGATGAAGAATAAAACACATGAGTTGGCACCCGACTGAACCTCAATACGCGTCAGGACATTGGACCCCGATCAGATTTATTGTACACAAGTCCCATATACACGACAGTATAATTTGTTGGATATGCTGGACGACTTTTTAGTATTTTTCTAGCGGAGCTGGCAACCCTACGGTCGCAAGGTTCCTACTTTTTTACTTTGCTTTGTGGAGTCAATCGCACTGGTTCGAACTAGCAATCCTCTGATTACCAGCTGAACGCCTTTATCCACTGAACGTCCCGGTTTTTCGTCCTTGTCCCAGGCAGGCTCAAGTTCCGGGATATTCCATCATTCATGCACATGAGCCCGTTTGCAGACGTCCCAAAAGCCAGTATTTATTCTGCAAATCCCCATTGCCGGTGTAAATATATCCCTATTTATTGCTGGTACGATTGAATGTCCCTGCTCCCTCTAGAAACTTTCCCGGAGCATTGCGGGAACCATTCGTCCTTCTAGTCAAGCATGAATGGTTGATGATTCGGTCCCCCCTACACAAGATTTTCCCACCTTCCCTACATATTTCCCGCATTTGTTTGAACACGTGAGCACGAGGCTTTTTGACTTTGCGGTGAGGAGCATCATATTCACATAGTAAAATGTTTGCCATGATTGGCGAGAAATGACACAAACGAAGAGTGTCCCGGGTTGACTTTTTGAATTTCTGGTAACCCTACTTATAATCAAAGCCCGTGAAATAAATGTCAGCATATTTTCTGCAAAGTTTTGCTATGTCAATCAACCACTGATATCACAGTCAGGGCACCATGGCACGCCACAGTCACGCATGATAGACCTAAGAAGTGTCCGTGACGTAATAACTGAACTTGTCCTAAAAAAGGAGAATCTGTTTTTTGAATGATTTTTTTTTCTTATTTACAAAAAAAAAAAAAAAAATTACGATTTCGATGTTTACTTTAAAATTTGATTATATCTCGTATAAGTATTGCGGATATATAGCTCCAAGAAATATTCATTCTTGAGGATTAACTAACTGTTTCTTGGAATTTTGTTTAAGTAGAATGCACTGATTGGTAGAGACATTATGGTGATTGAATATAATTGCCCTATTATATAATAATCATAATGAATATTGAAATTAATTTTTAATGCCTTCAAAGAAAGTTATCCATAAAAATAAACGTTTAACACGCAATATCCCGTTAAATAAAATTTCTCATTGCGTGCATTCGGCTCAGCCCATTCATACTTTTAAAAGACAAATACCTTAATATATTTTTCTTTACTGTGATTAAACACACTTTGAGATATTATAATTATAAATACCATATAGACTATAATTATGGATATCTTATAACTAGAATTATAAATTCCTTATTTAATACATATTAAAAAAAAATTAAGCATTAATTAAATACATATTAGGAATTAAATAATGACTAAATATTTAATTAAATATGAATTAAGAATATAAAATAAACTTTTATGTATATTTTATATCTCTCAAATCTTGCAACTTAATTTAAACCCACTTATAAATGTCATATCGACATGAAACTTTTCATAAATACACAATCCTGATGACAATACAATAATTAAGCATACAATTGTTAATTATTGATTAATTCTAATTAATAGTGAGTTACCTTTAAAATCGAAAACTTTGACCGCTCCAAGATTTGAACCCGAATTACTTCAACTGAATCACCAAAAATTACGCACAATTTCCTAGTTTTGCTTCAAGATAAAAGCTTTCCAGCTCAAAGCTTTCGCCATTTTGAATTTTTTTTAACAATATAACAAAATAACATATTTTCTCGACCCTAAAATTATTTCTAAAATATAAAAGTATAAATCAGCTAAAATAAAAAAGTAATTTTATATATATTTTTTTTTAAATAGAATCTTTCATATTGAAAAATATAAAAAAAAATATAAAAATAAATTGCTCAAGTATAAAACAGAACCCACAATCTTTTAACAAATGTCTTTTACTGCGCTCTAACCACTGAACTCTAACTATAATTTCTGGAAGGCTCAAAAACAAATTTCTCTATTGGTTCAATGAAGCCAATGTGGAAGCGGTCATACATTACCCCCAAAATATTTTAAAGGGATTTAGCGTGGTATTTATTAATACCATTGCATTGTAGAAATATTAAATGTATATAAAAATTATATTTTCTTCATATACAATCAATATTTGTATTGCAAAACAAATAGTTTTTCTCCTGCTTTATAACCACTTTGCGACATTGACTTGCAAATGGCTTTCTATTTTAATAGCAGCTAGCATTCAACCAAACGCTTGCTGGCTTATTTTAACATGAAAAGTATACGAAATATTGCGGTAGCGATGAGAATGTGGTACCTTTGTTACCCCTTCAATCGGCTTCAAATCAACAAAATGTCTTGCCCAATCCTGAAGTTACAGTAAGAAATCAGTAGCTATAACCAACTAAGCCACAGTACCCAAGGATAGTGAAGACTATGTATAGAAGGTGCGCTCGTGTTTCGCTTTTTGAAAGTGGGCAAGGAAAGGCAACTAAATGACGTCATTTTAGCTCCGCCTTACTTTTGACGTCATGTTAGCTCCGCCTTACTATCGGTTTTTGACCATTCTCATTGGCTGTGTGTTTCGATGTAAGATTGCGTATTTCAATAAATTTTTTTTTCGAGTTAATAAATTTTATTTTATTTATTTAATTCTATTAATTACATACAGAACTCCGATTTTTTGTTTATTTTTATTTTCGTTTTATACTTTTGATCAATCGACGACCATACGTTTTTAATACTTATATAGCTATTTTGAACTTAATTACATTTTATTTTTAATAACTTTATTTAAATCTACTCATGATTTTTCTTTAAATTCAGCTTTTGATCACGTAATTCCGTTTCACTATAATTAGATTACCTTTATGTTCACTGTTCAATTTGGGAGATTCTGGTGTTTTTGTTGGGGTTGACCGTCCTTGTTTTGTCATGGTGTGTTTGGGGATTTTGGGGTGAGTGGTAGATGTTGGGTGCGTGAATGTTGAATGGCGGGTGAGTGGTTACTGTTAAATTTATACTTAGTTTAATTTCAATTTTTATACTTAGATCTCAGCTTAGATAAGTGGGTTATAGTCCGTCAATGGACCCAGGTACCCAGGGATAAAATATTTCGCAGTAGTAGTTAATACAAAAGCTACCGATTCAATTTTTTTTCACATAAAAATAGGAAATGTCGTAATTTTTTATTTTGTATATTTTTTATTTGAGAAAACCGCATTATATTGCTTATTGAATATAATTTAAATATAAAACTTGTTTTCTCAAATATTTCGAATATGGGTTATTCAAACAGGAACTATTGTTAATGATTTAATGCAATGTACGGAATTTAAGCACACGAGCAATTTGATTTGTTTAATATGGAGTTTTAAATGTGTATTATTTTTTATTATAGTTATTATAATATAAAGTTATTTTGATTACGTACGTAGTGGGCTATAAAAATTTAGCTTTCTACAACAAATATTACTTTCGAAAAAGTAGCTAAACACTTGCAATTTTCGAAGCAATTTCGAGCATTCGAAAGTTTAGGGAATTATAAAAAGTCAAGACAGAATTATTTTATATATTTTTAAAGTTAATTTAAAAGAAGCTTTTATACTTTTCCCGGCAAAATTTTTTTATCTGATACTTAACTTAAATAGATAAAACATACCTTTTAATCAAGGATAGTGAAGACTATATATTATATATATTAAAAAAAAATTATCGAATTTAACAACGTAATTATAGTAGAAAATTTAATCTTCATATGTCATGACAGTATTCTATATTTCTTGAAATATCGCAAACGATTTTGTTGAAATATTGTGCTTGAAACATTGCAAACGATATTTTTATGAAGTTTAATCTGAAATATTTTCGATTTATTTGCTGAAATAATAAAAGTAGTAACCAACATTTCGGAACATTCAAATTTTTTTACACCTGATTCAATAATATTTAATTTTTAAAAATTATACTTATCAATTAAATGTTGAAATTATTATATTGTAAATTATCTAAATTGCAAACGATAGTTTATCAAACACGTAGCATTCATTCATAAAAACTTTATGTTCTTGACTTTGTCTTTCACATTGTTATCGTTTAAATGTGTATTTTATAAATTTAAACGAAGTGCAACAAAATTTTCGATATGGATTATTATCAGAGAGGTAAGTGAGAATAAATTTATATCATTGTTCAAATTATTCTATCGAATTTAAAGAAATTAAAGCTCTTAGAACATAAGACTAATTTTTAAATATGTCTTTTGCCAGTTTTAGGGAAACCGAAAGTTTTTGTTATAGGATTTTTTTTAATCCTTCACTGATTTTTATATCAATGTACAGATACATGCAAATTAAAACTTACAGTCGCAAATGTAATTTTCTCAAGTAAATGTCTTCAGATTTTTACATTCAGATTTTGTAATTTTCTCAAGTAAAAATCATCAGAAATCGAAATAATGATAAGAAAACATTTGCATGCAAGATTTCTTTTCGATGGGATTGTAATTATATATATATGTATAAAATTGCAAATATTTATTTACACTAATCGTTTGTTAACAAATATTTGAAGTTTAAATGTAACTTCAAATAATTTATCCAACCGGCGATAGCTTCGGTTGTAAAAATTTAGGTGAACATATCGGATTAATTATTATAGCATATGCATTTTAAAATAATGAATTCTTTATAATTTGCAAAGGATCTGTCTGTAAATTGACGGATGAGAATCAAAGAAAAGTCTGGGATGATGGAAAAATGCAATAGCTGACAGCACCATCAACCAACGCACGCGCATCTAGTTCAGCCTTGCCATTGGTTCAAACGAGAGCATTAGACACGCCCACAGTAGGCGAGGAAGGCGTCACTATGACGTCAAATAGTTGCTCTCTCCGCCTTCCGTCAGGCGGCAGAGCAAGTACGAGCACACCTTATATATATATATATATGGTCTTCACTATCCTTGCACAGTACCCTACCTCCCAGCATGGATCCTCTGTAGTAGAGGAGTCATGACGCCACTCTCGCTAACATCAAAGTGAAGCAAAAATATATGGCCCAAAACACGTGGTTAACATCATCATTCCATTCATAAATTTTCACACTTACACATTTCCCAATTCACAAGCCAATCGCGAGAATTTTTTAATTTATAATTTTGAAGAGATGGCACGTGATATGGGCCTTTCGCTCTGAAATGTGGACTTCACAATTAAGATGTCAAATTCTCTCTACTACAGTCCACTCATGCTCGAAATGCCCTACTTCCATGAGGCCTCCGTTGCCGTGTGGATAAAGGGGGTCAGCTAGGTATCAAAAGATTCCTAGTTCAATCCTATGCGACGCACTTGACAAAGAAAATAAAAAAATAGTGATCTTGGGATCAAGGGGTTGCCAACTTCGTTACAAAATACTAGAAAAGTCGTCCAGACTCCCGACGTCTATTGAAGACGTTGAGTGCCAGTTCAGGTGTGTCCTCGTCATCTGACCATGGTTAAAAAATATGAGGCATTGTTCCCGGGTATTTCCTTCGATATAGACCCCGAACCGTCACAAATAGCCCACGGTACAGCTCAAGTAAGATGCGACGTTATTTAACCAATCCCTCCCCCCTCAAAAAAAAAGTTACACGATGGGCTATTGGCGACAGTTTGGGGTCCATCATGATGGTTGGTTGGTTAATTAATAACGTCGTACTGGAGCTGCACAGTGGGCTATTGGCGACGGTTCGGGGTCTATCTCGAATTGGTTTGGTTTTGTTAAATAACGTCGCACTAGAGCTGCACAGTGGGCTATTGGTGATGGTTCTGGGTCAATCTCGAAGGAAAGACCCGGGAACACATGCTCATTCATACATGCACCTCGTTATTTTAGAACCATGGTCAGATGACGAGGAAACACCTGAACTTCTATCTCGAAAGGGGTCCATCTTAAAGGATAGATTTAGAAACACAGCTTCTTAATTTTGAACCAGGAAAATATATCATTTATTGCATGTTATTGGAATGAAAGAAAAGAGCCGAGTTGGTCTCGAGGAACAAAGAGTTTTCGGCTAGCAATCAGTATCTGCTTTTGGTTTGGTTTGGTTAAAAAACGTCGCACTAGAGCTGCACAGTGGGCTATTGGCGACGGTTCGGCGTCTATCTCGAAGGAAAGACCCGGGAACGATGCCTCGTTATTTTGGAACCATGGTCAGATGACGAGGAAACACCTGAACTGGCACCCAACGCCTTCAATAGACGTCGGAACTTTGGACTCGGATCAGATTTATCATGCACCAGTCCCGTTACACGCCGTTAATTTTTGCGGATGTTCTGGACGACTTCTCTAGTATTTTGAAGCGAAGTTGGCAACCCTCCGATCACAAGATCACTACTTTTTACTTTTCTTTGTCAAATCCATCACCTTGCATCGAACCGGGAACCTTCGTATTCCTAGCTGACGCCTTTAACCGCTCGACCACAAAGGCCTCAATACATAAGCTAGAGGGTGGCACAATGGTAGAACACTCGACTCAGTGTCGGAGGAGGAGGTTGTGGGAACGAATTTCGACTTTGAGAGCATCATCGCGTGTTGTTGGAATAAAGAAAAAGAGTCGAGCTGGTCCCGAGGAACAAGAATTTTTCGGCTAGCATTCAGAGTATTGTGAGTTCGATTCGAAGCGGACTCAACGAAAGTGAAGCTATGGCGATCTTGCGATTGGAGGGTTGCCAGTTCACTCCTAAAATACAGAAATCGTCTATGAAAATCCTAAATTACAGAAACATCCCGGCGTGTATACGGGATTGGTGAGAAAATAAATCTGACCGCGGTCCAATGTTCCGTCGCCTATTCTGGTTGCGTTGGATGTCAGCTCAGGTGTTATCTTCGTAATCTAATCATAGTCCAAAAATCTTCTCTGTGGCGATACTTCCTAAGGACTTTCTAAAAACACCAAGCGAACCAGTTCTAAACATATCTAGCAACATGTGGCGTCTGGCGATCCTTCCTGTCGAATCCTTAGGGTCCTCTAGTTACCCAGTGGATAAAGGTGTTCAGCTGGTAATCAGAAGATTACAAGTTCAAGCCCATGCGATGGACTCGACAAAAAATAGTAAAAAAGTAGTGATCCTGCGGTCGGAGGGTTACCATCTTCGCTACAAAAATACTAGGAGATGGTCAAAAAATAGCCAACAAATTATACTGCCGTGTACAATAAGTCTGATAGGGGCCCAATGTCCTGACGCTTTCTGAGATTGCGTCGGGAGCCAGTTCAGGCGTTGTTCTCATCATCTGACCATGGTTCAACAATACGAGGCATCGTTCTCGGGTCTTTTATTAGAGATGACCCCGAACCGTCACCAATAGCCCAACGTGCAACTCTAGTGCAACGTTAATTAACCAAAAAAAACTGTCGAATCCGGCTCAAGCTAATCAAATAAGCGGAAGCTAAACAAACTGTAAACAACCCTTCCAATCAGGCATTTGGTAGAATAAAGAATCCATCTAGAGCCAGTGTTATGCAAATTCAGCGGCTAGTATTTTTGCATATAAAGAGCGAGGTTTTGGAAAATGGGCAGCAGAACAGAGTCCTGATCTCGTTAAGTGAAGTCGTGTTTCAAAGCTGCTCCGAAGTCCCAGATCCGAGTTGCTCTCGCGTTAGTGATCCTGCCGGGTTGTAGCTTTTTGCCTGTTCCTGAGTTCGTTTTACTCTTTTTAATTTTTGTAAGTCCATGGTTTCCGATGATAGTCTAACTCTACAGAGCGGGTCCCCGTTTCTTAGGCGAAACTATCATTAGCTGCCAATTCCCCGAAGGGTGGTTTGGTTAGCTTCCTTCTGCCTGGCATAAGTTGCATATTTATTTCTTGGCTTGGCCCTGGTATCAGCCATGTCCACTCCTCCTTCCACATCTTCTACGGATTCCTCTTTAAGGATCCCTTCGGCCTGTAGAAGATGATTCCTTTTCAGCGGTTAGGATTACGACAGTAGGTTAGTTAGGCATTCCGGCTCCTGGTGGGAGTTCTTGGGCTTATCTTTCAAATGACAGGACCACCCAGGGACCCCTTGATTGTTCACTTCAGCATGGCGTCATTAAGATGTAAACAGACAAGTACAACTTTTTGGTTCAAAAATGCACGCCAGCCAATAAAGCCATATTTAATATTCAGGACTTTATGAACCTAAATGTGAATTTTGATCCTTATCGAAAATCAAAACAGCCTATACATGCCATAAATGCCAGCTATTTGGCCACAGTATTACCCAACACGCTGTGTGATATGTGCGGACTCCCATGCTACAGCAGATTTAGTTAAATATATATTATAAATTAAATAATTAATAAATATTTAATTAAATATGAATTAGAAATATAAATTTAACTTTTATGCTCTTTTTTTTCATTTATAAGATTGATAACTGATATAGGGTTGGTCTAGTAAGGTAGTGAGTGCATTAACATTCACATTCCTGAATATATTCATTTTATGTCCCCCACTAAAGTATAATAAAATAGTTTGTGCCTGTGGGTTATTTTATCGATAAAAGAATTTTTAAATGAATAAAAATTACTCTTTCCATGGTCCATAAATCGTATAAGGACGATTACATCGCTCATGTTGTCGCATAGATATGAAGCGTTCGGAGCTAAAGTGGAGCAAGTCCATAAATTATAGTTTTGACATAATCAGGGTTAAAGTTTATAACACAAGTTCAATCCTAAAGGGATTTGGAGGATAATTTTCTTTATATTGTTGTAGTATGAAGACTAACTTAAATATGGGTCATAATTTGAAAATATACACCATTAACAAGTATTAATCCACAACAATTTTTTTTTATACTTTTGGACTTGATGCACTTTAGCTCTGAATGATTCATATAGCCCAAGAGGTTATGAGAAATGAAATTTGTAATAATTTTAATCATTTGTTTAATTTTAAGGAATGCGATTATCCCTAAAGCAATAAACTATTTAAGAACATAATCTTTGAGTTCATTTTTTTTTATTTGCAATAACATTATCTGTGCGAGCATTCAACAAAAGGAAAGTTGAATAAATCCTTAGCAATCGTAAGAATGGATTTTTGACAATGAAATCTAAAAATAATATTCCATAAAAGCGGCAATTGAAGAAACGTTTTGCCGAGTCGCCAAAAACGGTAAGAAGATTTGTCGTCTTTGCTCCTTTCAACTGGTTTAATTAACTTCTAAGCTATTGAATTATATCGATTGTTTTCCTGCAATATGCAAATGGTATTAGTTCTTAAATTGTTTTTGAAGGACTATTTAATTGGATCTTTTCTATTTTTTAATAAAGAGCTTTTCTTCCATTGGAACATAGTATAAATGCTTGAGGTACTTGTGTAATACGGCAAAATACTCCACTCTTGGATTGACGCTAAAATTAAACTTTTTTTTTTACTCTAGAATATATTTGAAGTTTTTAATTTTGATGTGTATCGAACTCTTAGAGGAAATAAATGTAGAATTTTATATTTCATTTTCTGATTGAAAAATCAACACAGGTATATTTCTATTAAACTAATAGTTTCGAGACACTTGACTAAATTATTAGAAGGCATAAATTGAAATGAAATAGGAAAATTTTTGTAACAATTAATAAAATACTTTTATTAAGTAACAATTCATATTTGTTTTTTACTTACAGTAAATATGAGTAATTCAATGGGTATGAGTAATCGAATGAAAAGTTATACTTTTTAATGAAATTGATGCCTTGGAGCACACATATTTTAAATGCATTTGTTAATTCGTAGTATACTATAAAGTCGCCAAATGCGATATTTGGTGAGCGATAAAGTTTTTATTTTGTCAACCTTAATTGATGACATATATTGCAAAAGCATTATTTATGGCAACCCTAAATTTCATTAGCTGAAAGTCGTTCCGCTATTTTATGCAATGAGTTTAGAGTTTGGCGGCCCTCGTCATGGTGTGTGTTCCTGATTTCGCTATGGATGTATATGCTGTGGGCCATTGGCAATGGTTCAAAAACTATCTCAAAGGAAAGACCCGGGAACGATGCCTCATATTTTCGAACCATGGTCAGATGAAGAGGACAACACTCGAGCTGGCACCCGACGCAACCACTATAGGTGATAGGACATTGGACCCCAATCAGATTCATCATGCACCAGTCCTGTATACACGCCAGTATAATTTATTAGATATTTTTAGATGCCTTCCTAATATTTTAGTAGCGAAGCTGGCAATCCTCCGATAGCACGTTCACTACATTTTTACTTTTCTTTGTCAAGTCCATCAGCCGGGCTCGAACTCGTAATCCTCTAATAACTAGCCGAACGCCTTTATCCACTGGGCAACTGGGCCCCTGCAGATGTGTATCTTAAGAATAAATATTTTTTTAATTTGTTGGTCATTTTGGCCCCGGCGCAAATTTTCAGAATCGGGCCAAGCCGTATCGTATACTAGGAAATTACCAATGTATTGTTCATGGTGAATTTCTAGTTAAGAGCTCATTTAATCTCTCTCATTATAATCTACATAGCACCAAATTGTGGTAGGTGAAAAACAATTAATTTTTTCGTAGAAACCCTTAAAAATTGATGTTTTCCATTCCTTATAAGTGCACTACAACATTTTAGATGGTGGTCCTGTAAAATTACAGAATTATCCCATTATGTATGTGCATTAAGGCATCAATACAATGAGGACTTATCTTGAATTCTTCAGTTGTGTTTTCACACGTTTTTTTTAATATAAACTTGAAAGGAGAACCTTGGCTGATCTAAGATAAAAATTTAAACATTGGTATTGATGTACTATATGTAAAATTCAGATATGTCTTAAAACCGAACATTTAAAATTAATTTTGAAAAATATACACCCTTGATTTATCAGTTCGCAGGAACCATTCGAGATGGTCGTTAGAATGAAAGGTCGTTGTAATGAATTAAAGAAAGAATCGCATACAAAATAGGTGACATATTGAGACTTTCAGTGGTTGTTGTTCTAAGTAAGGAGTCTTCTGCAAATGGAAAATGAATGAATGATAATATCTTGAAAATTATAGACAGCTCTCAAAGGGATGACACAAAGAAATAAAAAATCAATTATTTAGAACCAATCGCGATGGACTTTCTAACGAAAGGTCGTTGTAATGAATTAAAAATATATTCCATGCAAATAAATAACAAATTGGGACTTTCAATTGTTGTTGTAAGGAAGAATTCTTCTATAAATGCAAAAGGAAAGAACGATAATAATGCTGGGCTGCGTATCAATTCTCAAGGAACCAACCGAAATGGTCATTATAACAAAAGGTTGTTGTTATAAATAAAAAAAATATTGCATGCAAATTAAATAACCCATTAGGACTTTCAGTTGCGGTTGTTGTAAGGAAGGATCATTCGATAAATGCAAAATGAATTAATGATAATAGTGCTGGGTCGCGTATCAATATCAATTCTCATGGAACAAAATCATAAACGAGAAGCTACAAACTATAGACTGTTTGAAGATATGACACAAAGAAATTAAGCATATCAATATCTCTCAAAGAACCAATCGAGATGGTCGTTAAATCAGAAGGTCGCCGTAATAAATTTAAAAAAAGTATATTGCATGCAAAATTAAGTAACCACTTGTGACTTTTAGTAGGGAATGAATGATAATATAGACAGCACAAAGGGAAGACACAGAGAAATGAAGCATCAATTTCTTTTCTTTTACCACAATTCAAGAGCTTTTAATATGAAACACCCCATGCTTGAAAAAAAAAGAAGTATAATGACCTCTAATTACGACACTTGAAACAAAATGAAGGCGACGACACCGGAAACATTACAAGTATCAGATCGAAACCCGATACATAGAGGATGCAGTGTTAAGTTCCGCGAAACACCGTTTGGTGAGATCATGCGGATAACAATGCTTATGAATGAAGGACTTCAAGTCTGAAGAAAAGAATACGCAATACTTGCGGAAGCAGAGAGATATATAAGAGAGTAATGAAAAAAAGTGGGTAAATCATTTAATAGTATGACGAACTATTCTTCTTATATGATTAAAAAAAATTGTGAGAAATCATAGTTTCGTTAAGAAAATTTATGCTTTTATTTGTTTTTAATTATTCATTTATAAATATTTGGTGATATATATATGAGGGGTCCAGGAAAAAAGTTATGAAGGGTCCACTCTTTTACTGAAATCAAGATCAACGACGTCTCATGAATAGTTGCTACGAGGGCCGTACTTTCAATGTACCAATTTATAAAACGAGAAGAATAATTGTAATTATTTAAAAAATATCCTTAGTGTCTGAGCGGTAGGAAAAAGGGAAATAGTAAAAGTGCCTTCTCTACGAAATATTTTACTTTAATATTTCCAATGCATGTATGTCATATATATATATATATATATATATATATATATATATATATATATATATATATATATATATATATATATATATATATATATATATATATATATATATATATATATATATATATATATATATATATATATATATATATATATATATATATATATATATATATATATATATATATATATATATATATATATATATATATATATATATATATATATATATATATATATATATATATATATATATATATATATATATATATATATATATATATATATATATATATATATATATATATATATATATATATATATATATATATATATATATATATATATATATATATATATATATATATATATATATATATATATATATATATATATATATATATATATATATATATATATATATATATATATATATATATATATATATATATATATATATATATATATATATATATATATATATATATATATATATATATATATATATATATATATATATATATATATATATATATATATATATATATATATATATATATATATATATATATATATATATATATATATATATATATATATATATATATATATATATATATATATATATATATATATATATATATATATATATATATATATATATATATATATATATATATATATATATATATATATATATATATATATATATATATATATATATATATATATATATATATATATATATATATATATATATATATATATATATATATATATATATATATATATATATATATATATATATATATATATATATATATATATATATATATATATATATATATATATATATATATATATATATATATATATATATATATATATATATATATATATATATATATATATATATATATATATATATATATATATATATATATATATATATATATATATATATATATATATATATATATATATATATATATATATATATATATATATATATATATATATATATATATATATATATATATATATATATATATATATATATATATATATATATATATATATATATATATTATTCATTTTTGTTATTTTAATAAATTTAAGAAACAACCTAACGCTTTAGATATAAAATATATATTTAAAAATCGAATATTTTTATGAATTTAAAGTTTATGCGTGTTGCTAAAAAAACTGGAAATACCAAAGTATCCCATCACGGGTACAATTCCACCATTTGCGCAGCAATCTGATAATCAAATGGTATTTATAATCGTCATAGTCATCATAATAGCCATCCAATGATAACTGCCAGATATGCAACTGGTTGAGTGCAATTGAAAAACTCAAATTCTATCCGCTCGCTCAACAATTATCGGACACGCAACTATCGAACTAAATATACTTACACTCGATACCGAGCTATCAACTTTCGCAAAAATTGACGATTTGGCATTTTTGTATGGATAATAGGAGTTTGGCGATTTAGAAATCTTTACTTTGGCGATTTAGAAATCTTTACTTTGGCGATTTAGAAATCTTAAACGTAGCAGCCTTGAGTCGAATACAATTAAAAGAATGAGTAATTTTTTTAGTCGCTCAGTAGATTATTGACGAGCGATAATTGCAGTGAAATTATCGCTCATGAACGGTTAGCCTTACTCGCACTAAAAAATATCCACCGAGTATAAGGGGCCGGTACGCTTTAATTCCGTCGTGGTACAATGCCATTACGGCTATGAATGTTTGCGTGAGATGCCACATCATGTATTGACTTTGTCATCTGAAATGGTTCAAAACTACGAGATATTGTTCCCGTGTCTTTCCTACAGAATCAACATCGAAAAGTGTGTGTAACACTGCACCTTCTGTGCTGCTTTAGTGCGACGTTAATCCAAGCAACCAATCTAGTTTAATATAATTTAATATCTAGTTTAATACTAATAGGATATAATTGCATTTACATTCTTTATATAGATAATCTAGTTACAAAATGTTCAACCCTATATCACAACCCCGCGGATAATATCGAATTGGTAACAGTCTTCTAATTCATATTTTCAAATAAATTCTTAAATTATTTTCAAAGCCCGAAGTAGTTCAATGACTTTTCAGCTGCAGATTTACAAAGGACTCCCAAATCCTAATGGATAATAAGTCAGTATATCTGTATATAAAAAAACGAATGCTTTAGAAAACCCAATGAATAGTAAACGTTTTCTTATGAAAAGGATAAAATGACTCTTGCAAAAGATTGAACAAATGGAATCGTCACAAAATCTCAATGGCGAAAAAAAAATTCTTAATCGATGGTAGTTGAAAGTTTAAGAATAGAATGTTTTTATAAAGATGGACTTATTGAATAAAGCTATATAAATGAAAAAAAATTACTAAATAATATTTGTTTTTAAAAAAAAATTTAAGACATAAAAATTATTAGTATTTCAAGAACAATATTAATACAATTTATAAGACCATAATATTCTTTGTAATGTGAAGCCATTTTTCCAGAATATGCTTTTACATTTAGTCAAAATATTGTGCTGATAATGCGCGGATTTATAAGTTGCTCTTATACAATTTTCATTATAAAATGATATTCATTATTAATAAGTATAAATCATTATTTACTAATTATTATTATAAAACATCGTAATATTAATTAAGTGAATCAAGTTTCAACTCATTATTATTTTTGCAAATAAGGCCGTCAAAATTAAATTGCTAGATTGGATTTTACAACGACAAAAAAATAAAATATGTAAAATCGTACAATTAAAAAAATGCTATTGTTTTTAATAAATCAATAATTTTATTTAACAGTAAACTGTTAATAACAAATATAACATTAACAAACATTCCTAAAATAATCTACTTTAAAAATAACAACTCTATGAATTTATACAGATATTTAGATTAACTCTTAAACAACGCTGCATTTTATTATTCTTTTATAAATGGAAAATGCTCTCAAAGCTTTAAAGATATTTTTATGAAATGTCTATTCTGCTGCTGTATATGCCCTTTACTTCATAACAATTACAGATACAATTCTAAGTAGTTTATAAAGTAGAAAATCATGTTTGCACGATACAATGGCATGATTTAATATATGTTTATGAATATTAGTTTTATATTATCTGTCAAGTTTATTAACTTTACTAAGTTAAGCTAAAATAGATCTCAGGGGTACTTGTGAACAACTAGATGGGGCAGCTAAAAATTATTCGCAATTCCCTAATTTCAATATTACATTAATGTTTATCTTTTTAAAAAAGTAAAATTAGTAGATATACATTTAAATTCTACCATAAATATAAATAAACTAGGAGGCTCCGCCCAGTGCTCCGCTGACGCTCCGCCAACTCCCGGAGGATTGCTACGCAAACCACTTCTCGCTTCGCTCGCTAAAAGGTAGGATACAATAACAATGTGTCCTAGTAACAATACTTTTTGAATTATATTACTAAAAACTTTAAAAGTAGAAATTATAAATTTAAATTTATATTCATCCATTATTTATTACCCATTATTTATTATTTTCGTTATTTTCACATCTTTCTTGAGTTTTAGTTAAATTTCTAACATTATTGGTAGTTTGTTTTGGCCATAATTGACGTTAAGCTTACCATAATCTTGCCTACCAAAAGTGTGTAATTTACAGAGTTTATACGTCATAAAAATTAAGCTCATAGAAATCCAGTTTTCAAAATTGTCAACAGATGGCGCCACCTGAATGTTTCGCTTTATGTTTGGACAAGCGTTTTTCAAAACTTTTATTTTTTATTTAATAAGGCTTATATTCTTCCTAATTTAAGCTGACATCATCAAAATAATTATTTACCAATGAATTGAAGGTGTTAATCGTCAAAATGGCTTACATAATGACAAAATAAAAATGCGAGCGCAACAGAATTTTTTAAACAATCTATTGTTGCCATTCCGCGTAGAGAAAAACGGCGTTTTTCAATCACCGCGTAAGAGTATTATATATAAAGATTCAAACATCTTTCATACAACCATATTCACCATATATATGCTTTATTCACATGTGCCCTAAGCATTTTATAAAGTTTTCGTCAGTGGTCACACGAGGACGATTAAACATATTTTTTAATTGTTAATTCATAGCAGTAATAAGATACAGTTAAGAATAAAAATAGAATTCGCTTACATGTGCCACCCTCTGTCCTGTTAATGCATTTCCGCGTAGATATAACTATTAAACAAATTTATTCAAAAATATATTTACTCTTTTACTAATTTAATTTTTATTCCATATATATGCAGTCAAAAGTACTATTCAAAGTCAACAAGGGCATTAAAAAAACTATATAATTTTTTTTCCATACAAAAATACTGCATATACTTTAAATCTTTAGATATTCTATTTTAATTCTTGTGTATTAATATATAATAATCTCTTTTTTAGTTTATTTTTTTAAAGGTTTTGTTGTGAAAATATTTCAAGTTTGACGAAAATAAATACATTTTTAAAACCATGAAATAAAAAAGATATTACTAAAGGTTGAATGAAAGTATATTTTTTGCATATATTTTTTTATAGAAGTATATATATAAGTAGCTAGTTTTTTTTTCTTATACTTACTTTATCCATTTCTTACTCCAAAAAGTTCTAGTAAGCAATTTTCTTTTATATAATCTAAATTCTAAGAAATTATAACTAGCATACTTTAAAGCGACTTAATTACGAAAGTGACAAAAACTGTACGATATATACATCCCATTTACTTTGCTTTTTTCGCAAAAAGTTTCTATGAGAAAGCTTAATTTTTCTTCTAAATTGTTGAAACAACATTTATTTTTTACACTTCTTACTTTAGTTTCGCAGTTTATATAGCTTTTTTTCTGGCTATGTTTAATCCCATTCTGAGAGCAAACAAAGGCCAGGTAAAAGGGAAAAACAAATGTTTATTCAACTTTTTATGTGAACTCCTGTGCACACAAGAAAATGGACTTAATTTGGTTTTCAAGGATTTTTATATATAATAGTTTTGCATTCCCAAATAACTAGCATTTAATAATAAGAAATATATTTTTATTTACACGAATAGTAAGTTTTGATTCATTTCAATATTACAAATATATTTAATGGTCAATTCAAAAATTTATCGTCATATGCTTAATATCCTGTTAGAGGGAGATGAAGTTTTTTTTAAATATTTATTCCAATTAAATAATTAGTTTTATTACGAACTTTAATTTAATTCACGTTGTTGTTGTATGTATAGTGTCAAATCTAGCAATTATAATTTAATCATCTTCTAAATGTCCCATTTACCTTACTTGCCAGAAATATTAGCCGTTTTGGTAATCCAATTACCTATTTGAAATTTGGTCTGTTTACATAATCCCAATAAAAATGCAGTATTCGATCTTTAATAATTAGTAATTATAAATTGCTTCTAAATAATAATGGGTTGTTTTTATCTTGAATAATTGATATCGACAAGTTTAATTAACAAAAATGTCATTTGTGCTTCTCGTTCGATATGAAGTGCATAATAAACCAGCTGTTCTTAGACCAAATGGTTTTGTGAAGTCATATTGTATTGTTTTACATAAAAACAACGGATTTGCGTGCATTTAAATGTATGTATTAAGTCAAAAACAATTTTTCTTAATGATATTTTTGTTAAAAATAAAAGTGCGAAACTTGGATGAGCCCCCTTGACTACAGAGAAAAGGATAACATTTACATTGAGTGAAATATTTCTGGTATTCCGTATACAATTCCTTTTTATTTGAAATTGCATTATTGGAAATGTACCATCCACACAGTGATTTATATTAATTTCAAGGGAAGTGTTAACCAATAAGCAAGGTTTCGGAAATGTTAAGGAAATAGTTGGATAACTCCTTGCTCTTAAATTAGAACAGGCATATACATTACAAAATGATATATGCAAATTATAATTCAGCAACCCTACATTTCTCTTTGATTAAACTTTATTATTATTGCTTCATCTATATTAATCAGGTAATTATTAGTAATTTGTTTATTAATAACGCAAAATTAGTTTAACAGCTTTAAATATGTTGGCAATACCACAGAAACCATTTAGTTCTCATACTCAGGGTCGAAACTGAGAAATTAGCAAATATAATTTAGGCGTCATTGGCGCCAATAATTTTTTTTTAGTTGCGCCAAAATGTCCTACTTAGGCAACTGAGCTAGGGTATAATATATCTATTAGCACTGGAGCGAGGACTTCCATTGAGCGACAGTGTACTTTAACGTGCTGCGCGGATGTATACAATTTGGAAGAAAAGTTGAAAAACGTTCGTCCTTGGCCATGCGGGATTCTCACGTGACGTCACAAAGAGGTTTAAAAATGTTTTTTTTCGGGGCCTTTTGTCTTCTTTTTCTTAGAAGTAAGCATTGAAAAACATTATATGGGTAACATTTAATGTATTTTTGAAAGCCAGAATTGCGTTTTTAAATCTGTGGAAACCTATGCGAAATGACTATTATTTCTACCTTCGCTCAAAAAGGAGTAAAGTGGTCGGCCACGCTTAGTCCACGCTCCAGTGTTTATAGTTATGTTATTATAGCTCAGCGGCTTTGGCTAAATTTTAAAATAATTCAAATTGATTAAGCAGAGCTGCCGACTGTTACGGTACTTTTGTAATCGTGAAAAATTCTTTTTCATAAAATTAGAAACATGCTTCCATTTGTTCCAAAAAATATCATCGTCTTACTGACAAAATTATTGAAAAGAAGTCTGAGAGCAATTATTGAAATTCAAACTTAGACGACGACTTGATGTACAAATACGGCTGTTCCTACAAAAACGTTTATAAAAAATTGGCTTCGAAAATAACGACTTGGTGTAAAATTACGGGCATCAAACTGGAATTTTTAGATGCAAAATACGACTAACAACCGCTAATTTCAAACCCTGACTGTACTGGTTAATTTTTACATATAATTATTATAACTAATCAATTTAATCCATTCTTATATATACACATTTAGTCGCGTCATTTCCTTATAAATGCTGTTCGTATATCCCAAGTTATGGCATCCAATTAAAACACATACTTGTACTTCGCTCTGTTTTTTTGCCAAACTGCTTTATTAGTAAGACTGCCAGTCATTTCAGTTGCTGAATGGAAAGCACGTGCGTTATTTACTGCAGCACTCACTCATCGGACTGTGGCATTTCAACGCTGCTGATGACGACGGCAGTGTAGTGCTGTCGATGGGTGGACGAATTGCGGAAGAAATTGATAAGATTTATTGGGTTCAGACCGGAAAACATGTATGTGTGTTGATATTTGTCCCATTTCTTCTTCACACGCAATGCACACTTCGAAGCAAAGCAAAACAGAAACATGACTCGAAATGATAACGCGACTGAAATATAATATAAAATTGCATAAAAAGTCTTCGGGAAACGTGGCTGTAGATTGGCTTGAAGGAAAACGAGGTGAATAAATAACTGTTCACAACGCAATTGTATGAGGATATAGTTTTTATGACTGCCTCCGCAGATCCTTATTCCTGCCTCATGCGTTCCTTGTTTCATTTTAAGGTTATACACGCAATCGGCATTTATCAAAAAAGACAGATTTAATTAGATTGAGCTTTTTCCCAGCAAAAAAATTAGTATACATCCTTTATGAAAATTGTGAAATTGAAGATTTTACGCAGGAAAACTGCAGTTTTTCGAAGATCTTTTAAATGAAAGGTTTTGTTTCAAATACCTTTATAAAATCTGTAAAAAAGATTTCAATTCTGAAACGTTTGATTATTATAGGAAAAATGCAATTTTTTTTAAAGGTTTTATGCATAAAAATTACTGTTTTTTTTCTCCAAATTCATCTATAAAACCTTCAAAAAACCTTCAATTTCAAAATTTTGCTGAAGATTTTGTGCCATTTTTTTTTTTTTCTTTTTTTTTTTTTCTGGGTTATTGCAAAGTTACATAATCGAAATGGATCCTTATTAAACGAGTAAAAATTGGTTTTCAAACTGATATCAATTTAAAACTAGCAGACTAATAGTAATATTAGTCTACTACTAATAGTAATAACTTTTGAGTAATAACTTATTATAAGCACATAACAATTTAAACAATCCAAAATTTAAAATTAATCTACTTGCATCATTAGAATTTTCGGAAAAGTTTTAAAATATTTAACGCATGCCTAAGGCTACCACAAAGTAAATAGAAAATGGAGTCACATTTTCAAAAGCGTGTCATTTTTTTAAAAATAAACTATTCATTTAGTAAACATAGTTAAACTGCAATCTTTTGCCTTTAAAAATACTCGACGATATTTTTATCCTTAACAATATAACTTTAAAACTCTCAACTGGTGAACATTCCAATAACGTACAAAACTGCGCAGAGAAATTCACATTAGCGAAACGCAAAGTTCCTCTTCACTATCTCCACAAAAATAAGAATTAGGTTTAACAAAGCTTTCCAAACTCTTTTGCAGCAGAGTGCAAGAATCCTTCTTTTTTCCCCTGATTCCTAGAGTTGGGGGCGTTCAAAGATTTTTCCATTCTTTCCAGACTTCCAACACTTGTGGTTGCTATAGAAATTTCCCGCGGTGCCATTTCAGTCTACAAAGAAATCATCCTGAAAATCGATTTAATGCGACAAGAAAAATCTCGCCACACTTCGATACATTTAGGGTTCCAGTGCTGGAGTTACGGGGGAGGGAGTTTTGTAAGAATAATGTGTTGTATTTATTGTGTTAATATGTATTCTTGAAAACTATTTTTTTAGAATATTTATGTTTGAAATTTGTAGTGTGTATAAAAAAAAACATTTATTCGATAGGTAAACATTATAACTTGCAGCTACTAATACGCCCAGATCACTTACTATATCACTATTTCGAATTTTTGCCCATGTAAGACATAAGCAGTATTTCTAGTTTTAATACCCATGTGGAAAACTTGACATTTATTGATATTAAAAGACATACCTCATTTAACATCCAATTCTGATATTTTTGTTAAATCTATTCTGATATTTTTGTTAAATCTATTCTGATATTTTTGTTAAATCTATTCTGATATTTTTGTTAAATCTATTCTGATATTTTTGTTAAATCTATTCTGATATTTTTGTTAAATCTATTCTGATATTTTTGTTAAATCTATTCTGATATTTTTGTTAAATCTATTTTTGTTAAAATATTTTTTTAACATGCTACCAAAATGCATATTGTAAATAATGTTGCCTATCTAATCCTTTCTCAACACCTTAACTTTTGATATTTATTGTCCCAAAATTGGAGTTGAGTTTAGCTTTCCTCTAGTGATTACCGGTTAGCCTTTTTCTTGGAATCACCGGTTAGCCTTCCTCCGGGGTCATCGTGAAAAACATCGGTAGCCTTCCTTTCAGAATCATCCGCCATAAAACCACCGGTTTTTCTAGGAATACACATTATTTTTTAATTGCTATAAATACATTTTTTACAAATTATTTTGGGTATAAAATAACTATATATATAATTATCTTACACGGTGATCAAAAATACTGTATCACTTTCCGTTGTTTGGCAACACTAACTGTTGTCCGTTATGCGGAAAATAAACAAGTCTTGTTCCTTGGTAGCCCAGTGGATCCGAGTTACGCTAGCAGTCAGAGGATTGCACGTTCGAACCCAAATGTGTGGACTTTCCAAAAAAATTATTAAAATGTATTGATATTGTGTTCAGAGAGTTGCCAGATTCGTTGCTAAACTACAAAACAGTCGTCTAAAATATCCATTAATATATACCGGCGTATATACGAAACTAGTTACGGGACTGTGTGCTAATACAGGTATTACCCTATCATCTCACTTTGGTTCTAAAATACTTAGTATTATTTGTGTATGTGTTGTTTGTCCCGAGGATTAATCATATATGAATCACAGTAATATAGTAGCTTAAATCGTGCGAGCAAATATCTCTTAACTACCTATGTGTCTTCCTTATAATTATTGTTTGTTAAATAAAAAAAATGGTTTTGTCATGTTATTAGAATGAAAATGTCCATAAAATTAAAACTAAATGTGTTATTATACATTTAATGTATATTTTTATTTATTATTTTTTGGTCACTAGTAGTATTTTCTCTTGGTAATAGTCATTAAAAAGTACCGTAGTCACATTATCTAAAACTTTTGTTGGTGACAATGTCAAAACCCACCCCTTCCTTCCAAAATCTATCACATTATAAAGACAATTGTTTTTTTTTAATTTAAAATTATCAAGAATGGAGAAATGTAAGTATATAAATTAAATTTAAAATTGTAATTTTACACAAACTAAGTTTTTGGTCGTGTTTACTTTTGGCAGTAGCCCGACAATGCACAAGTCAGAAACGAATTTCTAAAAACAAGAAAGATTCCGTTATGACTCAAACAAAATGTTATTTTTTCGTGGAAAATAACAGGAATCCGAAGACTATCTACAGCAAACAATTAGAGAAGATTAATAATCTAACTTAAACATAGTCACATATAATGAAGATCGACTACAAGGTCAAAGCCCAGCAAGCTTGGTCCAATCCAATGTCTCCTAAAATTTTCACATTGCAGATCCAATAATTTTTTTTAAAAAATTCAGTGCTGAAGAATTAACAACGTTGAAAAGAAATTTATTACGTTTGACGATCATTCTATTACAAATATAGTAGTGCTTTTTGCGTTCCAGATAAATCTTCTATTTGTACAATTTAGACCCTTTTTATGAACTGTACTAAACTTCAGTATTTGAAAACAACCCAAGTTGACAAATTTAAATAACTAAATAAGGTATGTTGTTTGTTTTCCCGTAACCGAGTGTGTATATATAGTCCTAACTATTTATCCATACATCCTGCTCTAGGTACCTTCCAGCATTTTCCTATCCCTACGTTGTGAACTTCTTTTAATAAATCAATATATTTTTTTAAACCACCTGAAGACTAGAATATCAATAAATATTGTAAATATATGAATTGTCGGGTGGTTTAGGATGTCATAGTTCTGAAAGGATTAATCAAAGGTGGCCAGAAGTCCCTAAAACGAGTAATCGGATATATCCAGCCGAAAATCGAACCTGGGACCCCTTGCCCAGCGTACATGTGCTTTAACACTGAGCTATCCGGAACTATCCCCAACCTTCATTCTCGGTTGGAGGAACTTTTCACTCTTATTGATTTAAATAAATTGATCGCCGTTCCTAGTGTTAATAAATAGTCGCCTAACAAACTAAAGGTCAAAAGTTTAGTCTTTGAACAAACCAGCACTATTTTCTTTTCAATATATAAAAATCATCATCATTTTTAATTATAATAGTAAGATATAGTTTTTGCATCAGAAATATCCTAAGTGAAGTAGTACTCTAATTATTCAGATCAATTGGGTATAGACTCCATTCGGATAAATTGATATTTCACGAAAAGAGGTTGTGTAAAAAAGCGATTTTCGTTTTAGTATGTAATGTAATTTAATGACCATTAAAAACAATATCGTCATTCGCCGATAAGGAACTTTTAAAACTTTCTTTTTGCTGATTGCTTATTTTTTCTCAAAGCGATCCGGAGATAATTGGCGATACGCTTTATTTGATCCGGATAACTGGAACTCGGATGATTAGAGTTCCACTGTATACCAAGCCAATACAATTAAAATTAAAAGACCTGATTTAACGATGCAACCACAACGATAACAAAAAAGGAAGAAAATATCCCTACCCCCTTCCATTTACTTCAAGGCAAACCTAAAATCCCCAACAAATTAAGGGGCGCCCCTGAACAATTCCCGACTTCCCTTCCAATTACGGGGGGACTACGGAATTTATGCAGACATATTTCAACGGAGGACTCGTTTGGGAGCGAGTTTGGGAATCGTCGACGATAATGAATCCCCCGATATGGAACTGCATGTTAAATTAGAAAGCGTGCTTTCGATGTCCAAGAGGAGATGTCAATTACATTTTGTACATGGGCCCCCTTGTTTGTGGGTAGGTGAGGTGTAAGCGATTAATTTGATTTTAAAAGTTTATTAGTTTTTTTCGTGATATTTTTAAAGTTAAACGTTTTTAAAGACTTTTTATTGAGAAGTTAAAGGATGTAAGGGTATCGCTTACTCTTGTCACAAGTTGGAAAGTTGCCACTGGATTTTGATTCCATACCGCTGTAACAATGTGTCGTTTTATTTTAATCTTATTGACTTTGTTCTTACTGCTCAGTGTAGGTGTGTTTTTGTATGATGTTTGATTAGACGCGAGTTACAAATTAAACTACAAACAAGTTAAAAATTAGCTTTTCAAGACAAATGACTTTCGGCATTTTGGCATGTGGGTTTTACATATTCTGTAACTTAAATCGAGGGGAAAACCCGATCTCCAAATCCTAACTTTTTATTAATAAATTCAGAAATAGCATCTTTCTTTGCGTTATTAAAGCATCTTTTTCTGAGCAATTTCAAAGAAAAAAAATATTTTTGTTTTGTTTGGGGTTTTTTAAGCCTAAATAGACTTTTTTTTAAAAAACACTACTTCTCCTTTAATTTGCAATACTTTAACGTTATTTAATCAATTTACATTTTTTTTAAAGTAATATACTACAGACTTACGAAGAGATTTTTGCAGATTTGTGTTTTAAAAAACCCTTTTTAAGTTTATAACCTAAAAAATATTCACATTTCTATGTTCATTAATTCGTAAAATAAAATAATAAATTTCTTTAAAAAAGTTATTCATATACTTTTATAAAACGAATATTAAATCTTCAAAATCTATTAGCAGTTTAATTTTAAGTACGTGTTTTACATAGCCTTAGCATTTTAAACGTGACCAAAATAAATTTTTAAAGAAGTATTTTGAGTAAATGAGGAATGTTGTAAACGAATTGCATGTAGGCAGATGATAAATGGTATATAAGCATGCAAAGAAACATATGGTCTCTTTCTTCTACTGCTTCGAAATTTTATACACGCCATCATAATATGTATAGCATCTTTTTATAGGAAAAAAAGCAATTTTTTCGGAATTTGGAGCTTGGGTTTCCCTTAATTTTAAACATAATCATGAGGCTCCTAGTACTAGTGAGTGATAATCGTCTGAGAACTAGGTTCAGCCTGGAAGAAATAACCAAAGCATTTTATCAGGTGACGATTTTTTTTTTTTTGAAAGTATGAGCTCGTACTGGTTGCTATGCAACCATTAAAGATAAAATCAGTTAGGTATTTCTTAAATTAAAAAAAATTTAAGTATTGTGTACACGAAGTCTTTTACTTCAAGAAATTGTCTTCGATTATTAGAAGGAAAAACTGCCATGTTCTATAAAGTTATAAGATGCCCCTGGTAAGGCGATCCTGGTATTGTTTTTTATAACTTAGAACTTACTACTACTTCGGATTTATACTACCCTATTTTCATATGAATGTTTCGACAATAAATAATTAGCTAACAAAATAGTATACAAAATACCTCAACGAGTTGGTCATCGGTTAAGATCGTACGACTTATCGCGGCGAAATCGTTACGTGAAATGTAGCTCATCGTAAAAATAGTTAAATTAACTGAATGAAAAATGAAAATTTTAATAATTATTTCATTGGTTTGCAGAATTTATGAAGCTAAGTTATTTAAAAAAGATTTTGGATGAAGACTTAGAAATTGACATCGCGCGTAGCGAATGTCAACACTTTAAGGTCAAAATTTTCTTACTCGATTTGTTATAACTAAATAAAATTTATTTCACCAATACCGATTTTATTCATTGATAAGAATGTGTAAATATATAAATGGTATTTTTATTAAAATTTCGTATGGAATTTGCTTTAAAGTTATTAAAGTTATTTCATGACTTCAACACTTTCAAGTAAATTATTTCGTAATTTAAATTAATGTTGTTAATATTCTTCCAGAATACTCTATTACGATGTAATATTTTATTTCTTTCCAAGACGGAAATATAAATGCCTATCGGAATGTGTTATCGATATTGGACGAAGCACACATAAAAAAAGATCGATGTTTAGTTAGCTCTAAAATCTGATGAAAACTTTTTCATGAATAACAATTGCACATTTTATTGTATAAATATATGAATTATAAGATTTTCTTACGATAATACGATAAATTTAATTAACATGTACAATGGAAGGAAAAAAGACACAAACGCAGAGCTAACTGTCCGTTATTTTAAGCAAGCCAGTGGAAAATGTCCACCAAATAAACATTGATGGCTTTTTTTTCTAACAACAAAGCTGTTTATTTTCTTAGTGGAAGTAGGTTCCTGGTGCAGTGGACTCACCCAACCCCCACTTTTACAATTCACAATATGCTTCTCTCCCTGCTATGCAGTGTGGTGTGATTTCGTAATTCATATAGAACACTTGTAATGGGACATTTATAAACAGTGCCGGATTTAATATTTTTGTAAAAATATATATGTACAAATACATTTACAAGGAGGGTCTAATAAAATTACAAGGAGGGTCTAATAAAATTACAAGGAGGGTGTAATAAAATTACAAGGAGGGTCTAATAAAATTACAAGGAGGGTCTAATAAAATTACAAGGTGGTATAATAAAATTACAAGGTGGTATAATAAAATTACAAGGTGGTATAATAAAATTACAAGGGGTTATTTTCAATACCTACACTAGAAAATTAGTTATTACGCTAAACATATTTTTCCTTTGTATTTTTCCAACTTAGCTTAGAAGTCGAATTTTTTTCAGCGCTAATATTAGCATTTATTGGACTAATTTTAATGAAACTTTAAAAAATAGTTCAGTAACTGTATTATATTTTATTTTATGTCGAAATGTTAAAAAAAAAACGTTTTATTACAATTTATTACTTATTTAATTAATTAGCACACTTTTCTTATGATTAATGAATAATATTTTTTTTATTGTATTCACTAAGTTCAATAATCTTTTTTAATAAAAAAAGGGCGATACGATGGTTATCCAATCCACTAGATTTATCATTATAAAAAAATCTTAGTTTTTCCAAGAAAATTATTATTTTTTTAAACCTCTAATATTAGGTGGGATTTTTTAAAATAAATTATATCATTATGAAAACAATTATACATAACGCAGAAGAAATAAATTATTAAAATATATATAAACGTTACATATACTTTAAAACAAAAATTATAATGACAGATCGTTACAAAAATATCATAATAGTGACATTGTAGTCACCCTATTTTCACATTCGTTCCATTTTTTATTTAATATCCCAAATTACCCCTTAAACCTTGCGCAAAGTCACTGCATTAAATCTTTATGTCAAAAATTGCATGTTTCTCATAACAAGTCAGATTCTGTAGTGGTAGCCAATTTGACTTTTACATTTAACAGCTATTTTTTTTTTAAATAAAATATTTTTTAAGGCTTTAAATTTTTTAATAAGTTTGAAAACAAAATGATTGTGAGTCAATATTTTTCATTTTAGGAATTACTTTTTAAAGTTTATATAGCTACACGTGAGATGGCGCCACAACTAAGTAATTTGGTTTTTAAAAGGTGAAAATTATTTTTATATTTATTAAAACTATACGATTCGTATAATTTTTTTATGAGTTTTTAGCATGATTAAAATTTATTCAAAATATAAGGTGAACATATATATAATGGCTTGTATTGTCCAATAGTAAAACATTAAGTTATGTACATATTAGAAATGTGCAGATTTTTGTTGAAAAAAACAACAAAAACCGATAAAAACCGTTTGTTTGAAATGAAATATGCTTTGACACTGAATTAAAAAAAAACAATTTTATATGTTATTTAAAAATAATATAGTACACCCAATTTTCGAACTTTTAAATATTAGCTTCAAAACATTCTAATTAAGAAAAGAAGTACCAGAAAACATTTTCTGTCAGATTTAAATAATAATTGTTTAGTGCTGCCATCTATCTTAAAACAACTGAACTACAAAATCAAACGATTAGCACGTACTAAAATTAAAGTAAAAATTAGCATAGCATATACATTAATGACATGCGCAGTCATTACAATATTAAATTGCACAGTTTAATATAAGAAATTAATTGTGCTACAATTTATTATATTTAAACTTTGTACTTTCTTTTTATAGTACAACATAATATGATTTAAGCACTTTATTTCAATCTTTATTTTTACTAATTATATACGTATTTCCATGGCTATAGCACAATCATTGTATGACCATTTTTGCAAAAAATGACATATTGTTATCAACGGAAAGGGGTGGTCTATAGCTCATTGTTCCTGCAAAAGCATTGTATGTTCTTTCCGAATAATAATTGTGTGCATAACCGGATTTAGGCATAGGCTACATGGGCTGCAGCCTAAGAGCCCGCCCAACATACACACACAAAAAAAACATTATAAACTTGCAGAAAAGAATATTTGGAAGGATAATAATCCAAATAAAAATAGTATACTAAAAATATTTTTATGATGGAGAAATATACGAATTTTCTTGATAGATGTGTGCAATGTAAATATACTTTAATCCATTTATGTTCATAAAAATATAATTTTCATTTGTAATAATCACAATGGAATTGTTTTACTATTTTTTTGAAAATCAGTTGTTTTATTTTTTAAACATATTTATTTTGCATAGAACCATTTCTAGGTAGTACAAAGGCGAGGGCAATATTTTATTATTCTCACAGACTCCTAAATGCCATTGCACCTTGAGATTCAATGAAACCGTTAAGATTTTGTAACATAATATTGGAAATTTAAAAAAAGTAGTGTATCCTAATTTCTTTTGTACACTAAAAAATATTTAATTTGCAGTTCTTTAATAGATATTTTTTTTTTAAAATCCGACCTTCCTTGTAGTTATAACTACAAGAAAGCCTAGGGGCGCACTAACTATAAATCCGGCTCTGTTGTGTTGCAATTTTTTGTTTTGCTTAATATCGAAAACATATTTCATTCGGCAACTTTTTAAACAATTGATATATAGAATATTTAAATTATCCATTATATCTGTTTTCAACCACATTTGAAGACATTAATTTCTAAATTTAAAATGTCATGAAATTGTTACACAAACTTTTTACTTAACATGAGACGACAGCAAGCAGTTAAAAACACGAAAATAAAAATAATAAAGGTCATGCTAAAATACTGATATTATTGCAGAATTTGGGCAATTCGTCCTTTAATTATCGCGTGTAGTCGTGGTGCCATCTATTGTCTATTTTAAGTACTTTTTTTAATATAAATGTGTACTATTCTGAAAAATAACTTCAATTGAGTATTTGAATAACTATTATTATTTGAAAATAATATCTTAATTTATTGGAAATTTAGATAATATATTTTAACCGTTATTTCAAATAATGCATTTCTTTAATGAGTAAATGTATGCCAAGTGAAATATATATATATATATATATATATATATATATATATATATATATATATATATATATATATATATATATATATATATATATATATATATATATATATATGATAATTGTTTATTTGTACAATATTTAAGTTTCATAGGTAATTTTTAAATATTTTTAGTAGAATATAATAGGTTAATGAATACGATTTGTTTCATAAGTTTTCCAATACAGTGAAATAATTTGCAATATAATGTTAAATTTATACTTTATTTAACTACACATTTTATTACTATTTCTCTAAAAACTCAAGTTCATGTTTCACAAAACTTCTTTTATCCGCCCCTTACCGCAGTACACATTTGTAAATATAAATTAGAGGTTCATTGGCTAATCGTTATATGCTCTTTAAGTTTATTACCTAATCTTTATACTTATTTTATGAACTAATGAGAAAGTCATGATTTCTTACAAAGACGTTTGAGATGGCGAAAGTAAAAACCGTATAAAATACAATTTGTTATTAACTATAGTTTTTATTATGGGATATTTGATGTAGTGGTGCTATTTGATACGGTTAAAGAAAGAGTTATGACGTATACCATATTTTCAACTTACGGATTTGAATTTGGTGAATATGACATTAACTCTATATTGGAAAAAGAAGTGACTTACACAACTCATTTTTTTTCTAGTCCATATAGTATTTTCATTCTATTGAAATAATTGCAATAGATATATCATTTGTTAACGCCATTTTCAATTAAATAAACATGCACATTTTATGTCCAAAAATATTCCCTTTATTTCATCTTAAGAGTTAAAATACATTGTATCTAGTTATAATTGTTTTTAATATGTCATATTTAAAAAAAAATTATTGCTGAAAGATTATTGAATGTTCAATAATAAAAGATATTTTCTTTGAAATGAATAAGTTTAAACTACAGTCAACTGGAATGAGAAGGTACCACTTTTTGATATGTTCATGTGATGCCACATTAATATTTAAGGGAATACGCTTTTTTTTATTACGACCTCTTAGCTTTTAGTATATAAGTCTTTTTTTTAATTAAATTGTAATGGAAAATAGATGAATTTTTGTCTGTGGCACTTTCTTATCCCGCTAGGGGTGGGTGAGGAAAGTGCCATTCCTTTTTTCTCTCTTTAAAAGCATATAAAAATCGCATTAGGACAACTTTTAATGACACATAATTTGATTTTATAAATGTCCTATCTTTGAAGCTAATAAAAAAAAATCGTGGGGAGGAAGGGGGTCATAACGACAGTTTTTCTAAAATTTTAGAAAAAAACTCGACAAAAATTAGAAATTGCGTTCATTTACCCTCCCTTCTGGAATTATTTGAACTGGCAGACACAGGGATTTTCTAATTTTATTTAGGGTATTTGATAGTAGGTTTGATTAGTTTTATGTCAAATACATGTTCTTTTTGCAGGAACTTTTGTATTTTTTCGTCTTTTGACGTCCTTAATAATGATGTTAATCACTTGGTAGTTGTGTAATTGCTTATTATGTTTTGTGAATAAGCGCCCATCAAACACATTATCCCCGAACTCATTGGCAGAATATTGCGCTCGAAAAAAGGTTAAATCATTTATTAAAAGCTTGAAAAAAAAGTGAAAGTCTTTAAACTATTTGACAGGAAATCGAAAACAAAAAGTGACAATAAATACAACAACGAAAATAAAGAGTTTTAACAATCAATAGATCACCAATGGAAAAGACTGAAACATTGCACCAAACTCCATTTTAATGGAAAATAATTAATTTCAAAGGGACTATAATTTTACCAAATACTTAATAATTTTACAAAATAAATAAAAGTTTATCGAAAACTTAAATTTGGAAAATAGGTTAACTGTCGTCACTTATCCACTGTTTCTGCTGATTTCCGTCAAAGTTGGAATATTTTTTAATTTAAATAGATAGCCAGAATGCAACATAAAATACAAAAGAAAACAAGGAATGGCTTCTTTGTAGACCAAAACAAGTTAGTACTCCCTCACTTCTCAAGGTTATTTTTTTTTTTGTTATCATCGAATAAATCATAAAGAAGCAAACATTACGAAACGTTGGTAAGAATCAATTACAAAACTTTTACATTTTATGTCTGATAGGAGTGTACACTTCCCAGATGTCACTTGATCGTACTTTTCCAGTTTAAAAGTGTGTTTTTAAAAGTGTGTTTCTATAGTGCCACCTACACTATGCAGGCATGAGGTACATCAACCACTTGCCAATTTTCCTTAAAATTTCCAATTCCACATGCAATTTTATTTATTCGGTATATTTTGTTTGAAATTTACAGAAGGTGTTTTTATTTAAAAAACTTCAATGGCACATTTTCACCCTGTTTGATGGTTCAGAAACTAAAATTAAATAATGTAATATTGTATTTTTTATAAATTTTGCACAGAAGCTTCTTACCTTTTTTTTGTTTTCATTTAATTTTTTTTAATCTACTTACCAACATATAGCAAAATTAAATAAAGGTTTTTTTGGTATTTAAATATACCTTTACGTTTTGAATAAATGCATATTTGTTTTATTTTAGGGAAAGTGCCTATGATATCTGATACATTCATTTCCCCCAACAATTATTTTATCTAGTAATTATACCAGTTCTACTCAAGGGGTTACCTAAAAATTCGCACCATAGAAATAAACAGCTAATTAACTGTAAAAACGTCTATTAATAGCGGTTTAAAATTTTTAAGTTTTTCCTAAAAAATCTTAAGATCTTCATGAGAACATATGAATAAGACCACGATGGAATTGTCCTCTACCTGCCTTGTGAACTGGCCATAGAACTTCATATACTTAACTTATAAACCCTATTTAAAACTAAGCAAAGGCGCCGTAACTTGTCAGAATAAGTAATATATGTTGAACTAATAATATATATGACTTCCCTAATTACATCCTGTGAAGCAGTTAATTTCCAGTTTTATATTATTGACGATAACATAGAGCTAAAGTTTTTGACGAGTTTCTTGAAAGTGAGTACAATTATCGTATAGATTAGACACAAGTCACGTGTTACATATAGCATTCTTACAAAATATTTTTTTTAAATAATTCAAGTGTACTTACTTTAAAGTTTTCAAACAGTAAAGATAATATTTAAATTTGTATTTATTTCACCAAGTTCAATATTATTTTAGTTAAACTATAATGGAAGAAATAACTCAAAATAAAATTTTTCCAAAGCTGCTAATAGAAGGATTCCTATATATATATATATATTTATTTCCAAACACGCAAGTTTACATCATAAAATATATAATCAGACTCACAAAGTCACCGTAAACATAATTTTTCAATAAAATTCATAAGTGTTATTACCGAGAAGTTTTTATATTAATAAATACAAGCATACAAAAGTTAAAAAATTATCTTCCAATCCTTATAATTATGCTTCATTTAAATAAATCAATGTTGATTCTTTTATTCGACTTTTTAACTAAAAATAATAAAAAATCAAAAATCAAAATCGCCTTTTAAAAAAAATCAAAAACCATTCTGTTGATAAGATCATGGCTTCACAGACTATTCAGACACTTTTATAAACCAACAATAGTCCACGGATCACGGATTAGGAACCATTGTCTTAGATGATTAAGACAAGTCATTATATGCTTATAAACGCAAACAGGCGAAACATTTTTACATGTATTGTTTTAATGCTGCACGATTATTGTTATTAATGTAGTAGTATGTGACTACGCATGGATAGCTGATTGAAAGAATCCGACAATATTAACCTTTTTAAATAGGATTAATAAGGTTATGAATGTGATAATAATGTTTGGAATATATATTTTTAATAAAATTTAATATTTTATAACTTATATTATCTTTTATAAGTTGATCAAAGATGTTGTACTAAAAGGCGGAATGAAAAATAGTTTAAAAAATTATAATAATTAACAACTCTACTTTTTCCACACAGAAGTTATATTTTTTGTTGTTAGGAAATAACAAAGATTGTGTCTAAAACTTTACTTAAAAACTTTTGTGGTCAGTAACAGACAAAAATAGAAATTTTGTCTAATGATTCAATGATCTACCTTAACATAATTTTATATTTAATAAAATTCATGTACCATTGTTTTTAATCTTTTACGTGTTATCACAAAATGTGTCATACGTTATTTTGTTTTGAAATATCAATGTAAAACTTTATGAAGGATTCATTTTGATAAATCTTAATGGTTTTACAGATTGTAAGAAAAATTTTATATTTTTTTATTAATTTTGTTTACAGAAATCATATGACGTGTTATTATAGAAATGGAAAATGTATCACCAGGCACTACTGCTGTTTATTCCGCAGAAGTATTTTGAAAAATGAAACTAAATTTTCAAGATGCGTTACTAAAGTATGATGTAGCTTGCTCAAGTAAGACCAACATTTATTACAATTTTGCGTGTTTCCTGAAAAGCACAATAACTCTTCATGTTTCTTGACAGAAGCTGAAAAGCGATGGAATCGTTTCCTGAATAAATGTAGCAATTCTCCTGTTTTTGAATGTAAATAAAATATCCTAGTTCCAAAGGCTTTTCTTCTTTGAGTGAATTCTATATTTATTATAATAAGAATGAACACGCACTTTCTTTGTAATCTTTTATTGTGTACACATGATTATGATGTTTAAATCTATTTAAAGGAAATCATAAATATCATATGATCAGAAATATTGTAATTTATAATTTTTTATTAAATTTTTTTTTTTGTTTCTTACTACAGACAATAATCGTTCTGAATACGTGGTTAATTAAAACGACCAACCATACACATTACTAAGTCTATGCTTTAATTATTAAAAAAAATATGTAATTTACGGTTATTAAATTTTTTATGGGAAAAACCATAGGATGTGGTACCACAACGTGTGTGTGATCACATCCTATAGTTTTGATTTATGAATATAGATACATATATCACTAAAAAATTATCAAAATTGGTGAACACAACTATTGGCTGTGTTCGAACAAATTATGAAATTACCATTGGCCACCTGGTTATATAATTTTGACAGTTGTAAACGAAAATGTCACTAATAGTAAAGGCTTCTTTCCAATTATGCGTTAAGTTAATACGAACCTATTTTCAATCATGCCGCTATGCATACTTTCTTGAAACTAACTAATTTTTCGGTACTTTTTATATAGTTTGGATATCGTATAAAAATTTAATTGGATTTCTTCAAAGACAAAACTCAGAAATTTCCATATTTCGTCTATTCTAATAGTTTTTAGTGTGTGTATAAAAATGAAGTTCATCATTCATAATAGTAGAGTTAAATAAATCCGCTTGATTTTTTCAAAATTATGTTATAGGGCTCTGTTTCAAATCGCATATGTACACCATGTCCCACATATAGGATCCACACAACATCCCACAGTCTCGGAAATATTGAGAATTTTTGAAAATTTGAGATTTTTGAGATTTTGAGAATTCTCATTTTTGAGATTTTTGAGAATTTGAGATTTTGAGAATTCTCATTTTTGAGAATTTTGCGATCGTCAAAGCTACTTTCGTTATATTTGACAATCGCTTCGTCGTCGAATCTTTGAACGAAAGTCATTTGTTGAGATTCCTTGTCGGCTCTTATCGGGGTCGTCAGCTGATATTATTCTTATATTGTCAGAAATCAAACAGTCCATTTTAGTCGAGTGGATAGAGGGTTGGATTGTGGAACGAGATGACCGCGGTTCGAGTCAGCTCGTCGATATTGAATTATAATGTTATTTAAAGCCGTCCTCATTTTTGACAAAATAAATTTCATTAAAAAAAAGGCAAATCCTCAATTTGACAAAATATTTGATCGGAGCATGTAACAAACGTCTCTTTCGTCAAAAATGAAAAACGTTTCGTCAAATATGAGAATACATTTTTAACAGCGCACTTAAAATAATTGGTATTTACTGTTTTTTTTTCCACAAATTAAATCAATTTTATGATTTACTTTTATTCACATATGGAATAGAATTACTTATTAATATGTATAATCTAAGATAAAAAACGAACTGAGCGAGCTGTTTGCTAATGTGGTGTATGTCACAACAAATATTCAATAATGGACTAACACTATTGTCAATGATCACTAGGTACTATATCTGTGATTTATCCAATTAATGTGTGTCCTAGTTATATACGTTGTCCACTAATGAGTTGAATGTCATTATATTTATGCTTGCAGCCAAGGCGAATTGCAAACTTTAAACGATCTTATCTGAGAACTTTGTTTTCGGACATACACTACTTGACTCATAAGCTACCCAATTGAGAAACTTATTGAATGTTAAGAAGTTTATTCTGAAATGTTGCACATACTGAAAAACCCAATTTTATATTTTTATGTCTAAGGTTTCTTTACATTACTAACGAATGAGCGCGATACCACATCGTTTAATTTACAACTGACTCGTATGGAAACTGCTACTAGGTTGTCTTTCTGAAAACTGAAGAGGATTCCATGACGATAAGTAAATGCTTCAGGAATATGAAATAAATTAATAATTGATGACTTTGTACTTTAATAGAAAGTTTAATTATGTACTGTGGCACTTTACTTACCAAAATGCTTAAACACCATCCATATTAATATACAATTTAAGAAACCAAAGGGGAAATTTTTTTTATTTAAAGTATATACAATTTGATTGTTACCAAATAAAACATATTTTTTTAATACTCAATTACAAAAACACCATATTAATAACCAATATTTATACGTTGATAATTTTATTCAATATTTTTTTTATTCAATTCTACCCTGGTTTCCAAAACAAAACCACACACAAAGATGCCGTAAAATACCCGGGGCTTCACTTGCCGTACCGCATATGGCCGTAGTCATCGTATTTTTTGTCACGCGACGACGAGGAACTTCGTCCGAATCGCATATGTCCGTAGTCGTCAAACTGACGCTTGCCAATCGATACGTCGTCTTCGTCCTCGAAATCCGTCGTCCCGACGTCGCTCGCGACCGACGAATCGACGTCGTTCTGACGCCGGGCGAGCGACGAATATCCGCCGCTGTCGAGAGACCGGGCCAGAGCGAGGGAGCTGTGGCGATTGGGGTTGCCCATGACGAGCCTGGCGAGCCTTTCGAGCCTGCCGGTTGGAGGGTGGGCCGTTGTGAGGAGTGAGAGGGCTGCAAGGAACACGCAGGAGGTCCAGAGGTATTTCATGTTCAATGGATCTGCAGGGAGATAATGATAAGGTTAACAAATTAATGGTCAATAATGGATTAAAGGATGATAAGGTTAAAAAATGAATGGTCAATAATGGATTAAAGGATGATAAGGTTAAAAAAATGAATGGTCAATAATGGATTAAATGATGATAAGGTTAAAAAATGAATGGTCAATAATGGATTAAAGAATGATAAGGTTAAAAAATGAATGGTCAAGAATGGAATATATAATGATAAGGTTTAAAAATGAATGGTCAAGAATGGATTAAAGAATGATAAGGTAAAATTATGATCACGTTAAAGAATTATGAGATTAAATGATACGTTTACACGATACTGTTAAATGATGTTCTTAAAAAATGATACTGTTAAAAAATGATGAGGTTAAAAACGAAGGATCAAGAATGGAATTAAAGAATAAGGTTAAATGATACTGTTAAAGGATGATATTAAAGAATGCTACTGTTAAATATTGTTGGGGTTAAAAAATGAGATTAAATATTAATGATATTACCTATGAATGAGGTTTAATAATAATGGGAATAACTAATGACGAAGTTAATAATGATAATTTTATTAATTATGAAGTTAAATAATGATAAGGTTAAACAAGAATAAGGTGAAATAACGATTAATTTTAAATAGTTATAATGTTAAATAATGACAAGGTTAAATTGCGATAAAATTAAATAATGATTAGTTTAAATAATGATTTCAGTACTAAATAATTAAGATAAATAATTATGAGGTTTAACAATGATGATGTTAAATTATGGTTATAGGTAATTAAAGGATAACGTAAAGGAATGACTAGTTTTAATAATGATGAGATTAAGTAATTATAAGGTTTAAAAATGATCAGGTTAATTAATGATAACTGGTATTGTTAAAAAAGTTAAATTTTCATGTGCCATATTATTAAAATAAACCAGATTACACAATTTTAATACCTAATAAACATTTATAACTTTAACTTAAATAAACTACCCTTCAGTATTTTAAAGTTATGCAGATCAATAAATCCTACACGTACTCGGAAATATTTATACTATTAACATACTTAATTTAATTTGAAAATAAATTATTTATTATATCATACGTCGTAATTCTCCGCAATATTTTGTAAATAAAAAAACATGGCGTGAAAGTAATCTAGCTTGAGAATTCATATTTTTACCAACTTTTCAGAGATAATCCTACACGTACTCGGAAATATTTATACTACTAACATACTTATTTTAATTTGAAAATAAATTAT
Source organism: Troglohyphantes excavatus (assembly GCA_963932185.1). Classification (NCBI taxonomy): domain Eukaryota; kingdom Metazoa; phylum Arthropoda; class Arachnida; order Araneae; family Linyphiidae; genus Troglohyphantes; species Troglohyphantes excavatus. The sequence continues at coordinate 27,529,604 of OZ010669.1, read as the reverse complement.
TTATTATATCATACGTCGTAATTCTTCGCAATATTTTGTAAATAAATAAACATGGCGTGTAAGTAATCTAGCTTGAGAATTCATATTTTTATCAACTTTTCACACACATATATCGTTTCTTTACAAAATACACAACCAGATTGAATCTTCATCTGCTGCTTCTACATAAAATTTGACATCTCTTTGACAAAAAACGAAGTAAACCTGGAGAAAAATCTTCGCTATTCAATCTGAATAAAAAATGGGTAGGGTTTCGTAAGGTAGAATATATTGAAATTCGTGTATACAATTGAGGGAGTCATATAAACGAATATTTAAAAATTTTATTTACTTGGATATTACATCATGAAGTGTTCCATTAACCACTTTCATTTAACTGCAGATTATGTAAGGATTTTACAACAGATTATAGAATTTACTTCTTTCATTTAATGTTATCCAATGCTGTTTTGAATATATTTACATCTTCAAATAATAGTATTAGTTGATATTCTTAACTATTTCTGATCATAATAAACTCAAAAGTTTTTTTTTTAAACAAACCCATATTTTTACTATTGGATAAATATATTATTTGCAAAAGCTTTTAAACTTTGAAAGGACCTGCTACAAAACAATTAATCGGGCAATTTTATGTATTACATTTATTTTTTTATATATTATACTTAGTTAAAGTAAACAAATGAACGCTATTCTTTTATTTTTCAAGAGTAATAAAAAATCTTAATAGATTTATATTTCCAGAATATTTATTATTTCAACTATACATACTATAAAACAATACAGTAAGGTGTTTATGTATATAACAAATATTTTCCAAAATTTAATAACAAGTGCATACAAAAAAGTACGTTTTAACGTTGGGAGAACATTTTTTAGTATAGATAAGACATATATTGATTCTTCTGTAAAAAAATATAAATGCCTAATTATTTATAATTCGCTTGTTCCTCACTGGTAATTAATCTTATCATTTACGATGACTTTGCTTAGATTGTATATCGTCGGATTAGAATGAAAACCATCTATATTTAAACCACATATTTAGTATTCGATTTGTTGAGACTGATTGCTGACAAAATCTATGGTCATTTATTCCGATCACTCCTTCGTCATCTATCTGACCTTGAATTTTGTCACCAACTAGTCTAAACTATTCAGATACATATGTGGTTTAAATATGGCTGGTTTTATTTTAAACTGATATGTATTTTTCTAACAATTGTAAGAGTAACAATGAATCGGTTTTGAAGAGGATTTCGATTCGTTAGACTGGCTGCTGACAAAATCTATAGTCATTTATTTCGATTAGTTGTTCGTCATATACTTGACCTTGAATTTCGTCACCAGCCAATCTAAATTAATGGGATACTAAATATGTAGCTTAAATATAACTGGTTTTATTTTAAAATTACGATATGCATTATTTTTCTAACAATTGTGAGAGTAACGCAGAATCGATTTTGAAGTGGATTTCGCTGTTGATTTCTTGGAAGCTAATTTAAAAACTATGATAAACTTATTCGCATGTTCTATGAGATTTTGAATTCTAGTCGCATGTTCTATGAAAGTTTAATGGAATTTATATGTATACATATTAATTCCACTAAAATTTACCATCAGAATTATTTAAAAAGCAAGAAGTTCCCTTTTGAACACTCACTCACCAAGTCACCACACACATATATTTGGATATGTACGGCAGTGCACATCGTCATGTTTGTCGACGGCACTAGTGTCCTTTACCGGAAGTGTTTGGACCATACTTTCTGACACTCCGTTACAGCGTTCTATTTACCCCAAGTATAAGTAAATACTTTATTCTTTGTCTCTAGTCTAGAAAAAACTTTAATGTTCTATCTCTTTTTATCACCGAGAAAATCGAACCAAAAATACCCGGTTTCCACTCTGACTCACTCACTCCATCATCGAAACCTCTAGGATACTTGCTAGAATATTGAAATTCGGCATACATATAAGGATTCTAGAATATTGTTCTAGAATATTGAAATTCGGCATACATATAAGGATTCTAGAATATTGTTCTAGAATATTGAAATTCGGCATACATATAGGGCTTACCATACAAAACAAAGGGGAAAAAAATTAAAAATCGGGAATTTTGTTCGTGGAGGTTCTAAAAATCGGTTGGCGATGTATTTTACGTAAATCTTCCGTATTAACACATAACTCGGATTAGAAATTCATAGCATATTGGCTTTGAAATTGAATGGCATCGCCAAATGAAGAAGTGTTGTCTTTTGTTGATATTAATATTTAATACAAGTTATGTATAGATAATTATTCTTAATAAGTATAAAGGCTGTTCTTTATTAAATCTCTTGATTGTTAACAACGTTCTAGATTAGAATAAATAGGATTATCTATGTTTACCCTGAGAATATGTGATCTGGCATATATTGTTTTGTTCATATCGTTTGTTTTACGTTCAATTTGTGTGTTTTGTTCGATTTGTTTGTAAAATACTAAACAAATCGAATCAAGTGAAACTGCATCCCCATGAAAATAATATCTATATGTTGTGAGGCTATTTAATTTTTTTAAATTTTGTTCATAGTTTTTAAAAAAATAGGCATTAAATATTATTTTTTAACAATATTAATTTTTCCTCGAGATTTTAATAGCATTTAAATGTAAATATAATGTGATTTTCTTAAAGTAACAAGTTGAAATGTTTACTTGTTTACGAGAAAACTCTTAGAAATGATATATATTACACACAATTTATTCTTTTCAATCACTTAAAAAGAACACTTTTAAATGGCGTAATGAAGTCGTCTTGAAATATTTCATCTAACTCCAGGTGATTAATAAAACGCTAACAAACCAGAACAGTAATGGAGAAAGTCGAACAAAACGGAATGTTTCATACCAAACCTTTTGTTCGGCTTTTACATTTTTCCTTTTTAAACTTCTTTTGAAAATAAAAACCTACACAAGATACTTTTCTAAATTATAAGAACTAACATGTGAGGTTTTTCTAACTTTATTGTGTGTTAAAAGATTGCTGCTGCTTATTATTAGAAATATAAAACACGAATTCATGAAAAGGAACTACACTTTGAATACATTGAATAGATAGATTTTTTTTGTAGTCGGAAACAGGTGTTCTTAAAAAAATGCTGTTTTTAAGTTTTTAGCCTCGTGTTATTCATTCTGTCGATAAAGTAACATTTTAAAAGTGAAATTGGTACTTTAGCATAGCATAGTGTTTTATTTTTCTGATATTAATGAATCGAAAATGTGCGCATGCGTGTCATTTTAGCATTCTACCCTTACACAATTAGAGCAAATCTATTAAAACTATATGTAAAAATAGAACCTAATTGGCCATATAATGCTAGGGAATGGGTAATATTCATGGTTTTATTAAAATCTATTCAATAAGAAACGAAAAATTTTTACTTTTTATAGTTTTTTTTATATAGGCCAGATTTCTGGTTAAAAAATATGGATCTAGCAGAAATCAATAATTTTGAAGGATAAAGAATTTAAATTTTTATGTACATAAATGTAATACACAATTTTAATTATTTGGATTATATTAATTAAATCGTTTTATTTCAAAAACTCGTCAACTGACTTTTATAATAATTATTTTTTTACGAAATCGGAATCTCATATAGTAAACGCAAATTTTTCTGCACAATACTGATAGCTACCGTTCCATGGGTTATATTTTGCAGAAAATATTGTATTTAGTGCAATATTTGAACTAAATGCAATATTGAATGCAAAATGGAATCGTCTGTTGACGGGTGATGTGTTTATGAATTTTTTTTATTGAATTATAATCTCATATGGAAAACACATATTTTTCTGCATAATCTTGTAACTGTCATTCCGTCAACTGCCAAATTAACTTTAAAAACATACGATTTTGCAGTAAAAATGTATTTTATTCCAAAACCCCGCTAATTGCAATTTTTTTTTAAAGTTTGAATAATTACAGGCAGCATCCACTTTGTGAAGATGTTAACATATACTCTAATTTTTGTAAGTCAAAATCTATATTAATATCAAAGATAGAATGTGTTTAACTGTTTCAGAGAAAATTTGAAATGGTTCAATTAATAGGTTTCTAAAGTAAAAGATTAAATTATGATATATTACACATACAGGGTAATTTAAAGTTTTCTCCGAGGTTTGGAAAAGGTATACAGCAAAAAATTAATGCTGCAAAAAGGTTATATCACTGAATAAAGATCAAATTTAAGTTTTTAATTCGTAATAAAAATATTTTTAAACAATTAATTTGTTTGATGGCAGCATTTATAGGTCAATTGCAGTAAATAACGTTATCACTGTATTTATATATTTATTAAATATAAATATTTAAAATGCAAAATTTGATGCTTATTAAAATTATGTAAAAAAATTATATGTTGATATATTGTTAATAGTTTTGTTAAAAAAATACTAATTGCAATAAAATAAAAATATTTTATTTAAAAAAAAAATTAAAACAATAATTCTTTATAACCGATTCTTATAAACCGAAAATACAATAAGATAAAAGTAATATAGAAGATAAATATACTGCTAAACCGGAGCTTTAGTTTTGAACTATTCGTCAAAGCTACAATGCAGTTTCAGTGAAACTCAAAATTTATTGTGCAATACCTATCATAAAAACTTGAAATATGTCCATAAAATAAAGTTAATTTAAAAAGTTCTAAAGGAAGTAAATAAGTTTTCGTGTGTAAAATACATGGAAACCAGAAATTCGTTTGACAAGAATAATTCCGTACAATATTTATATATGTAAATAAAATATTTTATAAATTACTAATTCAAAGAAGCTTGTCTAGTAAACTAAAATTTATCATTTTGATGTCTGCTGTGAAATTTAGTTCTGAATAGCAAAACTGGTAATGCAATATAGTATAATAAAAGTGAAGAGTATATGAGTTCTAAACACCAAATCGAAAGAAAATCTCGTCGTTAAGATCGATATGTGTCTAGGATTTTGATAGATGTTAGTCACTATAACAATAAAGTATAGGATGTTTTTGACATGTGATTTTATGTTAGATTCCTGTATTATAATTGTGTGTGCGGAACAAATGTACTGACAAAATAGTTTCTATTAAATGGACTTGAGAGCTTTTTCTATTAGGATACAATTTTAAAGTAATTTTGCGTTTATTGTTATTAATGTATTTTAGTAGTTACTATCATTTTAACGGTGTTCTATTTTTAAAAAAAAATCAAACTACATTTATTTGCTTTCAATAAATTGACAACCGTATTTAAATTAGTTTTCTTTCAATGTTTATCTTCAATGTTGCAAAATGTCATGTAAAGATTTCACTCAGCTTGTTTGTATGAAATATAAAACTAGATGTTGTGAAATATAAAAATTATCATTGTTGCGAGCTAAAAAAAATCAATGTTGCGAAATATAAAAACTAAATAACTAAAAATTATTTTCCTAATTCGTTTAAACAGCTACGCATAAATATTGATTGGTAAAAATAACTTATATAACTGAAATATATTTTTAATCAATTGCGTTCTAATAAGATATGCTCTTAAAACCCCTAAAGGAGTTAAAGATATACTTGTTTAAACTTTATGCAACAACTTTGATGACACAGTAATTCTAAAACATACAATTTTATACTTACTTTACAATATACGAATTACTGAAAAAGAAAACAGTCAAGTTTAATATTATGTCTGGCAGAACGTTTATAAAACACTGTATAGACTAAATATACTTTCAGAATTTTTTTTTAATGTCGGCTTTATTAAATTATCCTTTAAATCTCCTTTCCTTCATAGAAAATTTGGAATTTAGGTTAAACAACATAAAAATATATTTTTCTATATTTAAAACCATTTAAAATGTATACAAATTACTGACATTCATAATACCTACCATTTGAAAGTTAGTTAGTGTAAGCATTTGTTTTACATAAAAAACACAAATATGAAAACCAAAACTGTAAATGGTATCTCTTATTCAATATATAAAAAAAAATTAAGTTGTTGTCTCTGTTAAAAAGTGTATTTTATATTTTTAACATGATTAAAACTGTATCAGCTATACCTTTATTTTAAAATAAATATAGCTTATAAATGCAATTAAATATATTATAACTTTAACTATTTTAATATATCTAAAAATGACATTTATTGCTAAAAAAACCTTTTAATTATATGATGAATCATTCCTCACGAGCTAGTATCTGGACTAAAGTGTTATTCAATTTTATGTAGATATAAATGCGAAAACTAGAGAAGTTCAACATTTTTAAGTTCATAAATTCAAAATTTTTAAGTTCATTCATATTGTATTATCTATTTTATTTTTTTTTGCAAACGTTTGTAGAGAAACTGTGACTATTTTGCAAATCAAAACTTTATAAGAATTAAAAAGATTAAACCATTAATCACTTAAATCTTTGTAAAAAAAATTATATACTTTTTGTTATTTTACACTGTTAGAAAACATTTAATTCTGGAATTAATTTTGATCAGGAAAAGAACATCCTGGCGCTTTTAAAAAAAATAAACTTAACAACAGCAAATCAGCGTTAAAAATAGCATCAAGTCAGCACGAGATTTGCTAGACGAGATAATTCAAAAGTGGCACAATAAGCTTAATGTTATGCTATCTATTTTATGTTTTTTTTCTACAATAATTTGTAGAGCATTTCGGGAATATTTTGCATTTAAAAACCTTATGAAAATTAAATTATTAAACACTTAAATCTTTGTAAATATTTTTCATATATATTTTCTTTTACATTGTTAGAAAAGTTTTCATTCTGGTAATCAAGGATAGAACATCCTGGCGCTTTTTTAAAAAATGAACTTAACAACAGCAAATCAGCGTTAAAAATAGCATCAAGTCAGAGCGAGATTTACTAGACTAGATAATAGCAAAAGTGCCACAATAATCTCAAGTATTCAATTTCGATGATTTAAAATGGGTTTCTAAACCCCACGGAGACATTTTAAAATATTTATCCCATTTTAGAGAATCCCTACTAGAACTTCCCCATGAGTCCTAGGTAGTAAATAATGCATAATTTACGTGAGTCTATAACCGTGAAAGCACTTAAGTCAGTGATTGACTCACATCAATAAAAATGTGGGATTTATTGCATGAACTTTAGAGTGTTCAGTTGAAGTTTTATATTAGTGATTCTTCGATTATATCTCTTTTCACACCTGAACTTTATGTAAAAGAGGGAAGAATTGGGTCACATATAAGATATATTTCTCCTTTGCGTGATATAAAGTTAAGTGCTTTAGTTATTGTGTTGGAATGCTTGTTATATTTACGTTATTTATTAATTATCAGTAAATCTATTTTAAGTTATAAATAATGTGGTAGTTTATTTAATGATTAATGCGTTGTCATTTTAAGAAGAATTTTATTACTGGGAGTAATTAGTTATTTTAAATTTTGTTTGTAAATAAACCAGATTAATGATTCGTTTATGAAAGTCATTTTGTGATTCTAACAACATTTAAAGTGGAAGTGATTTATGAAAACCCCATAATATTAAATCGCAAATGTTCTGTGAATCAATGGTTGATGAGTTTAAACAACCACAAAGTCGGCTATTAAATAAAGTTTAATGATAAAAGTTAACCGTTGCCTTTGAAATTCTAGATATCCAATGAATTTATACTTATTAAATAAAAAATAATTCTGCAAAGAACTTTATCAGTAAATAAAATCCGATTATTATAATAAGACATATGTTTTAAATGCATCATTAGAAAACTTCTAAATAATTATTTGAAAATAAATATTCATTACATATATTTTAGGTGTGTTAATATAAATTTTTCTTCATAGGATATTTTTAAAGTTCTTAATTGTTTATGGTATAAGAGTTCAAATGTTAGCGTATATTTCCTTATTTTATTTATAAAATAAGTAATAGGAGATTTTTAAATAAAATTTCATATTGGCTGATGTCAGATACACTAATTCAATATAATCGACTAAAATATCTTATAGCTGATTATTACTTACACACATGTTAACGGGTACTTATAACAAAATAACCATAAAAATAGTAATAATAGTAAAATAGCAATAATAGTAAAATAGTAAAATAGCAATAATAGTAAAATAGCAATAATAGTAAAATAGCAATAATAGTTAAATAGCAATAATAGTAAAATAGCAATAATAGTAAAATAGCAATAATAGTAAAATAGCAATAATAGTTAAATAGCAATAATAGTAAAATATTAAAATTAAAAATAGTAAAATTAAAAATAGTAAAATTAAAAATAGTAAAATTAAAAATAGTAAAATTAAAAATAGTAAAATTAAACATAGTAAAATTAAACATAGTAAAATTAAAAATAGTATTTGTATTTTTCTTAATCATTTCGATTTAACATTTACGTGTAGGCTGGGACAACGTATGTCCCATAGAGTACAAAATTCCAGCAATGTGCCGGGGACATTTTCAATCTACGTAAGAGGGGAAGAATGTTTAAAAAGCGTGAGGTCTGAAGCATGCTGTTTGCGGCAAAACAGGTAATTACTTGGCTTCGAAAAGGTGGCATTTCACTGATAGTTTCTAGATATCGTCTTCGGTTGAGTTTTCCTGTATTTCTGCCATTCAATGCACCCACCTCGAATTTGCGAATTTCCGTGCTTTGACTCACCCTCCGTCTGACAGTTACACGCCTTTGAGAATTCTTTGACCTGGCTCCCAAAGCGAAAGTATTCCTCCGTTTAGGAATTATTCCACAGTCAGTGCAACACTTCTGTTATGGAGTCCCCGTGAAAAGGTTAACGAGTGGTGATTATGCACATGAAATTTACGTTTATCATATCAAACTAAACATTTAAAAAAAAAATCTTAAATGTGAATACAAAAATCTTAAAAGTCACATGTACCATGTTTAGAAAATTCGTTTATTTATATTTCACTCCAGGAATACATTTTTAAAAGAGCCACAACGCAAAAAACTAAATGATTACTTAATAAACGTTGTATTCTAAAAGTAAATTTAAAAATCTATGTATTTAAGATAATTTTAACGTAAAGTTATTTTTTCGATTTAATATTAAATAACAGTTTATTGATTTTATAACACTTTACAATTGTTCAAAAAAGTTAGGTATATATAAATTGATTTGGCATACAACTTTATTTGTTTATATATATTATGCCTATGTGGTTGTAGTCACGAACCTAAATCAGTTATGAAAAACTTAAATGCAAAAATTATCATTTATTTCATACTTAAACATTTTAAGTTTTTATTTGCAATAAGGTTAAAAATACTGTGAACTTTACAGCAGCAAGTGTTTGTAAAAACTAAATATGAAGTTAAAAGTTTTTTATGTATAAATTTATACACAAAAATATCAATAACAACTCTCATAACATAATTACAATTGTTGAAACAGAAGAAAAAGGTTTCATCGAATAGCAAATCTGATTTACATTTTTTTTTCATTTTGAAAGCAGCATTTTAATTAAATAATATTCGCGTTAAAATGTTTTTTTTTTATTATAACTCTTTATTCGTGTTATACGTTTGGGAATCGCGTTCTTTATTAACTTTTAAATTGTCGAGCAAGTAATAAATACATTACATGATTTATAAAAGTATGATGTATTAAATAAGTAACTTAAAATTATATACTTTTTAATTAAATGGAACTGTGATTAAATAAAACTAAGATAAAAATTAAACAGATTTATTTTTATTAAACTGCGAAATTTTCTGTTTGGACATTTTAATTCAAGTTATTTGTAAATATATGTTGACAGACTTCAAGGTTTATAATGATTAATGAATTACAATTTACCTATAACAAACGACGAATGAAACTAAAAAATAAACAAGAATTTATCGAAATATCTTTTTATATAGAAACAGAAAAATAGAAAATTTATAATTTACGACCGTAATTTCAAAAAGAGCATTTTTCATTACTTTAATTTGAACAAAATACAAAGATCTTACTCATTACATATGTTTTGAAGATTTAATTAAAAAACTTTGAAAGCAGTTTTGTGATTTAAAATAATAATCCATTTGTGTACAAGTGGTTTTATGATATTTATGTTAAAACTCGCTAAATAATTTTAAATAGTTACCTAAAGTTTAAAAACAAATATTTCCCAATAGAATAGGGTTTTTCTACCATTTTAATTCCACAATATAATTATGCTTCCAAGTTTGATAATAATTCAGTTTATTCTGTTCAATGAATTAATATTATGATTTCTAAAATACATCACTAGAAAAAAAAATTAAAATGATTTACCAATGTCATTTGAAAATATTTATAAAAGAAAGTACTGGAAATGTTTTTGGGTTTTGAATATCCCAGATTAGGGAAGATATTTTCTTTCAATTCATTATGGAATAGAACTTTGGAGTATTATCAGAAATACAGCTCTGGCTTTAGGCTTTAAATCCTTTAATATATTTCAAGGATTAAAAAATAATTTAGCAAATACCTGAAATATGGTACTTTTATGCTTTTAAATTTAAGCAGAGGCTTAATAAATATACTTCCCTTACCTTCTATTTGACTTTTTTTTAAAAACTTAAATAAGATATTTTTATTTAAAATGATTTTTTGTATTTTGTATTTGTTTAGAAAGCCTTATGTTTTCCATATTAAAAATCACTTTTTTATGTACCCATTTTTAAGAAAATTTGAAAGATGCCGATGCATTTTTGGTATCTATTTACATGCACTGATGCTCCGATTTAACAATTGAAATATTTTAACATTTGAAAACAATATAATTTATTGACTAACTCCAAAAAATATAATTTTTCATCTTAAAAGTGGCATAATTAATTAAATTCTTGTTATATTTCAAAAATCATGCCTTAGAGTAAACTCACGTAAGTTGCAATGGTGATGTAAAATTTTGAATGTTTTAAATATATTAGGTGCAGAGAAAAGGTACATAGAGTTTATAAAACAAAATTTTAAAATGCATATTAAAAAAAATATATATTTTAATCTTTTACGTTACTTATGCCACTTTTAGTTGAACAGATTTTTTAAAAAAATACTTCTAATTACCGCAGAAGCAAAATTTTTAGAAATCCAATCCAAATATCGTAGAAGAAAAGGTTTAGAACATTTCAAAACTGCAATAAAAAAACGAATTTTTTAAGGAATTGAGTTTCCGGGTCACCTTAAAGATGAGTTAGATATGTTTTTAAGTTTCAAACTAAATAAAAAATATTACAAGTGTACACTTACAATGTATTATATTAATGTTATATTTACTTTTAAAGATAGATATATTTAGTTTTTCATTTTTTGTTACTTTTTAACTTTTTATGTTGCTTAAACTATGTATTTACTCTAAGTCTGTTTTTCCAAGTCATAATGACAATGGACTATTTTAATATAAATAGAGAATATAATTTTTGCAAACAGAACTGATAAATTGAACTCGTATAAAAAAATCTTTATTATAAAATATTTAAAACTTTTACTAAAATATTAAAAGAGCCACCATATATAAAAAAAGAGTAGTCTCGTTTAAAAAGAAAAATTCATTGTAAGAAAATATTAAACCAACATTCCTGCAATATCCGCAAACGAAGTAAGGTATGTTAGTGTTTCTCAAGTTAGTACATTTTCGTTGCATATTCGTATTAACCTCAATTAATCTATCTCCGAAATTAGTTTCCCCTGGCAACAGGCACCACTGTTGGCGATTTTATGTATTTATCGTGACGTGTCTCGGTGCAATAACCTCTAAATAAAAAACAATTACCTAACGTGAATTCGTACAGTGGAATGAACTAAACATTGCATTGTGTAAAAGATTAAGTTTGTAAAATCCGAGAAATCGAGAAAAATAAAAGAAACGTGTAACGAATCAGGACAAAGTCAAACCTATTGGGAAATACATTGGGTCAAAAAGTCTCGGCCGACAGGCCGGACAATATCAGTTCTTACTATCATCAAAGATGCAACTATACTCACAGGCTGCCGTGCAATAAAAGAGAAGTCCTCTCCGACATAAACTACTCTCCGACATAAATTCCTCTATCTGACATAAACAAAATAAGCTAAAAAAAATGTATCAACGTTTTATATTTAAATTCTGTGATATATGTTTACGTTTATTTTCAATATGGTACGTTCTTTCTAACCAATCCATTTAGAAATTAATTCGGATAGATATTGTTACTTTGTTATATCCAAGAATTATTAAAAATAATTTTAAAATCTAAATTTTGCTTGTTATAAAAAAAATTGCAACATTCATATAATAGATTCAAAAAACAATTGACAGTTTACAATAATTTGTTGAAACAATAAACGATATTTATATAGTATTTTTAGAAAGTTTATCTGATACCATAGTACACAATGTTAAAAACTAATTTAAATCATTGTACTCTTATCCATAAAATACCAAAATGATTTAAAGGGGAAAAAGTTAGTTCTATTGGCAGAAACCTCTGACTATAATGATTTTCTATTTTTTATATTATGCAATAATTTTTTTAATAGATTTACAGAAAAAACTAGTGAACTATGCTTTATCACACCTGTGTACTAGAGCATCAATTTAAGCATGATAACAAAATTAATTGGTCACTAATTGATCTTGATATTAATTATTTTGATTGTTGGGGGAATAGGACGTAGGGAAGTATGGTCAAGAAATCGTATTAGCAAAACTTGTCCCAAGAGGTAAAACATCGTTGGATAACAATCTTAAGGGGGACCCGAGCCCCAAAATCCGAAAAAAATGCTAAATTTTTTTTTCTTCATAAAACGATGCTAAACATACTTAAGAAGGTGTGTACAAAATTTCAAAACCGTAAAAAAAACAGAACATGTGTTTTTTTAGATGTTTATATACCATTTATCATCTTTCTACATACTTTTCGTCTGCAACAATCGTCATTTTCTCAAAATATTTTATTTCCATTTTGGTCACGTTTAAAATGCTAAGGCTTTGTTAATAATTAACTTAAAACTAAGCTGTTAATAGTTTTTGAAGCTCTAATATTTGCTTTATAAACGTATGTATAGTTTTTTTAAGTTAAGTTATAAATTATTTTTTTACAAATTATTAAACATAAAATATTTAATATTTTTGGGGTTTCGAACTTAAAATAAGTTTTTGAAGACAATTAAAACATAAATCTGCAAAAGTCTATACATACGTTTATAGTATGTACTTTGACGTTATTTAATCAATTAAAAAAATTTAAAAATATTAAAAATTTAAAGAGGAGTAGTGTTTTTAAAAAAAGTCTTTTTAAGCTTAAAAAATGCAAAAAATAACAAAAATAAATTTTTTAAATATATTTTTGTTTTTGATTATTGTTTAGAAAAAGATGTTCTAATAATATTAAAAAAAAATGGTATGTCTGAATTCATTAATAAACAAATTAGGATTTGGGGCTCGGGTCTCCCTTAAAGATGTTGATAAGACTGATGTTTACATAATAGATCCACAATTTATACTTATAATAGTAATGCATAAGGAAGAATGAGTAAACTTTTAAATAATAGGAGTATAGTGAAGAAAGTGCATACAGGGTGCGTTCCATAAGTAATGCGACTAAATTCATAAAAAATCATTTATTCGACATATTCGTACTATTAGTTAAAAATCCTCAAAATAGCACCCTCCTGCGTCGATACATTTATGGAGGCGGTGTTTCCAGGCCTGGAAGGCATCCAGGAAGGCCTTCTCCGTGAGGTCCTTTAGAGCCGATGCAACATGAGCCTGGATGTTTTCAATCGTGTCCCAATGTTTCTCTTTCAAGGCTCCTTTTAAGCGAGGAAACAAAAAAAAGTCTGGGGGAGCCAGGTCAGGACTGTAGGGACGCTGGGAAACCAGTGGGATATGGGTCCTGGCTAGAAAGGAGGGTCGCGCGCTGCCGAAGTGACATCAAAGAAGTATGGAAACTTCATCACGATAACGCGCCAAGCCACAGCTCCTTCGTTGTCAACGATTTCCTGGCCAAGACGCATACCCCACTGGTTCGTCACCTCCTACAAGCCTGACCTGGCTCCCCCAGACTTTGTTTTTGTTTCCCCGCTTAAAAGGAACCCTCAGGGAAACATTGGGACACAATTGAAAACATCCAGGCTCATGTTACATCGGCTCTAAAGGATCTCCCGGAGAAGGCTTTCCAGGATGCCTTCCAGGCCTGGAAAAACCTCCTCCATAAATTTATCGAAGCAGGAGGATGCTATTTTGTAAATTTTTAACTAATTGTACGAATATGTCAAATATATGATTTTTTATGAATTTGGTCGCATTACTTATGGAACGCACTCTGTATTTCAAGTATATATTTGATAAATTAGTGCGTTTAATAAAATTCTATCCTATTAATTCATTACACATATTTAGAGAAATATGCATATGATGGCGTTCCAAAACAGATTTTTTTTTTAATTCAAGTTCTAACTCCGAATTTGTGTACTTGTCCTGAAACATGCCTGCATAGAAAATGGAGCTTAATTGAAAGATATTTAAGGGTAGCTCAATGTATTTCAAGTTTTCATTTTAATACTATTTGCATACTACATATAGTCCATATATACAATGCAGATTGTCACAAAATACATGTTAAAGTCGAACGTCCTTTTATTCTTCTTACAAGACACAATATTGAAAAAATATTAGGTGTTTTCAAACTTCCAACTAGCTGTGGGAAAGCAATGGCACACGCAATATTGCAAACTTTTAATGATTGAAAATTGTGGATCATTGTTCAATGCACGTGCTTTGATACGTTTTCCTGTAATACTGGAAGCAACATTGTGGCCACAAAATGTATTCCTACATTTTGTTCTAAAAGGGTACAGGCTCCAATGTAATTAAAAAAAGGGGGGGGGGTGGACTGCCTAATGCACATATTTTAAAAAAAAAAAAATGTTATTTTGTGTATAAATGTCGGATTTCACTTATTCTATTTTAATATACATGCATTGAATTAAATACAGCTAATGTTAAGAGATTCTGTGCGCAATAAAGTGATCGGGAATAAACTAAAAAATAATCTTAATAAGTGTTATATCAAAAGAGAGAGAATTAACTGAAGCACTGATATATCATAAAGTAATAGATTTGTTTAAAAAATGCTTTTAGAAGAATTATTGCAATACGAATTATTTTATTAAATATTTCTAATACTTAGAATGAACGTGTCTTTGTAGCTTAGTCGGTATCACGCGTGACTTCGGAACAATAGATCACGGGTCCACTCGAATTTTTCTCCCAGCAATGCAGGGCTAAACAGCTTTGTAATCTTTATTTTATAAAACTCATTTAATTTGACCATCTAAAGTTTTAAATAAAACAACAACAAAAAACTAATTAAAAACACACTTCGTAAAAATTTATTAATTCAGATTCTGAATAACACTACCTCATATTATAAAAGTAAATCTGTTTTGTTGTTTACCGATTTTTTTAATATGCAAATGCGTGTAGACGGAAAACGAAAATAAGCATTAAAATCGCTAGAAACAAACGCATTTAATTTTTTAGACAAAGATAAAGAAGATTTTTGTGCTAAGGCCCAAAATATTATTACGTTAAAGTAAATAATTATCATTTACTTAAGCTTTGAAGTCGCATATTTTTTAGAGCTCATTATGTGGTTTGAATGAAGCTTTCTTGTTTTGAATATGGAAAGTTAGGTTTTAGATAAAGCTGCGTAATTGAAAAATATACACATTATGAAAGGCGAGCGAAATATCGTAGATGTAAATGGCAAGTTATTTTCGCTGCAAGAGATAATTTATGTTTCTAACGCATTTTATAAAAATATTTTATTTTAAATATTTTAATATAAATGGCTTACAAAAGCTCCCCTTGCAATAATTTGTGTTTGAAAATATTTCAACATGGTGTATTTTTAATAATTAAATAACAAGTGTATTACAGAGAAAACTGTCGATATCTCTCATCGGTTTCCTAATAAAGTTGAGGGTAGAAGGATAATAAATATAAATATTATTAAACAAATTTATGATATTTCGTTATTTTAATTTAATGAATTTTGTTTAAGAATTTAAAATTTGGTTGTTCTTAAAGTTTCAATAAATTAGGAGGAACGAGTTTCACTAAGATATTTCTCATTATACTGTATTCAAAAGAGATGAATAAATACATTTTCCTTCCTCGATGCCATAATGTGCACTGGAATAAAATTATGTTTTCTTTAAACAAAATCCAAAACGAATTGTAAATTCTAACATTCAATTACGTATACTTATATCTATTATTAAAAAATGAATAAATTAAAAAAATGAAGTTTATTCTCCTCAAAAATTAATTTTTATTAATTTTAAAATGCTACAATTTCTTTATATTTATGTATAAAAGTAGCACGAATTTTATACTTTGATATATGTGACGCCAAAACGATGAAAATTTCAATTAATAATCTGATATATCCTTAAGTGGGTTAAAACATTATTTAATAAATACTGGTAAATATTTACCTCGTGATACGCTTAATTAGTTCGGATGAATATTAAAATTCCAATTTTTTTTAAACAATATAGTATTTTTTGAAAATAAATATTAAAGTTTCTATAGGAAAACCCGGTAAAAGTAATAATACTATTGCCTTTAATGCTTTATTTTTTTATTACGATTAATATTGAAACAAACTCACCTTTACTTAATTGAAAGGATAAAATATCAATATAATATTTAATGAAGTTGATTAATGAATACAAGACATAATAAATAACTGGAATGAAGCTAATGTGTTAAGTATAAATAATAGTTATTTTCAAATTTCAGGATTTCAATCGTTTAAAAATTCAAAACAAAAACAAGGTTATTAAACATATTGTATGATTTAGTTTTATGTTAATGGTATGCACTATTTCCATTTTAATTAACTTTGTAGATTTACATTACATTTGCAAACCAAAATTATAATATTTTTTCAATTACAAAATATTCTGAGCTTAAATCTAAGAAAAATAAGTTTAAATTAACAATCTTCAGTATTTAACGTAATTAATAAAAAGTTTTTCAAAAAGAGAAGATTTTAGTTTTGTTATCGGCTTTATTAAGTAGCTTAATTATAGTATTTTTTTAAAAAAATAGCTTAATTAAAGTATTTTTTAAAGTAGCTAAATTAAAAAAAAATTGAATGTCCATATATATATATATATATATATATATATATTTTATTTAAAAACGATTTTAATTAATATTACTTACAACTTAAAAATGTTAATAAAAAGTATATTTTTTACTTGTTTAATGAAATGTACATAATATACATTCAATGGAAGATTTTATATTAATATAAACTGTGTGTGCAATCTCATTAGGTAGAATCCAAATCATAGACTCATGTCAAATTGAATTTTTTTTAATATATCGAATTCAAGTTTAAAAATATGTTAATTGTTTTTCTTACTAATTAAATGCGAACATAAAATCATATTTCCATTTATAACGAAGAATCCTCTTTTTTATTTCCAACAGTTGAATTTGAGTAATTTCTTGGATTATGATATATTAAAATAATGATGTGCTAGTGATTTTCTTTTAGGTATGTGGGAGCAAAGCCATTATTAACAAAAAATATTTTATTATAAGTAAAATTAGAGATGTTATATAAACACGATAATTATTTTTCATCTTTGTTAGTTTCTCATTCGTCTAAATGGTTATTGGATTAACTCTGTTATCTATTTGTTAAAGATAAGTTGTATTTTACAAAACCTTGTTAATATAGAAAAAACATAATTAGAAAATGTATTATGTTTTTATTTTTCCATGAAAAATACATTGCTTGGGTAATAATCATAAAAATATTTGGAAAATTATAGATATAAAAGGAAAATGCAATTAATATGCCTTAAATGGTACAGTAGACTATCAAAAACTGTTTTTTTATTTTTCAAGTTAACACTCGGAAAGTTTTACCAAGTATTCATTACCAAGTAAGTCATTCAATATGGTAAAATAAATTGTGTTTGAAAGAACTAAAACTTTTTATTTTAATTAAAAAATATAATAAATATAATAGATTTATATTTTTTTTAATGTTTCTTGCTCAGTTTTCTTAACAAAGTTTTTTATTGTAGCATTTTTGATACCGTATTACATACTTAACGAAAGTTTTGCATGTGTGAAACAATAAAACATATTATTTTCTTTAAAAAATTAATTTATTTGGATTACCATTAAAAAATTGGAAAACATACTGATAGTTCCAAACAATATTCATAATAGAATAATTATTTTTCAACTTTGATATAAGAAACAAGCAAAAATTATGTTATATACCCAGCAAAAAAAGTCAGCATACAACCTTCATCAACATTTTGAAATTGAAGGTTTTATACAGGAATACAGGAAAACTGCAGTTTTTTTGAAGATCTACAAATTAAAGGTTTTTGTTTCAATGTCCTTCATAAAAACTGCAAAAAACCTTTACAAAAACCTGTAAAAAACCTTCAATTTTTTTATCATGAAGTGAAAATGCAGATATTTTAAAGGTTTTATGCAGAAAAATTAAAAACTCCTAAAAAACTGCAGTTTTTTTGTTTCAATATCCTTTATAAAACCTTCAAAAAACCTTAAATTTTAACAATTTTGATGAAGGTTTCATGCTGACTTTTTTTGCTGGGTAAGTATGTAGAACATTTTTAACCCACTGACGCTCACTTGATTTTTGTAATTGTAAAGTTGATTTCCCCTTTTGGATATTAGAATAATTTTTCCTGAGCATGCTATTTTACATTACTTAACTTTTTTAATTAATTTTACAGATATAGCTTGTAATTTGAATTTCAAACCTTTCTATTAAAAAAAATGTAAAACGGAGTATATTTATGAACTTAAAAATTGTGTGCATTTCTAGGAAAACTAGAGATTCCTGGGCGTATATATACGGCCTTGAGCATCGGATGGTTAAAAAGTTTCAAGAATCTAACCAAAAAAACTAATCTGCATGGAACGCTTCGAAATATTACCTGTATATTATTATTAATTAACATATTATTATTAATGAAAACTTTTTCGAATTAAATATGGGTTATATACACATTGGATGGGACATTTATACAGTTGTGCTTATAAATATTAACAACAGTGTTATTTATAGCCAAAAATAAAATAATCATAATATTTATGGATTATTGCTAATTTGAATGTCCACTGCACTCGTCAGACCTACTAAAAAATAAAATAAGTGCGTCTTTATTTTTTTATTATGAAATAAATATATCTTTGTAAACAATTTGCATTATTATTACAAATTAATGTGTGGGTTTAATTAATTTTTGGAATTATTTAAAAGTACATTTGCATTAAGTTGCTATGCATATTATAATTTCAAATACATTCATTAAAACTTCCGACAAAAATTACATTTATAGAAATAGAATTTACTATTATATATCATAATAAAACTCTATTATAAATAAAATTAAATGTTTGTAAGTGTAGGTGTTTTAGCAAAGAAATGAACACACGAGGGTAGACAGGACATTATTGAAATATATTTAAACTTTAGGTTCAAGCTAAGATAATATTTAAAACGGAACATTTAAGTGTATGCCTACGATATTGACCCACTGGGACGAAACACGACCGATCACATGAAGATTGTAAACATGAATGATTAGGGTGTTGCCACCACTAAGTTACAAGTTATATGCATGGGTTGTTTTATTACAAACAAGCAGGGGTGATGAGAAAATGGGCATTGATATCCAACAGTAAGTGTACTATTTTTGCTTCCTCAAAGGCAAAATATAATTGTGCCCATTAATGCTTGAATATAAAGGATCAATTAACCTTCTACTATTTTCGAAAGATAATTACATTTTGTCAATAGAGAGTGCTTAAACTTAACAGCAATAATTACAATATATTTATCATAAAATCAATTAAAATATAATACTCCCGATTATCTGTAATTAAAGATAATAGTTTTATTTAAACACGAAAACCATTTATTCCTGTAAGAAAATACATATAAAAAACATAAATATACTTGCATTTGATTCAAGTGCAAAAATCATTCCACATTTGTTTATATATATATATATATATATTTTTGTTGATTTTTGCCATATGTAGAAATAAAATGCAAACATGTGGCTTCAGTATAATAAAGACACCAGCAACCATGAAAAATTATGAGTTTTTATCAATTTACTCCTTGTAGTTAATTACTGATTATACACACAAAAGCAATTACTAAATAACATTGGAGGTAGAAAATTATTTTTATAAATTGGTCACTCAGCCTGGATTGAGGATTGTTAAAATCCTTTTAATATGTATTAAGTAGTAAGATTAGATCTTGCAAATGTAGCTGATTGGCAAATAATTTATGTCAAAAAAGTCAATGAATTACTAATTATTAAAAAATTAGCTTTTTATAATCCGCTAAACAATTCATTTAAATTATGTTGTTGTGTTCACATACATATGTAATTAACTGATATTTATTATTAATTTAACCAAACCTTATTAAACATTAGATATTTCTTAACTGTGTTAGTAAACTGAGAAAAGAACTTTTATCTAACAATAATAATGACATCCACTCAGAGAATATAAATTGGAACAAAACTACTTATATTACGAACAACGGTACACTTAATCAAAATACTACAACCCTGTTTTTTAGCAGCAGCAACAACTTTTGATTATTTATAAATTATGTTTGTTTAATTTCTTCTTTTCTACATACATAACTTTTTCTGAACAATAATTAAAAATAAAAAGAATATTTATTTTTGTTGCGTTGTTTAAGCTGATACAGTCTTTTATTCAAAAATCTACTCCTCCTCCAATTTTACCACGTTAAAATAAATTAAATTGATTAAATAGCATCAAAGTATAGACTACAGACGTATGAACAGACTTTTGCAGATGATTTGTATTTTCATTGTTTTCAAAAACTTATTTAAAGTTCACAATCTAAACAATATTCAAATTTGTATGTTTGTTACTTCGTAAAAAAGTAATTTATAACTTAATTTAAAAAAAAGCTATTCATACGTTTCTAAAACAAATATTAAAACTTCAAAAACTATTAACAGTTTAGTTTGAAGTTAATTGTTTACAAAGCTTTAGCATTTTAAACGTGACCAAAATTAAAAATATATATATTTTTAGTAAATGGCGAACGTTGCAGACAAAATGAAGGTAAAAAGATGATAAATGGTAAATACACATCTAAACTAACATATGTTTTTTTTTCTTTTACTGCTTTGAAAATGTGTACACATCTTCTTAAGTGTGTATATCATCGTTTTATGAAAAACAATTTGCAATTTTTTAAGAATTTAGGGCTCGGGTATCTCTTAAAACGATCGTCAGATGACGAAAACAACACCTGATCTGACATTCTACTCTCCCAAGTTTCAAACTACGACTGCAGTGAGGATATTCTCATCGCTTTAAGTTTAACATGCACCGGCCCTTACTTGCTAGCGGACGAAGGGGTTCAAGCTTGCAATCCTCCTATTACGATATCAATTATCTTCAAATGCCGAAGAATGAACCCAGAATCCTTTACTTATAATCGACACTCGATCCTCTTTTAAGTAGGCCACCGGGAGCTCCCTTTGGTATAAGTAATTAAAGTTAGTTTATTATTTAGGATAACATTTATAGCATTTAAAAAATTAGTTTGAGATATTTTCTGCTAAGAAATATGGAATGTGTCATGACAAAACTTTGTATTAACGTCTTCATAATCGTTAAATAGCTATTTATGTTTAAAGCAACAAAACCTATCTCATTACCCTTGTATAAGCCGTTTAAAACTTAGCAATCGATTTGGAAAAAACTATTTTAGCCTATTTTTTCAAATTGAAGTTATACTCCTAAAGAGCCTGGTATAGATAGAAATATATATCGAGAAAATAATGTTTATATAAGAATGGATCGAAATACTTAATCTGACAATTTGATTTTTATGCAATTATTTATGAATTTTCCCGTTTAATTATTAATAGTAACAGCCAGGAGGAATATTATTTAGAAAAAAACATAAATAATCAACATAAAACATTCACGACACCTACAATTTGTTCTAAATACCTTTAAAAAAATTACAAGTTTGTTTTTAATTTTTTAATTTGGGTGCATCACATGTTTTAATAAACCTGCAATTTTTCTTCAATGATTTTAATGCGCAATTTTTTAACATTACGCCTGCTTAAAATCTTCATTTTTGCAACTTTCATGTAGGTTTTATGTCGCTATTTTTAGATTCATGTATTCTGGAGAAATGATATTAAATATTTTATATATTGAATTATTGTATATACACAGTAAAAAAATCCTTTTGCAATGAACACAGTGTATTGTATAGTAAAATTACTTTAAAACATGGTTTTTTATTTGTTTACATAGACATGTGTTAGAAACAAAGTTTATCTAATCAAAAGTAATAATCAAAATTTTAATCATGTTAAAAAACTCTTAATACCAAGAGCACAGAGATAATATAAAAAAATTAATATTTATTACAGCGAAAAAATAAACTTAATTTACGTTAAACTCTCATGTGTCATTTATAAATAGCCGCAAAAAAGAGCTATTAGAATAATTTTACATTTTATTTAGTTTCACAAAAGTTGGTTCATGAATGTGACGAATGTTAATTAAATTAAAGAAAATGAATGGCAACGTGTTTAACGAGAATCGTTCTTCAAAAATAAGTTTAAAAATACATATATTTTTATTAAAAAAAATGACTTAATGTATAATTAACGTATAATTTTCTAAAAATTTGCATTTGTTTGTCCGGAATATTATCTATACCTAAAAGGTTTAAACAGCTTATGTATTATCGAATTATTTTCATTTTATTTTTGAAAAAAAATAGAATTTCATTAGTGGTTGTTAATTATAAAGGAAAGGTAATTTTAGAAAATTATTTTTATTTATTCCTAGAAAAGGATAGAAATTAATTTATGACATTAAACGTATTTATTTTCTAGATAAAAAAATAGTTTTCAGTAAGAAAAGCTTACAATTATTGCAGACATTTCTACAAATTTTAAGTTTGTAATCCCATTATCGTATTATTAATATCGCTAACATATAAATTAGTATTTAATAAAATTAATCTTTGGTACCTTATAATGGGCTATTTTTATAAAAATTAAAAAAAAACTTCGCAGTTATCTCTTAACTTTTAATATTTTTTGTGAGTAAACTAGTTTATTTTGTAAGTAAGACAATTTTTTCAAATCCTTAAAATAACACAAAGTTTCTTCTTTATATATTTTAAATAAATAATTTTCCAAAAATTACTATTATTGAAACCACATGTACTGAGAATTGTGAACAAGCCATTAATATATTTCCGTTTAAACAATCCATATTCCATAAACCCGTAAATCGTGACGTCACATGTTGTAGGTTATAGAATCCTTATGCCTAACAACGTATACTAACTATGCTATTCGTAATATAGGACCAGGTTTTGGATGGAAAGGTTTAGTTCTTTAGGTCTTCAGTAAAATTGACTCATATCTTTTTCGTTGAATGATGGCAAATTTCATTTAAAATTTACAGTTCCATACCAATTACAAACGTTTAGGACAAATTCTTAACGTCGTCATTAATATGAATCAACTGATGTTTAGTCATAGCAACCGTTTCCTTAAAGTGCGTTGCTAAGGTAGAAAGAAAACCTCATATATTTTTTGTAACACAGCTGTGGAGTCACACTTAAAATGCGTGTTGTTGATCAGGATAAAGTATACCTGAATCAAGATAAATATGGTGTCGCAAGTAATATAATATTAAATACATACTCAAATATAAAATGCATTAGACTAAATGTATCAAATATTAACTTATAATATTGACCATCTGCAAACGCTTATCTCCCTAGATAATCAATAGTCATCCAATTTAAACGTCATGTTAAGTAATCTTTTAAAATTCCCTAACTTATTTAAAGATATGTATATCAACAAATCGTAATACAAGTTTAATCCGGTCCAATTGCAAAATATTTGCAAATGAAGTCAATTCAAACACATTTCCATCTTACAGCGAAATTGCCCTGATTAAAAAATCCATAAATTAAATGGACATGTTAGTCACCTATAATCGAGGAATGCCGAGCAAAAGCGTATCTTATATAAAATTATAATATTTTGAGCAACAAATATTTTAACTATTCCAATATAAATAATACCATTAAATAAAATTTAATCCATATATGCATTGTGTGTTTAAAAACTGTTACTTAATGTTTAAGACATTTCAAGTTAATACAGTAACATTTAGCCAAATCTTAATTAGCTACCTAATTTTATACGTCGGATATTTAGTGCGAGGAATATATTTATTTTGTTGTAAGATTTCAATAATTGCATTAAATACAAGAACAAAATATATTCAATTTGTAATGCTTTTATTGTTATATTAGCATAAAAAGTATGTTAACAAGTAAAATCAACTTTTTAATTTCCCTTGATGACTTTCGTTGATTTATTGGAATACTTTTGTAAGTGACATTTAATTAAAAAAAAATAATGAAAATAATTAGGCGCCCTTTTATAAATTACTAATTCAAACCTGCTATTAAGGTTACTTTGGCTTAAAAAAACGTGATTTATAGGATTCGTATGTCTGTGCTATTTCATATATTAAAAATTATTTTGCTTAAATGCTTTTATAACAAAGGTGATGTGTTAGCTTAAATTACTATTTTGCCTCACACAAAGAAAAAGAATGAACTAAAATAACAATCATATGTTACATTATCAGATTCTCCACTATTATTCAAAATGCCTATTTTACTTTTGGACTTAAGGTTTTTATTCCAAAGGATCGAGGTACCTTTCCTTATCTACTTAGTTCAATACCTTGTAACGGAAGGTAACGGCGATTAAATGTGTTAATATTGTTTTTTGATTGACATATGATTTTTATATCTTGGTATCCATTAGATTTCTGATGCTAAGAAGTATTTAGGTAAAAAAAATGATGAATCAATAAAGAAAAGTGTCAAACATGAAACAAGAAATCGAATTCACATAAAATATATTAAACGAGTTACAAAAGCGAAAATATAGGTTCCATTTAAAAAGTACATTCAAAATAAGATTAATCGGTTTTGAAAAAAATCGCAATATGATCAGAACATTATGCTTTTATGTAAACGCTTGTCAGTTTTTCCTTTTAAAATTAATATAAAAAGATATTTCAATGTACATTGTTACTTTAAAATATTTCCTAAAAGTATAAATTATGTCATTAAAGTCTAATTTTAAGTAAAAATATAGCTTATATCTTTTAAAAAATGATAAATCAGCAAAATATTTATTTATTTTCAATTTAGTAAAAAACTACTATAACCTAAGGAACAATCAGACGCTTAGTGATATATTTTACAAAGATTAAGGCCGTAATTTGAAAATGTGATATATTTTATTGAAAAACAAAATGTATGGTTGAAGTGAGCTGAAGACAAAGTTTTCAAATTTTGCAATAAGAGACAAAACTAATTGGCTTTACAATGTAATCCATTGCATTCATATTAAAAACTGTGATATATTTCAATTGGAATTCTAGTTAGATATTTGTGAGATGAAATATAATTCACTTTCTTTATATCAGAAAATCAATACGTATTTTATAGTTGATATTTCATAACACATATTTCATTATCTCTATATTTGCGCAATACTGAATATGTTTTACTGACGTGGTATTACATCTCTAAAGTCATATATTTGACATCAATATGATTATAAATAAACTCGGCGAATTGGCATACTATTCAAATAATGAATTACCAGAATAATAAGAAAAAACATTGTAAAAACAATTTACTGATCTTTTATCAACAATGATGAAACAAAAGACAATTCAAATGATTCATTTCAATAGCATTCAATCGAAATTATAGGTTACTAAAAGACATATAAATATCATTTAATAAAACCTTAACCTAATAGATATTGCCATAATTTAAAATTGCAATCCAGTTCCATGGTTCAAACCATTCATATATTTAAAGTAATAATTGTAACCAAGCTCAACTTTTTCAAATATTTCTATAAACGTATCCCCCTCAGGGGGCTCGCATCTTGCGAGTACGGGCTTGGCAACCCCGAGGTACCCTAGCTGGGCCTTAGCTTTTTTCGTTCTTTCCTTTTTAGTTAAGGCCCTACTAAGTGCACGATTTTTAGTGTTTATATTTTGTTCTATCGTTCATTTTCTCCTCTGTTTATGATTGTTGGGTTTTCCTTAATTGTATTCAAGTATTATTTCGTAGGTTCAATTATGTTGTTTCACTTTTTGTATTAATTCCGACATTTTTTATTGGTTTTCTGTCAGATTGTCTGACCTGCACGTTTGCCGTGTGCGGTAACTCGTATTGTAGGAAAGTGGAGTCCTGGGGATCCTGCGACGTCTCGTTTAGGACGGGGTTTAGTTTCCTAGAGACGTCGTTCTTCGACGTAAACGAGAGGCCAGGAGTGAGCCCGCTTTTGGTCAACCGGCTCGCCTAATATCACTGTGGTTCAGTACGCCAGGTGAATTTCTCCCCTGACGTGCTGGACACCATTGGTTTTTGGCATTTAAGGGCTAGTACTGCAGCTAGGAGTGCCCTCGTGGATCCACACTCTGAAACTGTAGCACTATACCCCGGTTTTACCCCGTGGCAGTGTGGCACTGTCTCCCCTTGTAGGGCTCGGTGGTGGGCGGGGCTGAACCGGGATGAACACCTAAACTCATATGGATCCTAAAACCCATGCCCTGCCGGAGGCTTTGTATCCGGCGACCCCCAATAGTGTAACGACTACAAATACTACTGACCAAACGAATATTATGTATCCTAAATTCCTCGTTATTAGTTCCCCTTCTGGACAATTGTCAAATACTTCTCCATTTATTATTCAAAAAGGCCTTTTAGGTATTGGCGGCAATCCCAAAACTGTAAAAAAACTTCGTTCCGGTGATCTATTAATTGAAACATTTAACCCTCTCCAATCAAAATCGTTTCTAGCAGGTAAATCCATCAACAATATTCCAATCACTGTAACACCCCACAATAGTCTTAATTCTTGCCGAGGGGTCATTTCTGAAAATGACCTCGTTAACATATCCGAAGCAGAAATCCTGGAAGAACTGAAATCACAAAATGTAACACAAGTCAGAAGAATAACAATAAAACGAGGAGAAGCTATTTTGAATACTAAACATCTGATCCTCACCTTCAATACCCCTAAATTACCTCCTCATATCATTGCAGGCTATTTAAATTGTCCCATCCGTCCCTATATCCCGAATCCTCTGCGCTGTTTCAACTGCCAGAAATTCGGGCATTCAACTACAACCTGCCGCTCAACGGAAACTTGTTCGAGATGTTCTGCTGTTGGCCACTCCTTTTCTTCTTGTGAGCTTCCATTTAAGTGCATTAATTGCAATGGCGACCATTCTGCCAACTTTAGAGCTGGCCCCAAATGGAAGGAAGAAAAGGAGATCCAAACCATTCGAGCCACACAACAGCTATCTTACGCAGACGCTCGAAAACTCGTTTCAAACAGACTTCCCACTCCTAACCTCTCATATGCATCTGCAGCTAAAAAGACTACAACCTCTATCGCTATACAATGCGAAATAACAATAGATCAACCTTCTGCAAGCAATAGTCACCAAACAAATACTAAGAAACCGTCCACTCCTCTGTTTACAAAGGGAACAATAACCACAAAGCTAAATAAAGGGAACGAAGTAATATCTCCTCTGACTGCTCTAAATAAATCTCTAAAAACTAAAAAAGAGCAATCTGAAAACTTAAATAACAAAAAACAAAAAAAACCTAGAACCCCCATATCGCACAATATACCATCCGACTCTTCGGATGCTGCTGATATGGAAGTTGAGCCTGGAATGGAGGCTCCAAATAATCTCCTTCCAAAACCAAAACCTCCGAAACAGCCTTCTAATCCAATAACTTTCCCATAATGGCCTGTGCCTTTTCGTGGAATTGCCGCGGATTTCACCACAACTCGGTCGACATAAAACATCTTGTCGATGAACACCATCCAATCTGCTTTTGTTTACAAGAGACTCTGCTCAAACCATCACAGAGCTCCCTTGTTAAAGGCTATACTCCCTTGAGAAAAGATTACATTAGCGGTGATAGAGCCAGTGGTGGAGTTGCTATATTTATATCTAATAGCGCTCCTTTCACCCCACTGAATCTCAACACAAATCTGCAAGCTATCGCAGTTAGGGTCACTGTAAAGACTCTCCTTACAGTGTGCTCTATATATCTACCGCCTAATGATATTATTCAACAAGCAGATTTAGACAGGTTATGCGACCAGCTTCCAGCCCCTTATATCTTATGTGGCGATTTTAATGGGCACAGTCCTCTTTGGGGAAGCCCAGACACAAATCGTCGTGGAAGTAAAATTGAAACTTTGATTAGTGACTACAATCTATGTATTCTGAATAATGGGCAATCAACTTACTTCCACGCCCCATCGAGGACTTTCCATTCCATTGACCTTGTCCTGTGTTCACCATCTCTGTTTTCTCCTCTGAATTTTCATGTGGGAAATGATCCATATCATAGCGATCATTTCCCCTTGTTTATTACATTTCCGGGGAGTGCTGCAGCCCCTGTGTCTCGCCTGCCTCGATTTAAATTTGAGGCGGCGAATTGGGATCTGTTTGCGTCAATTGCTGATTTGTCAGACGAGATGGTGAATAAAGATGACATTGATCAATGTATAGAATCTGTCACTAATGTTATAATGGATGCTGCTCGCATATCTATTCCAGTCTCAACAAAACTACCAAAGCTACCGAAACCGTGGTGGAATCAAGCCTGCAAGATTGCCCACAAAAAGCGAAAAAAGGCCTGGGATACATTTCGGAGGTATCCCACATCCGAAAATTTGACTAAGTTAAAATTCGCAAAAGCCAATGCGCGACGAATACGTCGTCAGAGCCAAAGAGAATCTTGGCAAAAGTATGTCTCTGGCATAACATCTGCCATTTCCTCAAAACAATTATGGAACAAAGTTCGGAAAGCTATGGGATTAAATTCCACACATTCTATCTCGTTGGTGGAAGAAAATGGCCAGTTGGTTACTGACACGGTAGACATCGCAAATTCTATTGCGAAAGCATTTTCTGCCGTGTCAAGTTCTACCACATATCCTGGCAATTTTCAGGGCATAAAACAACGTGCAGAATCCCATGCTATTAATTTTTCTCCTGATAGAGATACCGAACTTGCCTATAATTGTTATTTCACAGAAAGGGAGTTGACACGATGCCTTCAGAAGACCCGGATGACAGCACCGGGTCCTGATGGCATCACTTACATTATGCTAAAACATCTATCTAGTCACTCTCTTAGGAATTTATTGCGACTATTTAATCGCATATGGCAAGAGCATGCTTTTCCTTTGGCTTGGCGGCGTGCCATAGTTATTCCTTTTCCCAAACCTGGAAAAGATCCTAAAGATCCGAATAACTATAGGCCTATTGCACTGACCAGCTGTCTTTGTAAACTTTTAGAAAAGATGGTCAATTCTCGCCTTGTTCACGTCTTAGAGACGACCGATGCTCTAACACCATTTCAAAGCGGTTTTAGGGTCGGCCGCTCTACGGTAGATAACATCCTGTACCTCGAAACCCAAATACGCCATGCCTTTCTGCGCCGAAACCATCTCGTTGCTATTTTCTTCGATATGGAGAAGGCGTACGATCGGACATGGCGATATGGTATACTGAAAGATCTGTACTCATTGGGATTTCGAGGACATCTACCGATGTTTATTAAGAACTTTTTGACATTGCGAGAATTCAGCGTCCGCATTGGTACTGCGTTTTCGGATTATTTTATACAAGAAGAGGGTGTTCCTCAGGGTAGCGTACTCAGCGTTACCTTATTCGCTATTAAGATCAACGATATCCTGAATCAGTTGCCTCCTTCTGTCCAGGGCAATTTATATGTGGATGACCTGAGCATTTTTTGCCAGGGAAAGGATATGCGATTTGTCGAGCGACAACTGCAAACGACTGTTTCACGGTTGACCAAGTGGAGTTCAGAAAATGGTTTCAACTTCTCTGTTCAAAAGACTTCTTGTGTACACTTTTGCCGTCTACGCAATCTGCATCCTGACCCAGATATTTTTCTGGGTGGTAATAGGATTGCAGTCGTAGACGAGGTAAGGTTTCTAGGAGTTATTTTTGACAAGAAGCTGACATTTTTGCCTCACATTAAGGACTTGCGGGTGTCGTGCATGAAAAAGCTCAATCTATTAAAAGTACTATCTAATACATTTTGGGGAGCAGAGCGATTCACTATGCTGAATATCTATCGAGCTGTAATTCGCTCCAGATTGGACTATGGCTGTGCTGTTTATGGTTCAGCTCGTCCATCTGTGCTGCGTAAGCTCGATACGATACATCATTCAGCACTAAGAATCTGCTCTGGAGCTTTTCGCACATCACCCGTCGAAAGCCTTTACGTTGTGTGCAATGAATTGCCATTAGCCTCCACTCGCAGTTTGTTGTCTTTACGACTTTATTATCGTATTTTGTCACATCCAGATCATCCTTTACAAAATTTACTCCTGGACAAATCTAAGGATGTACTTTTCAGGAATCGCCCGTCCTGCATACCATCCTTTGGACTGCGTGTAAGAAATACCCTGAGTGGCACTCCTCTTCATTCAATAGAAGTTGCGGAGCGCCCACTATTTGAGAACATACTCTGGGAGACTTCCAACTTTTCAATTTTACATTTGTTCACTGGACTAGAAAAATCTCTCACTTGTCCAGTTATATATAACACAATTTTTAATCATCATCGTCACAATTTTCATTCGTATACAGCCATATATACAGATGGTTCAAAAACCAATAACCACGTCGGCTGCGCATTTATATGTGGAACCGAGGTATTTAGTTACTTATTACCCCAGTTCATTTCTGTTTTTACGTCTGAATTTTTAGCTCTTTATAAAGCTTTTAAATACATATCTCATCAAAATGTTGGCAGTTTTGTAATTTATACCGACTCAAAAAGTATTGTAGACTCTCTGTCATCGGATAATCTTCAACACCCTCTAGCTTCTGATGTTTCAATATTATATAATAAGCTTATTCGACGGGGCTATGTTGTCATAATATGCTGGATTCCTGGGCATGTTGGCATAATTGGTAATGAACTGGCAGATCATGCTGCCAAAAATGCCACATCCCAGCTCAACATCAGAATTCGTAATGTTTTACGGGACCTTGTGCGGAAGGACTGGAGCGATGGCTGGAGGTTACAGGCGGCTAATAAATTGGCCTCTGTATTTCCCAGCATCCCGCTCCTACCGTCCTTGTTATCTCGACGGTGTGATGTAATATTGACCCGTCTGCGCATAGGTCATTCCCGTGTGACTCACAAACATCTATTGCTAAACGAACCCACCCCACAGTGTCATTACTGCCAACAACATCTAACTATTCATCATATTTTAACTTCTTGTCCACGGCTTAGAATTTTATATAATCGTTTTTTTAATACTTCATCTCCCACATTGTCCTATTTATTGAGTCATCCACCTCATTCATCACTATTTATATTTTTAAACTACACAGGATTTTTATCTCTTCTTTGAATTTAACTTTGTTTATGTGTACATTTTAAATTTTTAATGTTGGTTTGAATTACCGAGTGTTTGGCGCGGCTTGGCCATATTTGGCCCTTGCGCCATTAAAACCCATACAACCAACCAACCAACCATCTATAAACGTATCCGTTTAGGACTAATAATATGTGAGTACAATTAGGGGCATGTTCATTCTGGTAAAATGCACAGTAAACTTCCTCTATTATTTTGAATGAAAAACTAAAAAATATACATATACCTGAGAACAAGTTTAAAAAAGATTTTTGACGGGAAATTACCAATCACCAAAATAAATAAGAAATATTTTTTTAAACAAGACTGCAAAATACGTTTCAGTAATCAGGTAAAAAATGGAGTTAATCTGTTTTTTGGATATATATAAAGAAAAATGCAAATGTAATGAAGATTGTTTTATAAGTAAATTGTTGCAGAAAGTGTTCACAAATGATACTCTTTACGCACTGATGTGTAAATGTTATGGGTGCTGTTGGGAGTTTACTTCTGGGGCATATACTTATGCCATTTTTGTAACAAAAGGATGAAGAACACACAGGCGCCAAACGGAAAGTGTATGTTTGCGTATGGTTATCATATAAGATAAAAACTCGTCTTATAGAGCATTGCGTTAAGAATATTAAAATACAAATGCAACGTTAAAATACGCAATAAAAGTCCGTAATAATCCGGACATGTTTCGGGAGATACATCACCCTTCATCAGCGGAAAATGTAAAGTCTGTGTGTAATGAAATATAAATAAACCCAAAGAAATCTAAAATGTTGCCAAAGACTAAAAAACTAACTAAAAACTATTACAAACGGTTGGAGTTAACTATTGTGTGCCAACAAGCGGGAAACATTGGGACCGCAAACGTTTCATTGACAACCGAATCAATATTACTAAAAATATGAAACGCCTCCAGGAAGTCAAGTTCAAATGGAGATTTAGGTTTGCAAATTAAATGTGAGTTAGAAAAATTAAATATATGACCATGTTCCCAAGAGTGCTTGGCAATGGAGGACTTCTTTATTTCTTGTTTAACAGTATGTGCTTGGTGCTCCTTGATACGAAATCTTAATGCTCTCCTTGTTTGACCAATATATGACATGCCACATTGACATGAAATACTGTATATGCCCCAGTTATTAAAATCGTCAATAGGGTCTTTAAGTTGTGTGAACGTGATCTTATTGATAGGTGAAAATATGGAACGTATGTCGAACCTACCGAGAATTTTAGAAATTTGATGGCTGATCTGGGGATAATATGGTAACACAACTAAAGACTTAGATCGCTCAAATAGACTAGAATTTTTAAATGGATTTTTAAGTTTATGTAGGGCCTTTATAAACTTTTTTAAAGGCCCTACATAAACTTAAAAATCCATTTAAAAATTCTAGTCTATTTGAGCGATCTAAGTCTTTAGTTGTGTTACCATATTATCCCCAGATCAGCCATCAAATTTCTAAAATTCTCGGTAGGTTCGACATACGTTCCATATTTTCACCTATCAATAAGATCACGTTCACACAACTTAAAGACCCTATTGACGATCTTAATAACTGGGGCATATACAGTATTTCATGTCAATGTGGCATGTCATATATTGGTCAAACAAGGAGAGCATTAAGATTTCGTATCAAGGAGCACCAAGCACATACTGTTAAACAAGAAATAAAGAAGTCCTCCATTGCCAAGCACTCTTGGGAACATGGTCATATATTTAATTTTTCTAACTCACATTTAATTTGCAAACCTAAATCTCCATTTGAACTTGACTTCCTGGAGGCGTTTCATATTTTTAGTAATATTGATTCGGTTGTCAATGAAACGTTTGCGGTCCCAATGTTTCCCGCTTGTTGGCACACAATAGTTAACTCCAACCGTTTGTAATAGTTTTTAGTTAGTTTTTTAGTCTTTGGCAACATTTTAGATTTCTTTGGGTTTATTTATATTTCATTACACACAGACTTTACATTTTCCGCTGATGAAGGGTGATGTATCTCCCGAAACATGTCCGGATTATTACGGACTTTTATTGCGTATTTTAACGTTGCATTTGTATTTTAATATGGTTATCATAGCTTGTCATCATTTATCATCAGTGACATTGATTTTAAAAGTATAGTGATACACAAAGTAACTCTAAGGAATTAAAAAAATCGATCAGTAATCAAAACAATTTCTGAATTTTCATTAGAAAATAAATAATTGTAATAAAATATATGTACTTATATTTGTCAAGTAAATATTATGTAAAATAATGTAACAAAATATATGTATTTAGGAAGTCATTTAGAGCACTTTACATCATGCTTTGTCCACTAATTAAAGTTCGTGATTTCTATTTATAGATATTATATAATTGTTGCATGATCGCAAATAATACAAATAATTAGATGTTGATGAGTTCAATGTTCTTTTTTAAGAGTATCCACTCTCGTCTAACGGGTAAATTAGTTCGGCACTGATGAACATTGCCGTAAAATTAGATACTCTAACCTCTAAATTTGACGTAAGTCTTCTCAATAAACACAAGAAAAAATGTCGGTTATTTTCTGCTTAATTAGAGAAGTTATGAGTTGGCCTATAATAGCTATTACCTAATCATTCTAGCAGTAATTTGATTAGTTATAGTCAAGCTGGAAGAGAATTTTGAATAGGAAATGTTGCATAATTTACATTGCGTTTAGCTCATTATAGTGGTAGATTGTAGCTTAAAACTTTATTTTTGAATTTTTAATATAGTATTTGATATTCTAATATAATATTATGACATTTATTTTATAACTTTCTATAAAATTTCTTCTTTTATTAAAAGAAAGTAGTAAAAAGTTTTGTACTTTTGACACAGATGGAAATAAAAATAAGTGGTTTCTAAGTCTTACGATTACAATAAATTGTTAATGGTTAACATGCTGCCAAATGCTAAATCTTCTAATTAAATGGATACGATTAATAATGATTTCAAATTGTTTGGATGCCAATCGTCGATACCACTTTATTATCTTAAAATGATTTTTATCAAAATCTATGTTACAACAACAGCCAAGTCATATAAAAGGGAATAAAAATTAAAATTAAAATTTTATTTTAAATAAACAAACTAACAGGAACAATTGATTAGGTATTTGGTATAAAAGCTATCTTTAGGACATTCGACTGAATCATTTAGTTTGAAAACTTATTTCTAATGTAGTAATGGCAACATGGATGAAACTTCTCAAGAAACTGTTATTCGTGAAACCCTTTGGGGTTTCAATTGAAAATTTGAAAGCAGAAGATAATTTATTATTGAAACTCATTTTCTGAATTGTTTGTATTCTTCTACTTTATAAGACGCCTGCAAGAATATAAAAAAAAAAAAAGTGTTTTACTTCTTGTAAAAATAAAAAATCAAAATGTAGATTTTCATGTTTTTGATGTTATATTTCCAAAAGTACTGAAAATATTAAAAAAATACTTTTAAAAAAATGTGCACGGAAAATACCCCCCAATGAAAGTTTATAAACTTATCATTTGATTTGCTACTCTTCTTTCTGTATTTCATTTGTAAGGTTATAATAATGTCCAAAATTTTAGCGTTTTATATATCTTCTTAAAATGTAAATTTTATTTTGGTTAAATTAAATAGTCATATTGAAATTTCATAACTTAATTTTTAATTTACTTAATTCGAACTTAAAAATGAAAATCTATACTAATAAACGCGAAGCTATAGTTAAAGATGATATAATGTATTTTAATTATGTCTTTACTGCGTTGTTTATTCTAGTTAACTAATAACGGGTGTTTCACACATTGAATAATAAACTTTTAAATTTTACAGTTTATTATTCACTGTGTGAAACATCCGTACATAGATAATGCTTAGGTTTGCTTGTTTTTTATTTGGTAATCTAAATCTTTTAAAAAAGTTTATCAAGGGTATGCATGTAAAAAATATTTAAGATACTTTAAGACAAAATAAAAAAATCGCCCCCTGTTTTTACTTTTAAAAATACTATCCTTCGGGAATTTCAACAAAAAACAATCTCTTTATCAGAAAAAGTATAAGTAGGAGTCTATTTTTTTCTTTTATTACAAAGCTTCGTAAAACTTTACTTCAGTTTCCGAGAAATTTCCGACCCTATTCAACTCTAAAATACTAAAAATCTAGTAATTGTCTTAAAAGACGCTTTTCGGCTATTTGGAATCGGAATGTACTCCATAACATATAGTCCTTTAAAGAAGGTTATTTTTCAAAGAATTTTGTTGAAAACCCGTTTGTGATAACAAGCTTTTTAATACATTTTGTTTAAAATATCTTTACTGGACAAATAACGTTTAAGTATTTGCTGGAATACCATTTTCCCTTTTGATAGTTTAAAAATAAATCTATACATTTTAGAAGTTGGACATTATTAAAAAATGCCTATAAATCGTATTATAACGTAGTATTTTAATGTGTTGTACTATGAAGCGAAAATCCATTTACACATGATTCTATATTTAAAAGTTGAAATAGCATATTATCTGTCTGTTAAAATATAATATATATTACTCTACTGAATTTCAAAAAAATAAAATTTAGTATCTCATACCCATGTAGCATTTTTTAAACATCAAGTGAATATTAACTCATTAGCAATATTAAATTATTTAAAATTAAATTTGTGAAAAGTTGTTGTTTTACATCCTGAATTATTACAAACAGTATCCACTATAATATCAAAAACCATAAAAAGTTATAAATCAGAAATGATGGTAAAAAAAATTGAAATTGTAAAATTTTAACCCGTGCCTAATTTATCCAAAAATTTTAGTTAGATGTTTATTTAGTATTTAATGGACATCTAAACTTTTTTGTTTTAAGAGAACACTCTCAATATAATTCTTTTGTTATTAACAAATATTATTTTGGTATTTGATAATTCTTATTCACTAATATGTATTTAAAAAATATAATTCGTTATATTATATGAAGGAATCATATGTAAGTGAATTACTAAATACAAATATTTGAGAGACATATCCACTTTGTTGCTTGAGAAAATTATATAATTCATAGTTTGAGTATTTATTTTAATTTGAATGTCTGTTCTTAAAAAATGTTTGCGTTTATATAAATTATTTAAAGAATGTTCCAGTCTTTGTACAATCTATTTAAAATGCAGCTAATTATTAACACTTTACTTTTTATAATAGATATTCCGTTACAAAATTTTTAACTTGTAAATGTTAAATCATTATTTCACTATTTGTCTAATTTATAATTTTGACGTGAAACGTCTTTCATTTTGGTCAGTAAGGGGTCTCATGCTAAAACCTCATGTAACGATGTAACGAAAATATCGTTTAATAATAACACTTAATAATAAAAATAATAATTAACACTAATATCGCTTTATATATTTACAACCGTTCTACCAACGCGCCTTACTTTGATATAGTTGTTTAGAAGAAAGTAGCCATTACTCGATCATGCATATGCCGCGTGCTCAAATTGTGCTGTTGTTTTACCACACATGTTGCACTCAGACATAAATTTAACCTCTCGCTGCGTTCACAGATGCGTATCTCGGCAATACGTGTGTCGATCCGAGCGGGAGTGGTCGCGTTTCAGAGAGCTCACTTCTGCCATAGTAAGTATAGACCTTTAACCGGTATTTATAAGGAGTTATAAGCCGTTCAAGTTGCAATTTCTTGCAGAAATTTGACGTTTGAACGGTTGCTTGGCTATAATTCTTCCGCTTTCAACACGGAAAGTCCAATAATAGTGTAAAGATACTCGGGATGCAAGAAAGAAGGATTACAATCATCGTCCATCCCTATTGACCACAATGGAAAATATTCCCATCCAAGGGTATACTGTTAAAAACTTCAGTTCAACGATGTACAATATATTGGAGCAAAACAGAGATCTGCAGCAAATTACCCCATGTTATGGTGGAACCAAATATCCTTTATCGGAAAAAAGCGGAGGTTTCAGCGATAATTGGTTCAACCTCTTTAACTGGAACCAACATTTTCGATGTCGCTACATCAATAAGCCGAGGAACCCCCTTCAAGAAACAGAGCCCTAGTTGCTCAGTTAGACTTGACATAGAAAAGTAAAAAAGTAGTGATCTTGTGATCGGAGGGTTGCCAGCTTTGCTACAAAAATACTAGAAAATCGTCCAGAATATCCAACAAATTATACTGGCGTGTACACGGGACTGGTGCACGATAAATCTGATCGGGGTCCAAAGTCCCGACGTCTATTGAAGGCGTTGGGTGCCAGCTCAGGTGTTTCCTCGTCATCTGATCATGGTTCTAAAATAACGAGGTGCATGTATGAAATTTGTATATGAATGTGAGTGTGTGAATGTGTATGTGTTCCTGAGTCTTTCCTTCAAAATTGACCCCGAACCGTCGCCAATAGCCCACTGTGCAGCTCTAGTGCGACGTTAATTAACAAAACCAAACCAAATCCTTCAAGAAACACAACGACAAACATGTGCCTCTGTGGCCCAGTGGATAAAGGTGTTCAGCTATGAAACAGATGATTCCTAGTTCGAGGCCGATCGGTGGCACGTTGTTATCTTGCGATTGGAGGGTTGTCAGCTTCGCTGCAAAAATACTACTACTATAATATTAAGAAACCTCGAATTTTGAGTTTTATGCAACGGTGTGAGTTTTTTTGCAACGCTTTACCACTATATGGTAACCGTGGTAGCACCGTAAAACGGTGATACTAAGAACCAAACGTTGGGTAGGTAAACTTATATAACATAAGTTATATAACTTATGTAACAAATAGAAGGGTAAGTAAACTTATATAACGTAAGTTAAGCATGTAAGATTAATAATACGTAAATAAATGCAACTTGTGTATTTAGTTACGTCCTTTCTGTATCCTAGTACTCATACAACCTACACCAGATGTTTCACGTACCCCACTGCGGTAGCGTCCCGATACAGCCAATCTGATTAATTTACTTAGTTTTGCGATTAAAATGTAAAGCGATTTTAATCATATTTTTGTAAACTAGTATTCTTCCAATAAATGATTCGTTTGTATTTATTTATTATAGTTTTACATATAGTTCCTGAATAGGCAATAGATTTATTAAAAAAAGTGTTGTTTGTACATCTATTTCTTTAATAATCCATAATTTTACAAATAGGAGACAAGCATTAGATATGCATGTACCATTGACGTAAATAACATTTTATTAATATTTTGTTATTGTTAGTTTATTTAATTTTTTGTTTATTACAATTAAATCTGTGTTTCTTATATTTAATAATATTTTAATTTAATTTTACTTTTTATTGATTATATTTAATTTTTATTGTAATTATTTGTAGTTAACAATGCTAATATGTATAGGTGAAATTCTTAAATTTTTATTCACAATTTGCTAAGAAAAGAAAATAATGCAATCTTCACTTCCCTTTTTTTAAAGACATATTTAATAATGTAAAGTGCGTATCTTCCTTAACTGATAGCATGATTCATTTCATATCGATATTTCTATTAAAAAGCACTTACACAACATTCCGCACTGATCATTTGGGAAATAAATCGCATATTTCTTTCACCAAATCCGATCATTTTCTACAGCTAACATTCAAAAAAGATATATTTGATTTAGAATACGTTATATATTTTCACCATTATGGCATTTGAATTTGATTTACTTTGCAATCTTTTATAAGTAACAAAAGTATGTTTAAAATATATGTTTACATAACGCAGAAAAAGAATTCATTTTACATTTATTTAGATCATGAAACATAGCAAAAAGTATCTATAGAAAATATAATAGTGTGTATATGAATATTATGTATACGAATAATATACATCACCAATACGCATTAAATATATTATATTTGGGGTAATGCAAAGAATTATTATATTCCCAAATGTATATTCAACCTTCAATTTTTATTCACAATTTGGTAATGAAATAAAATAAATACAATTTTCACAATTTTAAAAGAATATTTAATAGTCTAAAATGCGTATCATCCTTAACTGATAGCCTGATATATTTTCTATCGATATTTCTATAAAAAAAAGCTTTTACACAACACTGCACAGTGATTATTTGGAAAATAAATTTACCGTTTTATTACATGTAATACGATATCTAAGAGATTTTATTTGTAATACCGAAAATGTAAATATAAATTTTACTTTGATTTAGCAACAAATTTAAAAGATCTACACTTTTTTTTTCTTGAGTTTTAATGATTACAATACGTAAATTGATATTGATATTGTGTCTACAAAATGTTTTATTGAATTCCATAGTTTTTAATATTTAAATAAAATTAAAAAATTTTATGATCCTACTTATATAATTATTTGCTTTAAAATAAATTACGCTTTTTCACATGTTCAACATTACTTTATAAGTAATTTACATAGTTTTATTCATGTATTTAAAGACCGGACAGAAGTATTTAAATTTATACTTTCTAAAACTACTACTCACTCGCGTGTTTTACTCGTACATACGCGCGTTTTACACGTTCGTTTAGAATGTCTCAATATTTATTTTCAATTCAAATTTCTTCAAACAAATAAGGTATAATCGCTACAAAAGAGTTTGATATCATTCTTTTTTGTATCTTACTATTTTACGTAATGCTTTTCTGTTGAATTATGATATACTCTTTATTTCCCATCCGCGTATTTGGAAATACTTTTTCGTCTATAAGAAGATCAAAAGTAAATGCAGTGAAATGTAATTTAAATATTCCCTATGAAATTTATATAATCAATATATAACTAGCACTGTTTTTGTGATATCCCTTACATTGCGTTACCGCAGTAAGGTTGATAATCTTATATTTCACAAATGTGCCATTGAATTTAATGTAAATAAATTATTTGAAAACAATTCATAAAAGGGTGTTGAATTCAAATGTAAATAAATATGATACTTCAAATGTGTTCGAAAGTATAAATACATTGTACATATCAATTTCATTAGACGTATACTTCTGGAAAAATAAATGTACTTTGGAGTAGTGTTTTACGGTATGAAATAGTGTGAAAATAAATTTAAAACGCTTTACTGCGGTATACTGTTATTTGTTTATATTCTGTATCATTATTATTCATTGCAAAATGAGGTATAATGTTTCATCGTGATGTTGGGTTTGTTTTGTAAAATTGAGCTCATAACTAAATAATAGTAGTGATATCTTGAACTTTTGTTTCTGTGTTTAGTATTCTTGTGTTTGCTTTTCTTAGTTACCTTGTGTTCTTTAAAAATTAAAAAAGATTATAATAAAAAAAAAATCTTTGCTATTAAACACTATCCTTATCATGTTTCGAAAATGTCAACATATATCAAGAATATATTAATATTTTATTTTAATAAATAAACTTTTGTGATGAAAAATTGCATTAAATTTTTTTATGTAACTATGGAATATGTTTACAAATAATGGAAACACATTAGAAACATTATAAAAAATATCCATTTTTTTATAAACAAAATGATTTTTTCTAATAACTACGCATAACGTAAAAATAAAGATTAGTTACTATAAAAGTTGGTCGAAATGAATCCTTTTAATTTTATACAATAAATGCCAATTTATCACAAAACAATCCATACAAATGATGTAAAAATGTGTTCAATTTTTAACGATTGTTTGACATATCGTTTTAAATAAAATATTTATACATTCCTGTCTTGTCATAATGGAACTAAAGCTTGGTAATTACAAAATATGTGCCAAACTTATTTGCAAGTACAAATTTTATCTAAGAAAAAACAAGATCAATATAACAGCATAAGCTGTCGAGTAGACAGTCGGTTTTATACAGATACTTGATATTAAATTTAAATTGGTTCTTAAAAATTGTTTCTAAAAATGTCGAAGTATTAACCCTACGGTTTAAGTTACTATTCATTATGCAAGCGATAGTTTTATTGATAGCTTACAAATTCCAATTTATTAGAGTTTTTAACACAACTGGAAAGTATTTGCTATAAAACCTAAACTTTTTGTAACAAATTCGTGCGTCTTTTTTTTCACTTTTTAAAATTATATCTTAAAAAAATCGGTAATGTTTTAGTAATTATCCAATTTTCAGTATAAAACATTAAACATTTTTATTGATTTTTAAAAATCTGAGTAATAGCGAATATTTTAAAAGCATTTTATTTAATTTTGTTAGCTGAAAATAGGTAAAATGGGTATTTTGGACAGTGTAAACTAAAAAAATCAAGTTTTTTACCTATTTACTCCCATCTTACCTTATTTGTCTTAATAATTAATTAAAAGTTATCACGTGTATATAATGATATTTTGGGACTACAAAAGAGTAGGCGGTATTTAACAATCAAACACATCAATTTCAAAATATGCAACGAATTGTTTTATTTAAAGAATAAATGAGTTTGAATTCACTGTAAAAATTATGAAGTATGTTATACTTATAAGGCATTCTATACAGTTTTTTACAGTTCCATAATTCATACATTGGTTTATTAATTGTAATATTTAAATCTATAAATTTACTACTGTCAAGTATTATTTTGTACGTACAAGTTAAAAGTTACTTAACAAATGAAGCTTACTTCAAAGGAAAGTCAAGATCAATCGACTTAAAGTTAAAACATTACGAGAGACGAAATTTAAAATTATTTTTATAAGACAAAACCGTGAAAGCTAAATTTTCTTTCGATAATTATTTCACTAACTGCATTAATATAGAACGACATCATTTCTCAAATGGAGTCCCATTTATTCTCAGAAGATACGTCGCATTTGATTAAAGTAAGATAAAAATTTTGTCTAATCTTAAATGCAGTTAAAACTTTATAAAGTTTTAATTTTTTATAAAAACTCTTGATAATTTGATTTGTCGGTTCCCAAAAAATGTGCAACGATTTTTTTTTGTTTGGTTAACTTAGAGTCGCACATATCTACACTTTGGCTATTGGTGAGGGTTCGAGATCCATCCGCAAAAAAATTAACGTCTGTCTCGTATTTTTTAACCATTTGAAAACTACCTGAGCTGGAGCCCCACGCTCCATACTTCCGCACTGCGATTTTCGTGAGGATAAATGTACCACTAAGATTTAATCAACACTAAACTCCCCTTAAGTTGTGTGCTGTGTGAATAACGATAATCAGATGACAAACAAAGCTCTGATAACAAGCTAGCTGCTTTTTCCTAGACAAGAAACGAATCCTCAACCAAAACCTCTATTAGATGCTTAGAAATCTACCTATAAGGTCACCACAGATCCTGCAATGGAAAATTGTAAAACACATGCAAATTTGATTTTTTCTACTTAGTGCTTCTCATTGTAAGTGATACAATTTGTATATACTTTTGAATATAGTATTTTAATTTTTAAAAATATATCAAATTTTTAATATGTAGAAAATTCAGTTAAATTTTAAGCCCA
Organism: Troglohyphantes excavatus; assembly: GCA_963932185.1. NCBI lineage: Eukaryota > Metazoa > Arthropoda > Arachnida > Araneae > Linyphiidae > Troglohyphantes > Troglohyphantes excavatus. The sequence continues at coordinate 27,486,551 of OZ010669.1, read as the reverse complement.
CGTGTCATAAAAATCACTTAATAATCAATATAGTAGAAGCTTTATTTATTTTCAAAGCATGCCTATTTTCAGCTACACAACGAAATTTGTTATGTCTATATTAACAATCAAATAAATTTAAAGGGCACTTCATTTTAAATTGCAGGTTGAGAGAAGGATCGACGCTGTTTAGGGATATTTAGGCTGCATATAACTACTTTTCCTTTAAAATATTAAAAAAGGTATTTAATAAGTATCGAATATATTATATTTTTAACCTGAAAATCGTGTACGTGGCTTGTTGCCAAACTCGATTGAATGTAAATTAAAATTGAAATGTTATTTCCGAGAAATTATATTTTTTTAATTAAACGAATCATATGGCAGTAAAATTTAGTTCGAAGATGCAACTTTGCACTTGAGCTACACAATGGCGTCAGTATGAGTTTATCCTAGAGAAACTCCAACTTTTCACAGTATAACCGACGAGAGAAAATGTGGACCCCAGTCTAATTTACCATACATAATCTCTTTTTGCTCTTTATACTTTTGGAATGAACTCGCAACACTCCGATTACAAGTTCTGAACTTTTCTAACTAAACAACAGCGTTCCCAAAATATATTAAATTGTTAAATCCACGTTCTGCTATACAGCATTTTAATTAATAATTTTCACGATAGACATAAATGACGTTAAATAATCATTATATAACTCTAAAGGAAATTTGGAAATTTAAATGAATCTTGAAACTTAACTAAATAATTTATATTGTTACTTTACAACAATTGTAAATAAGATGAAAAATATCTCCCATCACCAAAATATTAACTGCTAAGAAATAAAAAAAAAAATTATAGCATCGTGTGTGTGCTAAGGAAAGATAGTAATACAATTAATAGTAATTCTATCAGATACATTAGAAATTACTTTTTATAATTTTAAAGATTATATATTTTAACACAAAGAGCTCTAAATAAAAGCATCAAATAATTTATTAACACAAAAGATAAAATTTTCTTTTTTTTTTAAATGAATATTTTTTTATTTGGTAAAGTAAAAAAATAATTAATATAAAAAAAGTTAAGAAACGACGTTCATCCTAATTTTTTTAATGATCAAAAAGGCCGAAATTTTTATTTAGAATGCAGTTAAGTCAAAGCAAAACATTACACATTAAATTTATTAACAAAATATTATAAAATCTTTTTAATTTAGCGTTTTTAAAAAAAAACTTTAAAACGAATCAATAAAAAAATAAATTGGTACTTACCGACGAAGCTTCCAAAGTTACAAAATTAGAGTCTTCTAAGCAATTTCGATATTTGGACCTGTTGAAGTACAAAATGCCCGGGATGTTACCAAACAAGACCGCGGAACTGGAAAAGGTCCGTATTTTATATCGGAGTTTCCATCGCACGTGGGTGGAGCTTATTCTGTGACGTAATCATCTCCGGGCTATCTTATTGGTTCTCACACAGTTCCTTTCGTTAAAAAAGCGATTGAAACGCGTGGGACTGTTTTTTTTATGTCATTAAAAGTTTGTGGTAACAGAGGGTAAAAGACCGAATGCTACAGTTGTTTGTTTGGAGGGTTTGAATTAGTTGAATTTCCACTGGGGATTAGGTTTAATTTCCGTTCTAAAAATCAAGCTGTTTTAGAGTATGGGGAATTGCTCTTTAGAAAAGCAGAGTATAACAGATTATTTTTAAACATAAGGACATTTTTGTATTTAAGTTATGTTTAAACATTTACAAACCATTAAATTTATTTAAGAATTATTTATTTACATTTCAAAAATGTGGATTAATAAAATCTCAATAATATAAAAAGGTTTACATATAAATACCAACATTACAAAAAAAAAATTACGTAAGCTGTTAATTAATAAATAAAAAGCTTTATATTTCCATAATTTATTAAAAACACAATTTTTCTTTCGGATTATATGTTATTCAAATAAGCTATATATGCGCAAAAAAAGTGTCAACGGATTAAAGATACTTAAAAAATAAAAACAATTTTCTTAAAAAATACACAAAAAGTAAAATTTTGTTTAATTTTTTTATTATTAGAATGTAAGTATATTTTTGAAAATTGGCGCTAACCTTGAAACGTGGTAATAAGTAAAAGACTGTCTTTATATTGTTAAACTTTCAGCACCAATTCAAAAAATTAAAATATCTGCTATACATTTAAGAGTTTAAAGTTTTAAAATTAGTCAAACGGTTAAAATATTAAAAATCTGTAACTTATGGTATGCTGCTAAATTTACCGCAAAAAAAAATTTAATTACAAAACATAATCTCGTTCAGATAAGTAATTTTCAGCCGTGTTAATTTTTTTCATATATTACAGAAAAAAAAGAAGTTAAATATAAAAAAAAAATATTTTGAACGCCATATACATTGAATGTTTTTTTTTATATATAAATTTCATAAAGTTATTTAGAATGCGGTTAATTTTAATTCAGAGAATGGAAAGTTAGAATTTATTTTACAATATTTATGAGTTTAAAGGTATGTGTGGATTTACACCATTTAAATTCTTAGAGAAAATTCGAAACATTAGAAAAATGTGTAGAAGTTATATTCTAACTAGAGTATAATTTTAAATTGTATATAATGAACACATTAAACATACACTGTGGTCACCAATTGTTGAGTGATGGTCATTGGTTGGCTGTATCTTATTTATTTGTATCGACATTTCCCTAAACTACTTTGTTTATATTTTAAACAAGTCGATTACAGTAGAAATAGACAAATAAAGAAATTATAATATAGGAAAGAAATGGTTTATCATGTGTAGTTATACTATCAAACAGTGACCATCTTGAGAACCTAAAACGCAAAATATGATACAAACATTTTCCTGGATACTCTATTAAATATATCAATAAAGATGTTTTACCATAAAATAATTTAAAAAACAAAAAAAATTGTATAAGTATTGGTATATTATAATATATTTTATACATATATAGTCAGCAAAAGAAATGATATCTTAACATAAAATTGTAATTTATTGCTTACGTTAGATTAAAGACTTTTCTCTGAAATGTGTCCATAAGGAATTTAGAAAATTAACTTCTTAACAGTTGCGATGGTGAGTCTCATTATTTTAAGATTAAAGCAAACAAATCTCATGTATTCACTCTATGTATTTAGTTTTAAATCTTAATTTAAATTCGCCCTCTTTCTAAGCTAAAAGGATTGGAAACTCGTGCATACTCTAGTATTTTCGGATTATGTAGAACCTTCACACTTTTTTATCATAAAATAAAAAAGTAAAAATTTAATACAGAAATTCGTTATAATTTGTGTTCCTCAGAAATAATTTAAAAATTAAAGCAAATTTAATATCTTCTTCGAAATGTTTTTCGAGAGAGTCTTTGAAGCATTAAGAAAAATGTGCACAAGTTTTCTCATATCGAAATTATAACATTAAAATGTATACAATATACAAATTAAACATACATGGTGGTCATAAACTATAAAACAAATTATAGAATATGAGCAAATGTGACATAAAATTCGCGTCTTCGACTGGTTGTTAGGATAGAACTCAATTTTAAAATGTTTGTTTTAAATATTATATAAGGTGATAACAAAATAATTTCACAAATATTAAAGACTATATTTCCATAACCAAATAACTAAGATTATCAGTATAAATATCATAGTAAAATTATATTATGAAGTTTTATTTAAATGAAGACGAATTCCGTAATGACAAAAAAATTTATATTGAACACTTTACAAATTCACTTTTAACAAATTCAACTACTCCAATTGTCTTTTTTCTGTGTGCTTGTCATGTTGATCTGAATATACAATAAACAAAGAACCTTTTGTAGTGAAACGAAGGACAATCTTAGCGACATATCTTGACATATGACATCAAACAATAGGATTTCTTCTTAATAATGATATACAGAATGCCGCTCTAAGTTGTTTAGTAGCGGAAATTTGGGATATTATTTTATAATCGCCCTATAGTTTCTTTGTTTTTCTTATTTATTTTCATGGCAAAAAATATAATTAATTTGGAAGTATATAACCTTAATTATATTAAAACTAGCATGCCGTGGGATAATTATATTATGAACAGCCCTTCCCCCCCCCCACACACACTTCGTTGTAACTACTCAAATATCACTCTCTGTTCAAATAATTCTACCCATAGATGGCAGCACTACTTACGACTCGTTTAAAAACTGCTTAGAACTAATTTTTTTAACGCATTTAAAAAAAATGTGGTATTCAAGAGATATAAGTACGATTTGTCACTGCTTTGGGAAAATCTCCTGATTTTTCCTAAATCACACGTTAATATCCATTGTGTGTGAGACCCCCAAAAGTACCTTTACTACTAAAATAATATATATCTTAGCATAAATTTAATTTAATTGGAGTAATGGTAAGTATTTCTTTAGGTGAATTTTCCCAAAAATTATTTCAATGCCAAATATGACCATCTAAGCTAGAAAAAAAATTATTTATTAATAAATTTGGATCGCACACATACAATAATCATTACTTTGTGAAATTCTAAATTAGAAGTGTTTGGTAAAACAAAACATTCAAAATGAACGGGCCTCCAAAATTATTGAAAAAAGGACTACTTCTGTAAATGTTGTATAGCCAAGAATTGAAGGATGTTTTAAACTTATAAAAGACTGATATCAAGATTATACTTAGGTACTTTGACTTTTAATAATGCTAATTTTGTCTAGTCTTCTTTATTAATTTGTAAAATAAAGGACAAAGAAGTACCACTGTAAACTACAAATAAATAAAGTGTGTTATTGTATTGATAAGAGAGTAATTTTTCCTTAAAACCACCGGGTTACAATACTCCAATCTTGTTTTACAGTGTTTTCAGATAAGAATATTTGATGTGGAACAAAGTAACTCTTACTAATGTCTACATTATCCCAAAATAAATCCGAATTCATAAAAGACCCAAATTAAAAGTGGTTTTATTATATCGCATCCTTTTCGAAAAAATTGTAACTACCTAAAAATTACCTTAAAATTTCAGTATCTGTGATTTGTTATCCTCTAGCATATGATTAAACAAAAAGTTTTGTAAAAGAGTTACAAAGTAACCCATGTTTACGGTACATAAAAGTTCTTCAAACTTAATGTTAAAATTATTTTTCTATTACGATTTTTAAAACAATTATAAAATACAAGTAAAAAGACATAAGATTTAATTTTATATTGTTTTCTTTTACAAATCGTTTTTCCTGTTGTGATTAATTTTTTTTTAAAGAAACTATCCCTTTTATTTATGAATGGATGGCTTATTATTGACTAAACACAATTCTACGAGAAAGTATTTTGTGGAAAGAACTTTGCCCTCGCATTTTTAAAAATATCTCAAATATTTTAAGTTATTATTTCATTAAATTTAGAATTAATTTTTACGTATAAAAATAATAGTGATAATTTTTTTTTTATCTTTTACATAACTGGATGTAGAGTATGAAGGAGGTGGGTCTGGGATAGAAGGGGGTATAAAGATGTCCTCAAATTTCACGTAATATTCATTAAAGCACGTATTTTGAGAGTTTCTGTAGATAACGATGGTTTAGTTCATATATATGTAAAGTGCATTTTTGTCAAAAACTTCAGACAGTTACTAATCTACATTATTTATAACAACGGTACAACTTTTCAAATGACTTGACTGGGTTAATTGCCACTCAACAAATAAAATAGATAAATAAAATAATATCGTTAATATTCGAGGTATCTAAAAAAATTTAAAATATGACAATTGAAACTGAAATGTAACTATTAATTAAATTTACAAGTGCCATTAAAATACCTGATTTGCGCATTAGTATATGCTTCTACAAATTTGTATAATTGTACAACCTCCGCTTAATTTTTCTAGTTTTTTTTTATTTAAACAAAAATTGTCCACATTTGCGACACACACAATTATTATTTAATTGATATTTTCATTGCTTTACTACTTATCATTGAAGAAGCAAGCATGCATCGTTACATTGAAGTTGAATTAAAATCAAAATTCATCGCACGTCAATTTATCGAAAAAACCTTACTGATTTCTATAATGAATTAACTTTTCTTAATACTTGTTCCTAAGAACCAGGTAGATGTCTGATATACTGTCTGTTTTGATCATCCATCCCAGATACGACGGTCAAATCTTTTATTGTGTCCTTAAGCCTATTTGATATGGACTCGGTGTCACGTCAACAAAGTCAACAACAATCGTCACTATTCTCCTAAAGGGACATAAGAGATAGGCTGAAGATGTATTTAGTGTATGCAATGTGCCGATTACAGACTTTTGTCTTCTAGTTGCATATAAAGAAAGGTGGAATAGAAATAAAGGTGTTCCGGATAGTCTTACAGGGTTTTGTGTCACAGCAACTGAATGTTCTATTGTGAATAGCTGTTTTGGAAGATTTAAAAATGAATTTAATACAACCATTCCGCTATAATTTGTATTTTACAAACTTTGGGAATCATTATATAAAAATAACGGTTATAATTGAGCAGTTGAGATGCAAAAGCTGCTATACGCATGGAAAAGGTTTTTTGATTAAATAACGGTAAACTATGAAAATTTAAATACAATAATATTTTGTTTTATGAAAGTGATAAAAATATTCATAAATTATTTGCAAAAATGTCTAAATTCTCTATAGACTAATGAATAATTTATAATCCAAAGTATAATTTTCGCATGACTTGTTTTTAATCTGAAAAGACTATTTAACTGGTTGTTCAAATGTAAGTTCTGCCAGAAACAAAATCGCTACATGCAGATTTCGTTCAATCAAAAATCACGTTCGTCCAATCTCCAAAATCACGGCAATAACTGCTTTTGCATCTGTATAATGCTTGTTTATCTGTATCCCAATGACTGAATTTTAGGATTTTTATTAATAAATATTAGATTTTGCATTTTTATTTAACTTTAAAATTAAAGCCAAAGTTATGAAGTTCCTATTGATACCAAAATATAATGTTTCGAATATTTGGATATAACTGTTTATAAAAGTTTGTTACTTAAGTTGGAAGAAAAAAATTATGATAGAGAAAATACTTCAAGAAGGCAATAGTTATTATTTTTCAAAACTAATTAAAGTTTTAAAAAAAATAACGTATTTTTATTGAATTTAGAAATAAATAAATATTTTTAACCGATAACATTAATTTCTCCAAATTAACTAATTATTACATTATCCGGATTACATTTATATATTTTGAATGAAATATATATGTACGAGTTATAGGTTTACCCACAAGAAATTCTGCAGAATTGAAATGAAAGGCTTTGTCATTTGAATTAAAATTGAATAAACTGCTCATAGGGGAGCTCGTATTTCATTGGAAGGTAAAAGTTGTATGAAGCCGCATGAAATTTATTTATATATTCAGCTTCGAACAAAATAACCGAAACTTCGAAAATATTCCTTTAGGACTCCTTTTTTGAAAAATAACTAGTTCAGATGCTTAATTTGTTCCAGACTACACTAAATATAGTCAATGACAACATACCATTTACAAAGTTCGATAGGAATTAACATTGTTTTTATAGAATTAACTACATTAATCCAGCGCTATCGGCTAACTCAATAGTTAATGTGTTAGTACAAATCGAATTCACAAACATTATTAAATGCAAAGGTAATATTTTTTAACGAAATTAATAGGTAAATATTTATATTTAAAAAAAACAGGAAATGCTAATAGTTTATTTAAAATACAATGTTTATACAATATTTTTATTTTTCCACATGCAGCACGAGGTCGTTATATGCATTGGATGAACATGTCAGTATGATGTTAGTTTTCTTATTCTTACTTAGAACCTACACAACTGGAAGAATTCTTATAAATGAGATACGTATTTTTTTAATGTTTTAAACTAGGTTTGACTTAAATCTTTTTACAGTGTGTTTAGTGATTACTTAATAAATATAGTTTAAACTTAAATCATTATTATAGTGTTTTATATGTGTAGTATATTTGCGTGACCACAAAACGATTTTAACTTAAATAGTGTTTAATACGAAGTTACTATTACTTAATTCTATGATGTAGTATGATATTTCATAAAATTAAAACGTGCATTTTTTAATTAATCTGACTCCGCAGTGAAATAATGAATTTGTGAAACTTTAATAATTTAATATATCCTTCATAATGCATACTCCATTACCTTTAATTATAAATATAATTAAAAGAATATTACAAAAATGCAAGACCCGAAAACGCATAGTTTATTTTTTTTAATTATTAATAAATAATAATAAATAAAAAAACTGATGACGTATATGTAGAACGATTTTTTTCATTCATATAATTGTATTATCACAATTATTGATAATAAATTATTTATAATTGTACTTTAATAGTAATGTTTAATTTCATACACCACAAAAAAAACTTTTTAATTCCAAAATTGTTTTCTATTTTTCAGGTTAGTTTTTTATAACAAAATAAAGATTTGCGCTTCTAATAATTTTTTTAATACATTTTAATTAAATAGTTCGTTTATTTGAAGATAAATAAAAAATAATACTTTATTTACATATAAACACAGCTAAGAAATTTTAAGGTAATAATAAGTTAATTGCTAAAAAATATTAAAACATCGGTGTATTTATATTTAAAAAACTATTAAATGCATTTAAGTTATTTCAAATAAAAAATTAAATTAAAAAAAATATCGATGTTTATTAAAAGTTAGTTTAAGAGAATGTCCTGTTTCGTTTTTCTAAACAGAGAAAGACACTTAATTGAAAGTTAATTGTAATAGAAAGCATTTTTTATTATGTAATTAAACAGAAAAATAAACATACACTTAAGTTTGACTTTCGGAAAGACATATAATCAAATTAAACTGCCATTTTTTTTGTATATGTTCAAATTTCGTGTGTAACAGTGTTTCGAGTGGAATTATATAAGACACAATGACGTTTATCTATGGAAGATGAGACTTTTTATTAACTTTTAAATGAGAATCTTTTGCAACGGATAAATGTTAATGTCAGTTAATAAAAGATTTAAAGTTACATACAATAAATGAAACTATACCAATTAAATATAAATTTCAGCATAAATTTGGTAATAAAAATTTACAGATTTTTTTAATGTGAAACCGAAAATCATTTTTATAGTTAACAATAATTATAGTTATGACATTCTCGTATTTTATAAATACCAAATTAAAAACAAACTGTAGTTAATTTTTTATTTGACTCTTAAAGAAATGTAAGTATTTATGCTTTTTATTTTATAATCTAAAAACTCTAGTGTAATTACTTTAAAAAAAAATATTTAAGTGTGTATTACATTCTATAAAGTTGAATTCATTTTAACGTTTATTTTTTTAAAAAACACAAACTGCCCGCTCTTTACACAAGATTAATTTACAACGATACAAATTAAAAAAAAAAATCTTAGATTAAATGTAGAAAATTTTCAAATTTGGTTTTAACAGTTTAAAAAAAGTCTAATTCTTAAAAACTCTTTATTTAAAGATAAATACATTTTGGAATGGGACCAACATAGACTCGCTCAATAATGCTATTTTATAAGCATAAAAGTTGGTTCACAGAGTATAAAAATATGTTAAAACATATGTAAAAAATGCGTCAAAGTAAGAAAAGAAAGTTTAATTAACTTGGTTCATTTTGAACATATCTATAACAATGAACGGAATGCATATTTTTGAACTAATATTTTAAGGTTGTACAGTTTCATTAACATCAATAGACCCACATCCTTAGAGATTAACAAAAACAAAATTTGATTTTCATGTTATTCGGAAAATACGTCAGAAAACTATGGATGCATTTTACCAAAAGTCATCAAATTCTAGTAATTACTTTCATAGATATGAATAATCAAACAGATCACTCTGCATTTTTATCAGTACATAATTTTAATAAAAAATGAGCCACTTAAAAAGATGCATGTTTATTTTCATATGTGTTTGAACACTTAGAAACGTATGTATTTTTAATACCTACATGTTTTTTACAGACGATTCATAGACATGTGTATCATTATTAAGAAAACTTAAAAAAATTAGATTTGTAATTATGGAACAGCGAACATTATTTTATTGTAATAAACTTTCATAGAAATTAAAATTGGTTTTATATACTTTTTGTCATAGTTCCTTATTATAAATATTCCTAACCTATATATGAAACTTCATTTGAAAACTAGTAAAATATAAATAGCTGATCAGAAGAAGTTAAAGGAGAAAAGAAAACTTTCAAACAAATATAGATTTGACATTCCATAGTTAGACATTCCATAGATAGACATTTCATAGATAGACATTCCATAGCATCCATAGTTCAAAGCATCTTAATCACAATAAAAAACAAATTTTTAAAAACAAAAATGGGCAAAATATCAACAATAGCTTTCAAAAAGGATAGATTATTAAAAATTTGTCGAAGAAAATTATATTGAAAAGATGTACTTATATTTATGTATTTGTTTATAAGCAATAAATTTATTTAAGCATTATTATTTCATTTTAAAAGATATTCTGAACCTATTAAGACACTTGTACATTTATTATACGTAGGTACAATAAAAAACATTTAATATTAAACAAAGCATAAAAAAATAGTTTAAAATAAATTTTAATTTTGATTGTAATATCCTGTAGCAACTATTTGTGATACAAACCATGGTCCAGTAACCCTTCTGTTTTAATATTCTGTCGGTTTAAAATAGAAAATCTTGAAATACACATCTCAAAGGTAGGTTTGTAAAATGTTAAATATTTCTTTAAAAAATTAGGCGTTAAGATATTGTTTTCGTATTTTTTAAAAAATAAAATGGGAAGACCATTTATAACAACTAATAAATATATTATCCCATATATTTATCTAGTTTAAAGAACTAATATAACAAATACAGAAAAGCGTATTTCCCAACAAATACTTACAATTGGATTTACAGAACAGAAAATTTATATTAAAACGAAAATGTGAATCTAAAATTAGATTTCTTCTTCAAAAGTAAACTATTTTTATTGCCCAACTTTTTCTGGAATACCCTTTGTTACTAGAAGTCATGACGGGAATTCTTGAAGGAGCAACCACTAGTAGAACTTTCTGGACAAAATATTTTAGAGCAAAAATATAGGCGGGGCGTTCCATCGAGAACTAAAATGGCCCCTGGTGTAAAATCTAGAATTGGCAAAAATTTTGAATTCTTTTTTTTCCTCAAAAGGAATAACTGCATTTTCTCTGGAATGTATCAGAAATTGGAGTGATTTGAAAGCCCGAGGTTGGACGAAGAAAGCTTCTCTTTTTATAAAATATGTTTATGAAAGAAAAGTTGGGTAGGCTTAAGAGCTATTTTTCGATCTGTATTTACGACGAAATGACAAAACTTTCCGTAAAGCGCGTGTTGATGATAAAATCAACCGAAAATGTGTTTGAAAGTAGAGTGTTAAAAGTGCAATATATTATTTTTAAAAAATTATTTTAGTTCAAACTTAAAACGTACTTACATCTAAGAAGTAATATGTTTGTTATAATGTGTGTGTTCTTTTTGCTATCTGATAAATCTGCATAAAAATCCGGGAAAATTAAAATTTAGATACGATTTTTAAATTAATACAAAATTAACCAAACAATAATCAAGCAAGTCCACTAAAGTACAACAGGTCCATAAAAGTCCAGGGCGTGAAAGGCTCAAAAATGGTCTGTAGAACTTTTGCGTCATCAAGTTGTTTTCCGTTTTGTTGTTCAAAAATATTAGGCGTTGTCTGTGATATATTTTATTTCATAAAAGAAATAATTATAACTCTACTTTATTCCATACAAACAAATTTCAGTTAAACATAATTTATTGTATTGATATGGAATATAGCACTTATAATGCATATAAATGGAATAATTTATCTTGTACCGTAAACGGGTAAAACTTTGCGACTTTTATATTTTTCTTTCAACTGGTATGTTAACTGCTAATGCACAAAAATGCTTCAGATCCATCATAAACGATTAATCCTGTTATATAGTTTCACAATATGTGGAAAAACGACAACTTAATTAAACATTTATACTTTAAAAAAATAAAAAATAGCGTTTGCAAAGTTCTCCTTGGAAACGGGGAAACTTTACCAACTGTGTTAAAACTAATAAAATACACCAGAAAAACATTTCTTCAAACTATGAAACATCTTACACTAGTATTGACTCCTTCTTGAAAAGACAGGTATAAAGGAATAACCACAACTTAAATCTCACAAATTTCACAGTTCAAAGAAAATTAAAAAAAATTCGTCAGAAAAGGTACATTTGATGCGGTTTTCATTGAAAGTAGTGTTAATTATGTGTACGATGTCTTGTACTTTGAGTAAAGAAAGCTTCATCAGGCACGTTTGAGAAGTAAAACCTTTCCCTCGGTCAGTCATACGAAGATATGTCACCTCGAAATCCCTGTATCTGTGGAATTGAATGTGTAAGGATAAAGATGGCATTCAATCGTTGTAGAGGTACTCGGAAGGATTTAGTACTACTTCCTTCATCAAAGTGTGATTTGTTGGATAAATAAAATGCTTGCTACTTTTTTTCTTCGAGAAATTTACCACAACAAGTATTGCAAGCTTTAGTTGCTTAAGAACAGTACCATCAATTTCCTGGACCACATTGCCATTCATAATTTCTTCATGTCAATGGGTCTGAAAGTTATTTCTTTTACGGGCACCCCCAATACGATTCGTTGAAGAGGTACTCGGAAGACATTGGTCCTTCTCTAACAAGTATGGTTCGTCATCAGCTTCCCATTGTGCCAACTCAACTCCTCTCAATCTTCTCCTCTTCGTTGAACTATGGATACGATTCTTACCATAGGCTTGGAATAAATCAAAAGTGAATCACTAATTCTGGTTGTGGTGTCGGTTTCTTTATTTTGAATGGTTCTACGAGGAATATTATACCTTTCAGGCTGCTTTTTTACAGCTCATTTTATTTTTAACCACTGCAGGGACAGTAATTTTTTTTATACCTGCGGCCTCACAACTTGGTCTCAATGCGTCTTGGGTGCTGAACAACTTGTAAACAAACACAAAAATTGCACTATTTAAAAAATATATGAAAGAATTTGAGAAAATGACGAAATTCTAGATTGGCAAAGTTGGGCTCCTTTCACTAAGCTACCTGGTTATTGTCTTCCTGTTCACTAATCATTGCCCAGTTATATTATTAAACCTAAATGCAACATATAATCTACATCTAAAAGTGATTATGAAAGGTGATTGTTTGCTGTATTAGGAAAAAGTGTGTTTTAAATTACGCTTCGATGAAGGGGCAGGTCGAGACGCTTATGTAATAGATCTATAAACAAATGATATGGCTGAAAACGTGCGTTGTCAAGCACGAAACATAATATTTTTAAAAAAACTGGCAAAGTTATATCAGTTTACAATACCCTTGATAAAGTATAAATTTATTTTTATCTATTTTTTAACCACCTGAAGAATGAACAAATTGAATATTTGATGTAGAACAAAATCCATGACTTCATTACATTATTAGATTTTCTCAATTATGTTTTTTAACTTAGGTAAATACAAATAAATTTATAATTTAAAAACAAAATTGCAAAATAAATTAGTTATTTTTCACGTAAATTATATCGTCAAATCAGTACTACAAGTAGATAACGATAAAATTAGCATAACAATGGTGTGAATAGGGGATTTGTTTAAATAGCTGATTTGCAGTTATCTACCCAGCAAAAAAAGTCAGCAAACCTTCATCGAAATTGAAGGTTGTGTGAAGGTTTTATAAAGGATATTGAAACAAAAAACTGCTGTTTTTTGCAGTTTTTAATTTTCCTGCATAAAACCTTTAAAATATCTGCATTTTCCCTTCATGATTAAAAATTGAAATTTGTTTGCAGTTTTTTTATGGAGCTTTTTTGCAGTTTTTATGAAGGACATTGAAACAAAAACCTTTTATTTTATAGACCTTCAAAAAAACTGCAGTTTTCCTGCATAAAACCTTCAATTTCAAAATTTTGATGAAGGTTTTATGCTGTCTTTTTTTGCTGGGTAGTTGAAGTACTGACCTGACAATGTGTAATTTGAATAATTGGTAACGGAGCTGTCTCTTTTGTTCTTAGAAGATCGTGTCTGTGTATTACCCAATTTTTATATCGGTAATTTATGATCAGCAATATATTTGAAATCAGTGCTCTATAGCATTTACTTAAATGTAAATAATTGGGTTAATATTAAAATATACACCTCATAAAAAAATTAGGTAATGTATAAATATTGTGCACAGGTAATAACACAATTTAATATATTTTATTTGTGAAATACAAATCGTCAATAACAGTTAAATTATAGATATGGATGAAAATTAACATTTGTTTTAAAATTATCATTTAATTCCAATGGTAACAAGATATCGAATAGATTTGCATTGCAAATATGATCAAACTAATATCCGCGAGTGGATGTTAGCTTAAGGCTACAATTCCAATAGAAGTATCTCTAGTAGTTGTATCCTTAAAAGCATTTGGATGAATGGAAATTTAAAATAGTCTGAGAACTTCGAAAACCCTTTTTCGAAGAAAAGAAACTTCTACCTTCCCGCAAAGACAGCAAAGTCATCGATTTAAGAGTTAAACTCGTCGAAGTTCAAATTGACGACATCTATATTGAGTTTAAAACTTTCGCGAAAATGAAGTGCTTCGATTCAAATTTTGAAGTTTCCTGGCTTTAATATTAAAAATCGATATGTGTTAATGGTTTAGATTTACTGTTGAATGGTGGGATTTATTAACTCGAAAATTAATTCACAACTGAAGAGGCAAGTATAAGGAGGGGTTAACTAACAATTTTGAAAAAATTATAATTTTGAGGAAGGATTTGATTTTGTTTTAATTATGTAGGTAGATACAGATAAGTAAAAAGTATACGTTTCAGTTATAATGGTCCGATAATATTAAGCGAACTTGAAAGCCAAATGTGCAAAAACGCGCCAATTTTGTTAAGCTATCACCATAATCACGCTCACGGACGATGAAAAAGAAAAAGTATCGTGCCAATACTTTCCTTGGCGACAATCAATGGCTGCTCAATGGAAAGTGTCCCTTTTCTTCAAGATCGCTGTCAGTGAAAAAGCTGTTTATCTCGGAAAGAGATTTTTGTTAGTTAACTAACCCCTTCTTCCACTTCTCCGTTCACCTGCTAGTGCAATTGAATAATTTTCAACTTGATCGTACATCGTTGATTTTTTTTTCAAACTATTATAATTTTTTTATAGAAGAAACATTTTTAAGAAACTCTTTTAATAAATATAAATTAAAATTACCGCGATCAGATTGGAAATATTTGGAAAGCGACTGAAATCTCAATTAATAAAACAGCAATTTTTTAATTGGCTTATAACAACCCGCACTCGCAACCCTCTCTTCGTCGCTCTTCCCACAAATCTATCACGGGAATCTAATCAACACTAGTAAATTAACGAGTGTACTAACTTTAAGAAAATAAATTGACCGAGCTTTAGCATGGTCATGTGTTACCACGACCTTCCGGCATATCGTATGTTTGTAAATTTGTTTGTTACGCAGTCACAGACAGTTTACCCATTTTGCTACATCAAAAATAAGTAAAAAGTACTTATTTTTCAGTGCATTTGATGCTTATCTTTGCTCTGAATACATAAGCTCCAATTTTTTAAAAGGCGTGTACTCAAAAAGGAGTACTAAATAGAGTAAAAAGAGCAGATGCTTGCTTACTTACATAGGCTTCCTTCACAAATCACTTACAATAAATAGCGACAATTATGGCCAATACTTACTGGGAATCGTACCCATATTCTCGGCCACCGCAGTTCAATGCTTTATCCGTTAAACTGCGAGGGCGAGTTGAAGAAGTTATAAACAAAAGAGATATTAAAAACGTGTGTCAAAAAAAATAGAAGTAATATAATTGAGTTGTAATAACTCAGTTTTCATTTAAGCAATCGACATCAAGTAATGTAGAAAGCCATCTTTTGAATAACTATTTAAATTTGTCCGTTGGCTTTGTTTAGATAGCTTGAACAGAAGCTGTTTAGCAATAATAAATCACACTGCTCATTTTTAAAAAAAAGTACTGTTACTTACAATTGAGTACGTCATCACTCATGTAATTGTACTAAAAAAAACGAGTAGGGTCAAGTACTCCTTTTTAAGTACCTTTTTTCAGTACAGTTTTTAGATATTGTTTTGGTTGCAATGCGAACTGTTCCCAGACGCGCTATATATAATTATATAATATATATAATAGTGATATATAATTTATAAAAATATTTTTTTAAAGATATTTTTGACAATGTCTGTGGAAGATATTATTTTCTTAATTACAAGTTTCTGAAATTATCTGAATTTGTATTTCAAAACAAAAATAAATATTTATATTATCAGTCAACTAGGTAATTGCATTTCCCCATTTATTTGTATGGTTTGTGCTGCATTTAAACTTTCTAATTTGTAAATTAATTTTTTTAAATGTCGCAAGATTAAATTACAAATCAATGTTAAGCTTCAAGTGTTTCTTATAAACTGCTTTTTCAGTTGTTTAATAATTTTTTTTATTATAAAATAAAACACAGGAGTAAATGGAGTACTATTTTAATAGATTTATGTTAATTCATTTATTGTACTTTTTTTTGCTACAAATATAAACAGAACGCCCAAGGCTTATTTTCGGCAAAAGGAATCAATATTTTATCTTCTTTAAAAAAATATCAAAATACTTGATTATAAAAATGCTGATAAAAACTCCAATCAATAATAAAATTAACAATTGCAGCAAATAATAAGTATCAAGATGTATAAACTTAATTGATATATCAAATAAAGTTAAGAGGGCCCACAGCAAAAAATGAGAAAGAGAATAAGAGAATAATAAAAAAAAATATGTGTTTATACAATTAGTAAAACGTTATTTATCCTGAAATACGATTGAAAAATAACAAATTTAATGATTTAAATATTAAATATACGTTTTAAGTATTCATTCTTATTTGATTGACAGTAACATAATCTCAAGTCAATAAAATGTATTGTTTGGCTACACATTATTGTATCGTTGTTTTTTTTTCTTTAAAACGTATCAAATAAAATTAATATTAAGTTGTAAATACTTTGAAATTTACATCGTTGTCTGGTTGTTGTAATCAATTAAATAAGGTAAGGTGTTTGTTTTGTGGTCAGTTGTCAAATACAATAAATAAATAATAATTAATAATTTCATATAAATTTTTCAGTTGTCATTTCAAAAGGAATAATATTTTTTATTTGAATTCATTTTAAATTGTCATTTTTTATGTAAACTAATTGAGGTGTAATAAAAACTGAGCATTTAGTGTTTAAAATACTTTATAAAAGTTTTTTCGATGGTAAGTTGTTTGTAACACACTTAAAAGTATGAAAGACCGTTATAACATAACAAGGTTTTTTATTTACATTCGAGAGCTCGACAAACCACCTCCGTATCTGGTGGCAGAAGAAAGAATGATAACGTTACCCCCCGAACAAACATCAGGCACGACTGCAGCGCCACAGTTATTCGTACTTGACTTTTTATAAAAGTTTTGGGACAAAAAAAAAACCTATTTTTATGAACGTAAACTGCAGTTAAATCTAATTGTTACATAAAGCAGAAGAATTTTCGATAATATAAATTGTTTATTTCTCACACATGCTGAAAGATTGCGCTATATTTCGTACATTTCATTTCTATTGAATTTTAATTTCTATTGAATTTCAATTTCATTTCACCTTCATTTTAATTTCCTTCCAATTTAATTTCTACTGCTTTTAAATTTTATTTAAGTTTTTCCGTAATCAATAAATATTATTACTATTATTTATAACTTATACTAAATCGAATTTTCTCTTTGAAGCCCCCTCCCTCTAAGAAGCATTTCCATATCCTAAAGAAGTACGAATCACTTCAATAACGTGTAGTTTTGGAACATGTTGTGCTCATAACGTGGGTTTAAAATGTTTTGATGTCCATTTTTTTATCAAAATAAATATTAAACTTATTAATTCAAATAGATTATTATTTATTAATAATGCTAACTAAATATCTTGACATCATAATTTTGTAAGAATTCTCCAGTAATTAAGTCGAAATGACAATTGGAAGGCGTTTTAATTTAAATACAATATGTAATGATATAACGATCACATAAAACATAAATATTATACATTAGCAAAATGTAGTTGGTTTCGTAAAAATAACTGCAATTCTACACTTTATAATATTAAACGATAACATAGATTAAAATCTAACACAGAAAAAATAATATAATTATTTTAGATAATTAAATATATAAATATAATATAGATAAATGTTCAGGGAAACATCGTACTTTGTTTGCTATGTGGTCACAAATAATTGAATAATTAGCATTGATTGACTATTTAAATTCATGTTAACTATTATTTTTGCTGTGATTTAACTACTTTGTTTGTGTCTACTAAAGCTAATCGACTTGTTTAAAATATAAGTGAAGAAGTTGGTCAATAAAAAAAATGTATTATGCCAATACATCTATATGTAATACAACCAAATAATGACCATCACATTAATATGACCACCCTGTTTTGTTATTTGAAAACCTATAAAAAAATTATCTATCGATTGGACAATAACCAGACAACTAAAAGGAAAAGGAGCTGTACTTTTGTGTTATACAATGGTAGAAAAGTATAGTGTTTTTCGTTCTATCTGAACAATTTTGAACACTGGATTTGTATGGTTCTTACACCCACGCCTTCAATTGATTCCTTACTACTAAATTATTGCATTTTGAATGTATCCCCAGCCTGCCTATTTGACCTAGAGTTTCCATAGGTCGTGATACGTCCCACCGATTAGCCCATGGACCGCACGTGTGTGAAATGTCACGATTACAAGTACCCGCTTGTCACAATTCCATAATGCGTCTCAACTCTGGTTGGCCCCTCGTTTACGCTCCGACACTTTTCGAACCCCTGTGTTGTCTCAAGTGTCTTAAGTAGTCTCATGCGTGTTTGACAGAATTTGGATGAGATAGTCAGAACGGTTTCTAGTGGATGTGGTTATTGTTGAGTGAGATAATTATTAAATGAAATACTTTTGTATAATAGATTTTGTTTAAGTAGTGAAACACGTGACAAATGCCAATGTGTATAACAGGGTTTAAATTGTTGTAGAATTCATGTGTCTTTGACATATGTTAATTTAAATAAGTATTTTAAAAGTATGAAAATCTCTAAGCTGTTTGCAGATATATAATTAATTGTCTGTGAATCTCCAGTTTTCTCATCAATGCATATGTATATTGGATTTTTTTTAGTCAAAAGCATTTTATAAAGCTATTGAAATAATTAATAAGCTATACTATATTTATACTATAGTTTCAATAATAATCATTTATTAAATTTTAAAAAATCACACTTCAGTGTGTAATGAAAATAAACGTTTTTATATTATACCTGTATCTTTTCGTGGAAATGCACGATTATTAAAATTACGAAATTTTATATGTGCTTACAAACAGTTATTTTATAAACGTTAACAAACATAATATTTAACCATATATATACATACAAATAACCTCGTTTTTTATATTACATAAAACACAAAAGTTTAAATGGAAAAGATTCATTCGTCTTATTTTCACTCTATATTTGTATTCAGTAAAATAAACAAAAAAAACGAACGATTCGAACATGTCTTCTCCCACTCCTCGCTATTACAGAGATTGAATGAAAAGGATCTAAAAGAAATATATTCGAGATTTGTTAACACTTATGACAAATACCATCCGACAGATTTGGACTTATCCATCATTTGCGAAGATGACGTCTGGAAGAAGGATTTGAATATTTAGGATTGATGGAATATCTTAAAAGAATTCCTTATGGTCGTATTTTGTGTGTCAGATTGTTCAAAAGCTTTGCTATTGAGCTTTTGTAGAAGTAAGGGTATCTATTTTTAGATGTGTAATTTTTTATTGAATATTCATCTGATTTGGTAAGGATACTATTAAATATATACATACAAACGATATTATGTTCTATCTAAAACAGTAAATAATTAGTTATCTGGTTAATTACTTCTAAATTTTTACTGAATATGTTTTGTTTTAATTGATTAATCATAATAATAGGGGTAGTTATTATTGTTAGATATCTAGAAACCAGTTAAATTGTTTCGCATCTATCTTTAAATTTTCTTTCATTCCAATTATATTATATTTACCATGTTATTTGAAAAAAAGTGTTTTAGTTTAAAATGTGTTTAATATGTTGATGCTTTATAACTAAATACTTTCTATATCTTAGTAAAAATTTTGTGGAAATATTATTTGTAATCTTAATATTACAATATTTAACTTATTATTACAATATTTAACTTATTATTACAATATTTAAATTAATATTACGATTGTTAACAATATTTAACTTAATATTAAAGTTTTCTTAATATTATATATCGTTAAATGTGAATCAGCTAAAAGTGGTTTTGTGAATGGTTTCTCCAAAATAATTTCCAACACATTCACCCATTTATTTTGGGATACTAATACATATTTATCGTAAATTTATAAAACTTAAACTCACTTTCTTATGGCACGCAAATTTGAAAACTCATGTAGTTAAAAATGTATAGAAAACATTTAATGTAATCTCAATATTTCTCTATATTTCAGATCTGAAATATGTAGTGCATTTTTAAGTTTAAACTTTTAGTTATTTACACACAATTATTTTTCAATTAACAATTTTATATTTTGCTAATTTATCTAGATTCTAAATTATGTTTAATGTGTGTAACTGCACGGTATAAAGAATTAAAGTAGTTTAAAAATCTTAACTCTATATCGGCGTGCCAATGTTACAACTAGACAATCCTATAGGAAGTTTAAGATTATTAGATACAAGTTCCTAATTGTAGTACTTACCCGTAAATGCATCATGGGGTGAGTTTTTCAACTAGGAAATTATGAAATTATATGTAATACTTTAAGGTGTACGTATACACTTGAATGTTTTTTTTTTATTTATGAATTTAAAAATCTAGTTTTTTCGTGTAGGAAAACACCTTAAAAATAGTGATGAATCATTTAAAAAAATTCTGAAAAATATAAAATACAAATTACCTAATTAGCATTTTATATGTTAATTAGCATGTTTTTTCAAACGTGATTACGCAAGTTGTAATTAATCTAGAAGCATAATTTTTGTTGGAAATTACTCGCAGTATCTTTCTTAATGTTATGACCCTCCAAAAAGATTACAGCATTTAAAGTGTTTTTTAAATAATTTTTTACCTCGACAGTCCCTAAAAAAACACTTTTTTATTCAAATTTTCAACTTTAAAATTCTATTAAAAACTTGAGTTATCATGTTTCGAATGAAGGGACATATGTTAAAAATACAATTCTTCAGAAATCAAGTGTAAAGTTTACAAAACATATTGCCATTGCAAGCGCGGCCATAGAATAAATCTTTGTAAATAAAAAAGTGTTTGGAATATTTATTCAATCTTGGTATCATCTGAAAGATACTGAATCGGGGAATACTATAGAACCAAAAAAATATTTTGGAAATTTTGGCCGATTTTCGTTTTTTATAGTGTGTATGTACACCTTAATCTTCCAATGGCATTATCTAGTTTTAGCACAAACCAAATGGTATGTAGTTGCACATTCGTTCACAAACGTATTGACAGTTTAATAACCATTTTTATATTTAACTAAACAATTCACAAAGGCAAGATAATTGGTTTAAAATAACAATTAGAAGAATATTTTGATAACAATTTCTTTAAAAGAATTTATTTGAGTTATTCTACTCAAAAGTTACGGCTACTTCAAACCTAAAAGTTATTAAAACTAGATTATTTCTTTCAAAACTCATCGTGATATAATATCGAATAGAAAAATTATATAGGATTATAATAACAGTTTCGACCTCACATATTTTTGAAATCGTTAACTATATTTTTATTCACTTCTGCTGTCTTACCAAGTAAACAATGAGGTTAAGATAAATGAGATAAGTACAAAACTGTAAAATAAATATATCAGTTAATTAAAACTATTTATTTATTAAAAGTATTATATTAAAAATATTAAAAACTTTAAGTATTTAATTTCCAAATAAGTTAATGACTTTCCTTTAGTAAATTGAAGTATGGTATTGTTTTCTAAAGTAATAAGATTAAATTTTGTTAGTTATAATTAAAATATCACTTCAATATTTTTGATTTGAAGCACTAAACACAATTATTTCAAATATAAAAAAGATTTTACTTTTACATTTCTGTGATTAAAATTATTAGACTGGGCACCTTTTCTAAAAGTCTTGTGACTAATATACATATAATACGTAGTTTACTATACGTACAAATTAATATAATTATCTTAATGCTCATTACTTATCTGATAACAAGTACTTTTCTAAACTATACTCCTGATCATAATTTAGCCAGCAGCTGATTCAATTCCTGAGAGATAAATATGATGTATATTTGTTTATATTATATTAGTTATATAACAATTATTAACTAATTTCAATGTGACAATGATGCAAAAAAATTCAAGAGCATTGCTAATTTTTAATAATAAATTTATAAGAAAACATCTTCCGTCTGTTAATAAAACTTAAATATATTGTTATACTAATTATGTTGTAATGATTGCATACCACTCAATTATTGTATGCTTTGAAAATTAGTCTTCTATCAGAGTGATCATTCATTAATTTGAAGATTACTAAACAGTTCATCAAATAAAATTGACGATCAACCTTTAAGATCTAGAAAAAAACATTCCGGAAATGAAAAAATTAGTTCTCATATAATTCTTTTATATAATTATCTATCACATGTATACTTATTTACAGATAAAAGAGACGTTACGACACTAAGGGGAGTTCAACAAACATATAAAACTGAACACTATGACACTTAAAATCACTTTTAAAAACGAATCTTCTTTCATAGAATTGTATAAAAATACTTTTTCAGATACGTGTTATAAAACTGCTTTATGCTCAAAAGTAAATATAGACTGTTAATGTCAGTAAACATACACAAATAAAAAATTATGACTTTTTCCCTTTAGAGCAAATATTTTTCTTACCTAAAATAACTAATAGTACTACACACGATAAAGTACCATTAAAAAGATAAATAATTACCTAAAAAATATATAACACTTCGAATTGATCTTTATTTTATTCATATTTATTATTTTTAAAAGCATTATCAGTAATTATCATCAATACACAGTTAAAGTATTTACTTGATGAACATTTCATGCAAAGTGCACCGAATTTTTGTATGTGTACGTAATTCTAAAATAATATTTCGCAATACTTTGAAAAATAGTTACATACATATAGTTACATAACACCAAGGTAATTAGGCCAATACATATATTATGTATTGGCCAAATATGTCAATTTTAACACCTACATTTCAAAAGTATTTTAATTTAACAAAAATTTTTTTTTTATTATACTTGGCTTCCAAAGTTTTTAAATTTTTGTATATTTAAATAGTATTACTAGTTTAGAAATATATAAATAAACTTCTATTTATCGATTGTTATAAAAAGTTTCGCCTGTAAACCAAGTAAACTAATAGTTTTGAGAACAGTAAACCGGGCGGCCAAAAACAATTAAATAAATAACAAATATATACTTCGATTTTATTAATTTTTAGCAACATCCATGCCAAATCTAAAATAAATCGAACAACGCATTCGATCGTAAATGCGTAATAAATAAATACATTTACAAACAAACAGATGCAGTGTTCAAAGGTCAAATTAAAACAGAGACATCCCTAACGCTCGGTTAATAACACAAATGTGTAGAGGATTCCAATTGAAGACAGTAGACAGTTTAAATTAAAGTTCACTCAACGTTTTCTAGAATATTTTTAAGCTTATTTCACTCTATTGTAATTGGTTTCCTTTGCTTTCTTAATCTAAAAGATTTATAAAATAATAAAACATTGTGATACATATGATATTTATATGAGTTTAAAAGTTAGAAATATTTGTGTAAAATCAATATTTTAATCATATAATGTATATGTTTGAGACTCCAAGGTAAATAATTTTACCAAAACTCGTGTAAAACTATCAGAATAAAAGTAAATATTTTATTTTTAGTTTCCGTCATTAAGACTAGTTTATTAATTAAATAGGAAATTTAAATTGTATGTTTAACATTTATTTTAAGTAAACTTGTTGAATCGTAAAATTATATCAATTAACTATTTACTGAATTTTTTAACTCATTCTCAATGAATATCAATTTAAGCATAGACGATAGAACTTTAGAGGACTATTAAGAAGTCATTACAAGTTTTGTATGCTTAAAAACAGTATTTTATTACTTACAATTGAAGATTATGCATGGTCCCTCAAAATTTATAAATTTCGTAATTTTAAAAATGGTTTTCCTTGAACAATTGTACAGTATAAAATTTATTTTAATACATTTATGATAACGGATTATATGGTATTTTTTTATTATTGTGCGATTAATATTATGGTTATTGTATATGTTAAAGTCTTTAACAATTTAAAATGTGACATTATTGCAGGGGATAGAAAAATATGTTCCAGAAACCAGACAAAACTATATTCCTTTAGAAGTAATATTTTCCTCTCCTTTACAACATCAAAGAAAGTCGAGTATTTTTTTTTATTGAACTTTATGTTTTAATCCAAGAAGGAATAGCTTTTGTTATTACATAAATCTTGGACAAAACCACATTCGCCATTCGAAATTCCCATCCTAATACTATTTACTCCATTTCAACCAATCGTAAAATGATATAGAGGCAGCATCTACAGAACATAAGTCACGTTTCCATTGACGTTATAGCAGAAGGGGAGAAAGGAGGCCAATCCATCTTTTTTTATCAAATGGTTAAAAAAAATCGAAACATGCATGTAGTCTGTATCTAACAGAAGAAATCGCTCTTAATCAAAGAAAGAGAACTCAAACAAAATTTAATCATTTTGAAAAGGGAGGGGATTTCTTTATTCGATTCGGAAATGTTTCGCTACTTAGCAATGTCCCGGGTTTTTTTTTAGAGTCCCAGAAGAGGTTGGTACTTTCTAGCAATTTCCGTTCGCGTAGCGTGGGTCCCGATGCGACTTTATTTCTAATTAGACGACAGAAAATAGTGTTGAATAATTCCAATACGCATTTACTGTAAAATTACAGCAGATAACTGGAATATAAACTTACTTCAGATGAGAAATATAGTGTTGATATATTCATCATATATCAAATCAACATTTATTAAAACGTATATAATGTATTATAATGTATGCATGTAACGTATATAACATATTAAAATGTATGCATGTATGTATGATTGTATGTATGTGTGTGTGACAGTGTGCTGTCACACGTTGCAATTTTTATATAGGGATCTGACCTATACTGTACTTTGTGCAATTTGGTCAGCTGGCTAGACTGACTTCTCTAATTTTATTACTGTGTTACAATGTGGGGAGAGTTACGTCACTGAGCTATTTTACAACCATACCAGGATTGGTTAGGAGGGTTGATCCAGATGGGCGGAGCTAATCTCAATTGGTGGATTTGGTAATTCATGCAGAAATTCAGCCCCCATCCCAAGACACCACCGTGGGAAATTCAAGATTTCCCACATCACTTACAACTCTGCCTTTGCCCAAGAAATACGAGTAAATTTTACTCCATCGACTCCCGTCCTCATGACCATCACCGGAAAAGTCCCGATGTCATGAAAAGCTGGAAAAGAACAACGAATGACAACGCCCTGAAAGCCAGTTAACGACGAGCCACTGGAGACCAATGCCCCTGAAGCCGGATCTCTACGAGGCCACTGCATCACCGGAAAAGTCCCGATGCCATGCTAAGAAGCAGAATCCCCACTTCATGTCAACGCCACTGAAAACCGGGTCATCTACGAGCCTTAACAAACCGATAAATCACCTCAGACGATAACTCTCCTCACCAGTACACGTGAGTCAGTTTGGCATAATATTGCACATAACCCGCTCCAACCATGAGTTTCTTCTACTTAATGAGTTTAATGCTTTAATGAAGCACCATTTAAAAGTAAATTATTTGTATGTTATGTATTTCTTCCAAACCAACATTATTCATAATAAAAACAAAAATTAACACAACGCATACCAAAAATGTACTAACCGCGACAACACACTACGACAGTGTGTATGTATGATTGTATGTATGTGTGTATGTATATATGTATATATATATACATATAATATTAATTATTTTTTCTAAAATGCTAACATATATACTTACATTAAATCCTCCTATATATTAATACTAATATCAAAAAATATATCTGAATTGATTGATCGTAATACAATATTATATTAATAATAAAACTACGTTATTAAAATACAAATACAACGTTAAAATACGCAATAAAAATCCGTATAATCCATACATGTTTCGGGAGATACATTTCCCTTCATCAGCGGAAAATGTAAAAGTCTGTGTGTAAAAAAATATAAATAAACCCAGAAATTTAAAGTGTTGCCAAAGAACAAAAAACTATTTCAATCGGTTGGAGTTAAAAACTGTGTGCCAACAAGCGGGAAATACTGGGACCGCAAACGCTATTTCCCGCTTGTTGGCACACAAAATTGTTAACTCCAACCGATTGAAATAGTTTTTTTGTTTTTTGTTCTTTGGCAACACTTTAAATTTCTGGGTTTATTTATATTTTATTACACATAGACTTTTACATTTTCCACTGATGAAGGAAGATGTATCTCCCGAAACATGTGTGGATTATACGGATTTTTATTGCCTATTTTAAAGTTGTATTTCTATTTTAATATTCTTAACGCGATATTCTATTAAGACGAGTTTTTATATTCAAACTACGTTATATTTGAAATAAATACGGATGCTACAACCATGTTATATTGACGGTAAAAATGTGTTACTTTTATATTTAAAATCAAATTATACTTTATAAATATGCGTATTTGTATAACAGTGCTTAAAGCCAGTTCAATACTAATATATTAGGAAAAACGGTTTAAAAGTACCATGTCACTTTGTTGGATTTTTAATAAGACATAACCGGGGAAAAGTAGTCTCAAACGTTTATAAACTTGTTTTAATATGATGAATTGACAAATAATTTTGTTAAATTTTTTTTTTAGTTTTAATCTTATCAAATATGAATGAATTACCCGTTCTTCATTAATAAAATAATAGAAGCAAAAAGTCATGAGTACAATTTTAGGTAACTTTATTACTATTCACATCTAAAAAATAACAATACACCACGAAGAAAAAAATATGTTATTTGTATACTAAAAAATTCACAATTTATCTAAATCATTAATTAGTAAGCCAATTGGAGTAACCAAGACCTACGAAAAACATCATCTTTTTTACAGAACTAAAGGTATAAGAATTGGTCATTATAGTTGTTTATGTATACATTTATATATACTTTGGTTTTTTACACGATTGATAATTGTTTTACAAAAAATTTTATATATTTATTTAACTTTCGATTACGCTCACTATACATTTAATTTCAGAAAAATCCCATATAAGATATTTGTTAATTATAGAGTCTCTTTTTTTTAATGATTCCCAACCTCAGATAATATTTTTTAAAGTTGTTTTCTTAAGGAGGTGCAGCTTTTATGGGACCTCAATTTCCTCTGTTGGAATTTTAATTGTATTGCTAAACATATATTTCACAAAACAGAATGACTTCACATGGTAAATTTAACTCTCGAACAACTGGGTACTACTAATGAACATTACAAATAATGAGCTGTTTTATTTGTGAACTTCAACTCGCAATATTCAAAGAAATAAATGAAACTAATCCTTAAAAACTCTACTTCAAATGGAATCATTTCTGAAACAGTAATGACTATTTTTATGCTGTAACTAATTATTTGCATGCTACGTACTATAAAAGTTTGCTTTTTATTTCAAATCAGTTTGAATGATTTCTTGAACTTGTAATTTTCAGTTTATTATTAAATAAGACAAATTAATCATTGGATGGACTAGAAATTGAATGAAGGTTCACGGAAAAAACGACGAGGGTTCACTTTTCTATAATTATAGATGTTGAAGTTTTAAGTATGAGGTTGTAATTTCATTGAAATAAAGTGTAAAACGATGACATTCCGTAAAACACCTATACAAAATACATATTGTGTATGTCTAAGAAACATATTTTTATTCAATTTCTGCGAAAAAACTCCGGATGGACTGTCATCGTTTTTACTTTTACCCAAGACTCCTAATATTTCAAAAAGATATACACCTGAAGCTCATCATAATTATTTCATTTGTATATGACAGTGGTTCTCAACCTTATGTCTCTCACTTACCCCTTTATAAAACTTTTAAATTTATCAGTACCCCCTTCTCTCATAGCCTTTTTCATCCATCCCTATACGAACAATAAATGTTTTTGTTTGGCAGTAATTGTTCTTAGATTAGCTGGCAAATTAATATATTGTTTTCGCGTATCCACAACCGAATCACCACGCAACCCCAGTGGTACACATACCACATATATGATAAAGACAACTTATCCCTTTTCACTAATAGGCTCTGTCCATATTTAACACAAGTCTTTTCTATTTGATTAGTTTGGGGGAGGGGTTGATGGAAGATGCCAAATGCGACATAGGACAACTAATTGCATTACACGATGCTTCTTCTTTTTCTATATAACCGTCAATATAGAATACACTTCTTACTGGAGCCTTACTGAATCATATAAGTTAACAGCACTTCTATAGATTATAGAATAATCAATATTCCAAATTAAATAACAATATTGGCAATTTCGCAGATACTGCAATTTTCAATTATTTTTATTAAACGAAAATGTGTAAATTCTACACAGTTCACAACCATTTGCTTAAAAGCGATATTACTACTAGATAGTAATGCAGACATCAATAGGTTTTCATGTATTTCCAGATACTTCGTTTTCACACTTGTTGTTTAAAAGCAATCTGTTATCATTAAGTACATTTTCCATTATTTTTACCAGCCTACCGCAGAAAGAGGATAAATGTGTTTGAACTGTATGTCACTTTGTGCCTGAGTTCTTTTCACCTCGCGTATCGCTTAACTTATTTAATAGATAAGAACTAATTGAAGTATAAAAAGACTGTCGTGATTCCGCGAGTATTATAGATTAAATATTTTTAGTATAAAATATATATGTCGGGTACTGCTAGTTGCTTTAATGTTTAATATGAAAAAACATATTTCAAAATATACCACTTGATACCAAATGAAAAAAAAATTAAGTAGATCATTCTTCCTCTCTCTATCTTCCTGTTTCTCTCTCTTTTTTTTTCTCACACTCTACTAAATAAAATCATATTAGCATTTTTTATAAAATTTGTAATATCGAAATTTTAAAGTATTACTGCTGTATTCACGCATGCTCAATATCGAAGCTTCAAAGAACTGTCCCTTTCCATTAACAACAGCAACTTGAATAATATATATAATCACCTTAGCATTATCGGTTATCGAGACATTTTGATTGCAAACATAAGAACAAACAAAACAATTAGTAGTTCTGGAAACAGTAGCCCTCGTGACTAAAACAAATAACACTAAATAAATAAACATATACGTCGATTTTCATAACTTCAAGCAGCATTCAGACCAAATTTGAAGAAAATCGAACAATTCCTTTGGTTGTATACGTGAAAGATATACAAACATACGAAATGTTTGAAGGTTGAATTAAAACAGGTATCTCGCTTAATCTCGGTCAGCAATTTAACTCTTTTTAGAATTTAAAACCTCATAATCCGATATCGATTAGAAACAAATAGCACCATTACCCTCTATTTTATAAAAGTAACGTAAAGAAATTAAACTATACCCAATAATTACTTTTCTCAATCTGGAAACATCCATGTTCTTTTAGAATTTCGAGGTAAACGTGCACTTAGGTCATAAAAACTGCATCTAAACACAATAAATAAAATCTTTATCGGCGCCTATTTTACGTGTCACAACGCCTGTATACCTTATTTCCCCCAACCAAAACAACTTCAATGATTTTCCTAACGCATTTCATCACCCAATATTCCAAGCGCACCCTTTTCCCCCCCTTGCTCTCCTGTCGTGCCGGAAAAACAACCGAAATCAGTGCGGGGGCATTCATTCAACGAAGTAAACGAAGAACCCGCCCCGGTATTCAAGAGAGCGTGATCTGGTCACACATGACGCTCAGCCTTATAGTTTGTTTGTTCCGGTCACCATAGAGACATTCGGTGTTCCAATAGACAGTGGACCGATTTCCTTTGCCGTTTTTTTTATTATTTTTATTCCGCAGCAAATACTTTCTTCCGCGTCATTTTCAAACCTTCAGCTCCTTTTCCGATAGAGACATCGCAGAAGATATGACGGAACTGAATGTTCTTTTGGAGAGTACGCTAGATTAGAGTTTTGGGATTGGACATTGAAAAGGTAAGTGTGCGAACACGTGTGGGATTCTTCATTCAGAAATCCATCATGGGAAAAGTACAAAGTTTCAACGAGTTAAAAAAAAATATGTACAAACTAATAAACCGATTTGAACTTTCAGAGTCAGTCTTTATAAGAAAAGGGTCGAAATTTCGTAGTATCGTTGAAAGGATGGTTTATTGTAGTTGGCAATTGAGTCGCTCAGTTGCAAAACTTGTAAAGAACCATCCAGAGTTTTTTTATAGGAATTGAACAACATTTTTGTAGAGTCTAATTTTTTATCTAACTGCTTTAAATTCGGCATTTTAACTATTTTAACCCAAAAATCCATTAAGAATCCCATCTTATAAGTACTTTCCTAAACTTGGTATAGTTTTTTCGTTATTTAACAACTTTTTGGAGGTTTACATAGTTTTGCTGCATTAAAAAGGATTTATGAAATTGTTCATCAATATACAAATATATTTCCCTCACGTGAAACAGTGTTGCCATTTTTCTTCATAAAAAAGTAAAATATATTGATAGGAGGCTGGTATTACTGCAAAAATAACAAAGCAGAAAAGAGAAAGGATTTAAACTGTTGAAGTGAAACCAAGTGCATGAAGGAATATAACATGTTTTGACTGAGGTTGAAGCAGATGGATTTAAATTGTATTCCTCAGCAGTCGGATTTTAAGAGTTTTGAAACAGTATCAGATTTTCCAAGCTTTTTTTCGAAGGTTTAGAAGTATTTCGCAACTGTTTGGGCTACGAACCCCTCACAGATAGATTCAGCGAACAAAACGGCAAAAAAATCCCGATTTTCGATTTTTCGGATTTAACGAGTTTTGCAATTGGTCGATTAAATTACAATAGGGTTATATAAATGGCGTGATTCGTTAAAGTATAAGTTACAAAATATTTGAAGAATGCCTAAAGTTGCCATAATGATTCATTATTATACCAATAATTTATACCGTGGCGTTTTCTTTCATTTTGGATAAATACATTATCTCGGATGCAAAAGCTGTTTGAGTTTAGCAATGGTGTAATCGGAAGAAAGGTGAGCTCATAATCGAAAATTGCGAGTTTGTTTCACTGTGTCAACTAAAGATTCGCCCCTTAGAGGGAACTGATGTACGTTAAATTTGTGGTACAAATGTCAATACGTTAATCATGCTATGAGGTAAGTGAAATTCAAGTACAAGTAAAGTTCTCATCATCTGACCATTGGTAGAATTTAAAATGCATTGTTCCCCAATATTTTATGTTGGATAGATGCTAAACTGTCTACATTAGCCATTATGTAGCTCTAGTGAGACTTAAATTAAAGAAAAATATTGTTTGCTATTAAGTGTGGCGGATGGTCATACAGAAGAGTTTTCTGAGTACTTTACAATCTTAGTGCATTCATTCAGGCAGATTTTCAGTTAGAAAATACAAAAGTAATATATAACCTTGAATTTCATCTTAGCAATATGATTTAAGCTATGGAACTTAAAATATATTTTGTCAAACGAATAGAAATAAAGTATTTTTAATTGAACTACGTTACGGAAAATTGCAATAAAAGTTTTTTAAATAAATTCTCAATAAAAAGTTATGCGTCGAATCATTGATACAAAAGTAATTTTCAATGAATTAATAATCGATGTATCTTAAAAAGGTATTAGATATAATTTAAGACTTTTAAAAACGCATGAACTTTAAAATAACGTTATTGATATTAAAAAATGTGATTGAAACTATAAATATTCCGTTTACGTAGAAACATCTTAAACCATGATTTCAGTTTTTTTTTATTTAATCATTAAATCAATTTTAATATTTCCCAAGTAATTATATATTTTTATAAAATAAATTGTACTTTGTGATTTTTAAATGTTCTGAGTAAAAATTATCTTTATTTATCTTAATAGAAAAAAAAAGAAGAAAAAAAAACATTTTAAAAATTTCTCTGACTATGCAAAATTACTTATATATACTTAATTATCTCAGAAACGTAATGCTACTTTAAACAGACTAATCTCAGTAATGTTAAAATAGTCAAAATAGTGGTTAAATATTTTTATACAATATTAAAAAAATTTATAGAGTGTAATTCAAATTCTCTATTCTAACATATATTTACCAGGATTTCAGTGTAATATATTATACAATTCAATATATTTTCTACTTTCTTTTCTTTTACGCAATAGTTTAAATATACAAATACCACTAATAAACCCGTAAATATAATTAAACCATTTCGATTATCTGTACAATTTATGGAAAAAAATTACTGTTAAAGGAAATGGGAAGACCATTTCCACTTCCTTCTTCATGATTGATTATCAATACGTTTCCTGGGTTAAGGATTCGCTTAACAACAAGGGAAATAAAATACTGCCAGGAATCAATATAAACGACTGATAGCCCCATCAAAATTTTACTAAATGTCCGGAAAACTCTTAATTTCAAAGAGTTATTCAAGAGAATATTTTTTTTATTGGAATTTTAATTAACATTATATTATTATATAATATTGGAATTTTAAATTCATATATATATATATATATATATATATATATATATATATATATATATATATATATATATATATATATATATATATATATATATATATATATATATATATATATATATATATATATATATATATATATATATATATGTATATTGTATATGTATATGTAGTATATGTACATGTATATGTATATGTATATGTATATGTATATGTATTTGTATATGTATATGTATATATATATATATATATATATATATATATATATATATATATATATATATATATATATATATATATATATATATATATATATATATATATATATATATAATTCGATTTTTCTTTCACGTATTTCATTTCATTAATCGTATATTTTATATGTAATTATATTTTTAAAAAAATAATTTTTTGAATATACTTGATTAGACTTGTGTAGAAAGTGGTAACTATAGTATTTAGAAATATCATTAGACGTATAATTGTAGCCACTACTAAATATTTTATTTATTAAATACTGTTATCAAGATATATAGCAAATAGTACGGCATTTTAAATGTTTTTAAATTTATTGTGACCGGTAAAAAAAATGTCAACGTCAAACGGTAAGAGTTTGTTTTGAAAAGTTATCTACATAAAATACAATTTCAATTGTCTAATGAATATTCAAGCTATTCAACTTTATTTAAGTGAAATGTTGAAAGAGGAACATGAAAGCATCACATTTAACCAATTCACGCATACAAAAAATAACTATTTCTTAATAATAGATCTAGTTTGCAAGTAATATAGATTTATATATAGAAAATATTTTAATCTGCAACATTCTTTATGCATACAAATTGAATAAGAAAAATCTTTAAGTTCTACAAAAATAGGCCTTAATTGGATGTAGTTGATACTTACACACTACAGCTATAACATTAGAAAAATTTGCAATTGAGGACAGTGTGGCAAAAGAAGACTGGTTAAATCTTTTAATGAGAGAGTTATCCCATATTTGTCTTTGTTTGTTCATATGGTAATACTTGACTAGATACATACAATGGAAAAAATTACTAGCCATTATGTTAGTCTTATATTGTTAAAGAAAGGGCTACAAGTGCGAAATTTCTATTGATAAATAACTTCTTATGCCAGAATAGCTATTGCCATTTAGATTGAAACCCAGAACGTTGGAATAATAAGCAATTTATTAAATTTTTTTCTAGTAGTGCAAAGTATTGAATGCTAGATTAAATTTTAAGTAAAATTCAATAATTCGTATATATTTGAACGTAGTTGTTGTTGAATTAACGCATAAATATTAAATTTTTTGTCATAAATATTTTAATATCTCTAATTTTTTTGGCAATTAAAATAATTTATTAGTTTGTCTATTTCGGTATATGTCACAGATACATAACATAAATAGCCGATTACTATTCCTGGTTCCTAGAAAAACTATACGAATCTTCATTTGAATTATGTGTTATAGTTTGTAAGGTTCCTGAATACGGACAAAAACATATTCTTAAGATAAGTGAACTCAATCTTCCATTGGGCTTCTGTCTCGCTAAATCCGAAACAGATTATTATTTTATCAACAACTAATTATAATAAGTGCAAAAACAATAAAAAGTGCAAAAAAGTACCTCTTTCCGTATCATAAACGAATGAAAAAGAGTGATGTTTGCCTTATTTCCATCAGTGAATCACTTTCAGTTTATTTTACAATGCAGGGACACGTTTTCACCACTGAATACGTATCCTCCTAAAAGTTACTCAAAATTCTACTGAAACTTGAAATATTAAATTTCAACTTTCGTAAACTTCAATGAGTATTATTCGATGGAGAATATTTTATGCTTGTTGTCATCCTACGTGGAGATATTTGTTTAACAGAATTTTCGTATGTGTATGGATATTCACCTAAATACCTTGCGTCTGTTTTCAGATGTACGTGGGTTAAAGTTTTAACGTAAAACAACATTATGTATAAACCTTACAGCAGAAAAAATGTCTTTATACTTCAAACATATTTATCTGGAAGGTGGCTCAAAATCATCTTAAATATTTTTGTCGTAAGAACATTGCATGGATTTCATTTGCACTTTTCTGTCAGCGTCCACTAATAAGAATATAGAGCATATGAACATTTACAAAAATGAACCGATTTTGTTAATAAATATTTTTGCTGAGTCAAAAATGGCAACATTAATAACTTATGGTTATGTAATTGTTAGTTTCTACGGTTATAATCGAGGAAAGTGAAGACTATATATATATATATATATATATATATATATATATATATATATATATATATATATATATATATATATATATATATATATATATGTCTAATGCTCTTGTTAGTACAATCGTTTTAAGAGTCTACTGAGCAAACTTAATTTTACAAGAATTCTTGTTTGTAACTAATCATGAATTTATTTAAAAGAAAACAGTTAAAATTTGCTTCAAAAAACAATTTGAATCGATTTGCAGAGTGGTTTAGTTATTAAAATATCCCGAAATTAATGTCAGCCAATTTGAACCAATGGTTCGTGAGGTGCTGCCGTCTATTCGTTTTTTTTGTGAACTATTTAAAAGTGATATTCGCTAATTTTCTTTAGAATTTGCTGAATTTTAAGAGTTTAAGTCATATTTTAAGGACTGCATTTATAGTATGTAAAAATTGCAAAAGCTTTGCTTAATAAATTAAGCGTTTTTAAAATAATATTAGCTGCCACGAGGGCATTTCCATGAATTTTGAAAGAGTAAAATGGGGGTCGGGACCATCATGTCATTGCATTTGTATTGGACATATTAAATGAGTTACAATTTCAATCAAGCAAAATACGGGGATGTAACAAAACAAGTACGGATTAGTAGTGAAGCTACCTGAACACAATTATTTACAGTTATTTACATTATTTTGCTAATTAAAAATTAAATCACCAGTTGTTACCCAGTTACCCAACCAGGGATCGAACCTAAGTAGCAATGCTTGAAACACACAGCCAATGAGAATGATCAAAAACTCATAGTAAGGCGGAGCAAAAATGACGTCAAAAATGTGCTTTCCTTGCCCACTTTCAAAAGCGCGAGACCGAGCACACCTTCTATTATTATCTATCCACTATCCTTGGGTGATAATTCTATTAACACATTATGCTGCCACACTATGAAAAGAAATGGTACCCATGTAGTCCGTTTGTTTATTTGATTTTAAATTTATTAAAATGTATCACCATTTGAAGAAATTTTAAATAACTTTATAACTTTTATTTGGGAATTCTATGTAACTCCCGAAGCATTCCGAGACATACAAAAAGTTACCTTTAAAAAACAATCCAGGCCAAGTTCAGTTTTTTATTGGCATGTAGAGTGCGCTTACATAAAGATTGCCGGGTATATAAATTATACGCAATTCACAGAACGAATACCGTAGTCTGTGATAGAAGTTGTATTTAACTCACATAGCCTCTTGGCGAAACAAGGCGTGTGTTAAATACAACTTGTATGGCATCGAATGTGAAGAAATTAAAAAGAAAGAACATTTACAATGATGTAGCCGACGGGAGTTATTACCTTGCACCACTGTTCGTATTTGCTTATATTTTTATGTAGGTCTTTTCTCATACCAATTGTATTCATACTGTTATTTGAAGCTAAAAATCAAGTATGCCTACTTTTGTCTAAATTATGTTTCCTATGAAACTTATACCCAAACATATACAAAGACTCGTAAAAGTAGAACGAAGCAAGTTTAACTAAACACGATAAAACCAATATATATATATTTTTAATGTTTATTAAAATGGCTGTTATCTTAACCGAACCATGTAATTCTTTAAATAATAAAACGATTTTAACTTTAATTAATTAAAAATAAATAATAAAACGATTAAACTTATTAATTATTTATTTTTGACAAGAAGCATCTTTAAAATAACCTTCTTAATGTATCAGAATACGCTTTTAGGCTGGGTGATTCATTAAGACACTGTAAATCGGTGACAAGTAGCATAATATACATAAATGCGGTCTTTTTCAATATTAATTTAAGATGGATACAAAAGATTCATATCAAGCAATGCTGATGCGGTGAGTGGGTGGGTAATCGCGGAGTTAGACGAAACAGCTTGTTCATCTTCCTTCTGTTGGAGTCGTAATTCGTTGGACAAGATGTCAAAACAAATTTCTATATTCTGCTGAAATAATCTTTTATATAAAATCCCTCTGGCGTACTCCAGCACAACCATTTCCAATTTTTCTGTCGGATTACACTGTACAAAGACCAACAACACCTATTAATTGATGAAATATTTGATGAACTATTATTTGATATTATTGATTATTTGATGTCCTTACAGATACCACACACAATGTCAAAAACACCCATCTCTAAAATCCCTTGATACTTCCACCTTCGTAAAGTCGACCATCCCATGGGCTGTCAACCCACCAAAGATCAAGGGGGAGGCGGGAAGAAGGTGAAAAAGCAGCCCCACCTTCTGCAAGAGGTGAAGGACCATAAAGGGGGCATCAATTGTATGGTCCTCAGCGACGACGGGTCCTTGCTGGTGACGGGCAGTGACGACAGGACCTGTCGGATGTGGTCCACGCTTTCGGATCCAACAGAGTGTCTGGGAATATTGGAAGGACACGAAGGTAAGACGCACACTTAAAGTTAAAATTAATCTTTAATCAGATAATGAATATGCGCATACGTTGAGTCTTCAAACTACATTCTATTCATGCTCGTAACTTGTTAAATACACTGAATCCCGTTATTGATGTTTTTGTTGTTTGCGAATGCATTTTCTATTGTATTTAACAGTTTGAGCACCCTAAGAAGTAACCGGAGCCATTATGAGTGAAATAGTTATAAATACCGAGAGATAATAGGATACCGAAATAATAACAAAACCTAACTTTCTATTGTTAAAAAAAACTTTGACAATTATCCCAGCTCAGAAAAGGCAAATTTTTTTTAATTGATAATTGACCTAGCTTTAGCGAGATCGTGTTTTTACTCGATATTTCGCACTTCGTCTGTTTTTCTGTAAATTTGTGTAAATGTGTGTGTTTGTTTGTCACGCAGTCACATCCAAACACGCGGTTCGATATTCTTCAAATATGGCAGGATTGCTCCTTTAAATTTGTCAAATCAACGTATGTTTGTGTGATTTGTGTGTATTGTTCTTCAGAACTATTAGTGAATTTTTTTAAACTATAAATATTATATGTTGGTTTATTGAAATATACTGATTTCCTATGAAAAACCTGCAATTTTTTTAAAAAAAAAGAATAATACCGAAAAGTTCAAAAATTAAAGACCTGGTAACTGCTGTTTTATGTACAAGTTTTTCGCTCATTATTTTAGCTAAAATTTAACATTTTCATAACTACGCTTCTAAACCTGACACAAATATCATAAAAAAATATATATACTCTTATTTTAACACGTACATTTTATTAAGAGCTCACATTTCTCACCATACAATATAAATGCTATTACAATTTAAGGGACTGAGCACATTAACAACCCCTATTCCTTCTCTAGGTTACATCACGTGCTGCGCCGTCCACGAGCAGTGCGTCATCACCGGCTCTTCGGACGCCACCATCCGCAAGTGGTTCATAGCGACGGCCGAGTGCATCGCCGTGTACGCCGGCCACAGCGCCCGCATCTCACGGCTGCTGTGCGTGGGGCAGCTCATCTTCTCCTCCTCCACCGACCACACCGTCCGCGCCTGGATGTTCGACCTGAGGGAGATATCGGACGACCAAGGGGAAGCGTGCATCAAAGTCTTTCAGGTTTTGGTTTTGGTTAATTAACGTCGCACTAGAGCTGCACAGTGGGCAATTGGCGACGGTTCGGGGTCTATCTCGAAGGAAAGACCCGGGAACACATACACATTCACACACACATTCATACATGCACCTCGTTATTTTTGAACCATGGTCAGATGACGAGGAAACACCTGAACTGGCACCCAACACCTTCAATAGCCGTCGGGACTTTGGACCCCGATCAGATTTTTCGTGCACCAGTCCCGTATACACGCAGTTAATTTTTGCGGATGTTCTGGACGACTTTTCTAGTATTTTTGTAGCGAAGCTGGCAACCCTCCGATCACAATATCACCACTTTTTTACTTTTCTTTGTCATGTCCATCTCACGGGTTCGAACCACCAGTCCTCGGATTAGTAGAAGTATTTCAGGTGACCAGGCCGTAGTTTGTCGACTTGTTTTCGGTACTGGACTCGGAACTGTTAAAAATGCATATTCGACGAAGCAGGCGCCGGTTATATATATGCTAGGATGAAATATTTCGTCAAACTGAGGGAATTCACTTGGTCGTTTAGTTTAACGAAATTTATTTCGTCAAAATTGAGGACGATTGTAAAGAATATAATAATTCAATATCGCTGAGCTGACTCGAAACACGGACCTATCTTTCCAGAGTGCAACGCTCTATCCACTCGGCCAAGAAAACTCTTTTGAATTATAACAATATAAGTTTGGTTTTGTTTGGTTAATTAACGTCGCACTAGAGCTACACAGTGGGCTATTGGCGACGGTTCGGGGCTTATCTCGAAGGAAAGACCCGGAAACGATGCCTCGTATTTTTGAACAATGGTCAGATGACGAGGACAACACCTGAGCTGGCACCCAACGCCTTCAATAGACGTCGGGACTTTGGACCCCGATCAGATTTATCGTGCACCAGTCCCGTATACACGCCGTTAATTTTTGTAGATGCTCTGCATGACATTCTAGTATATTGGTAGCGAAGTTGGCAACCCTCCGATCGCAATATCACTACTTTTTACTATTATTTAGTCTAGTCTAAGCAAAGGCTCGAACCGGGGACCCCTTGGATTCCCAGATGACGCCCCAATCCACTCGGCTATATAACAATATAAGAACCAAACATGAGCTGATGACCTACAAAAAAGCCGAAAAATAATTTGAATAAATGAATTTCGTTCAAAATTTGAGATTTCTTGTTTCTTCAAAAGTCGCGTGATTCCATGACGACACGATTGTCAAATATAACGAAAGTACTCTTGACGATCGCAGAGTTCTCAAAAATGAAAGTGTTATTTCTAAGAGTGAGGGCTAACAAGTTTCGAGTTCGAAACCAACCCAAGACACTTTCTGTAGAGGGGGCTGGTGTATGGGAGTGTCCTCATGTTAGTATAGGTGTGGAATTTCGGAAAGCATGCTTAATAAGACCGACGGACGAATAAAATATAACGCCTTCTAGTAACAACTCTACTGTAGGTGCATTGTTATTCCATTACAGTTAATTACATATTTTTTTCGGGTAGGAAATTCCGACGTTCGTATTGTAGTGGTTCCGTCCTCGTTTTTTAAGCCTTCTAAGAGTTTCAGATATCTATAGTTCAATTTTTCCAGAAATATCCATACATTTTTTAATTAAAAAATACATATACATAAATACATAATACATACATACATATTAAAATATAAATATTTAACATATCTTGCCGAGAAATCAACTTTACAATTTTGATATTTTTCTCTTTATAATTTTTTTTTTTTTAATGTAGTATGTCAACGTGGTGTGATGAATTTATTGTATTTTTAGGACATTTCATGATTCAGTAACACAATTCAGTAGTTTGTAACTCCCGTTGTTTCTCAGAAATTAATACTAGTTGTTTAAAAATAATCTATTATTACATGATTTTATGTCACTTTATTGTCGCCTTGCTATTAAATATTGCATTTTAATTTTAATCCCCTGCCGAATGTCCTATACATTTTATACTTGGATACCTGATCCCAACGACATCCATAATCCAGCTGGCATTTCAATATGTTGATGTAATAAATAGAAATCAATATGTATACCTAATAACAATGCGTAATTTTAACTTCGTTCCCGCGTAATCAGCTCGATCCTTTGACTTTGACCAATTAAGTTATGGAAATGCATTTTCTAGGGGGCGGTTTGACAAATAGTGTCGAAAACTATTAGAAAATACATTAAATAAACTTTTCCTCATTTCCCTTTTTGAACTATTTTCAATTACAATTTCAATGGCTCATCTCTTAAAAGAGCATAAAATAAAACATTATTAAAACAATTTGAATCAAAACTTACAAGTCCGTATATAGGCATCACATTCAAACTTCTTTCGTGATATCAATCAAAAATAATTAGAAGGCAAGTTTAGTTGCATTCAATCTTTCGCAGTCCATACATTCTGTTACCTGTCACATTGCCAAATCAAGTAAAGAGTCGCTCCCAAAACAAACGACTAGACATATCTTCGCGCAACAGCACTAAAATAGAATTAAAATCCTCAAACATACCACCCCTGCAATCTTCAGAGTGCAAATCTAATCCATTTAACGCAAAACGAAACTACATCCCAATTAAAAACAATTAACATGCGACCGGAAAAGTCTGCCAAAAACCATATCGATTCGGAACTATCGTCAAACACGTGACATCATGAGCTAATTCAAGGCATCATTCAGAGCGTGTACACTTGTTTTCCAGTAAACGGAGGTGAATAATTTAATACGTAATATTACGAGTGCGCATTTGTTGGCTATTCATTAATATCCGAGTTTAAATCGTTCCTCATACTTTAACGGTGATACGAAATCGCGCTAATGGAACTATTTCACGTCAGAATTAGTGCGACATTTTACTGCCCTCAGGACAATTGGGAGTTTCCGGAATAATATATTTTATCATATTTCA
Organism: Troglohyphantes excavatus; assembly: GCA_963932185.1. Lineage (NCBI taxonomy): Eukaryota > Metazoa > Arthropoda > Arachnida > Araneae > Linyphiidae > Troglohyphantes > Troglohyphantes excavatus. Next base: position 27,444,769 of record OZ010669.1, on the reverse strand, counting down.
TTGTGGGCTATTTGCTTTTCCAACAAAAAAAATAATCTGTTTTTATTATAGTCCGTGTAACAAATATTTATCTGACTTCAGCTTTCTGGAATTGTAATAGATATATTTAAAAAAATAGTTAATGTGCTACATTTTTTACGATTTATTTCGGGGAAATTTATAGGAAACATATTATTAGATTGCTTTTTAGCATTCAGGAAACAAAATATTGTTCCCTTGAGCAGGGCCTGATTTACCATTAACTAGAGACGTTAGGCCGAGGCCTAGGGACCTCCATCTTTAGGGACCTCCACATTTATTTAATTATTCATAAATTGTGGAAAAGTTATCTATACTTTGGAAAACAATTTATTATTAATGCGATTTTTTATAACTTTTCAGCAGTTTTTCGATAAACGTTAGAATTTCTTTTTTTAATTAAATAATTAACTTAATCTGCTACATTTTTCCTCATTCTGCAAAACTATTTTTAGGGCAAATGCCCATTGTGACGATGGTATTAAATTTATCAGACCTTGTCCTTGAGTTTGAAACGAAAGACAACTAAATATTTTTAAAATAACATTCGTGTTTATTTTTTAATATAAAATAATAAAATATAACATTTACAACTAAAATTAATTAATATCTTATAATAAAACTTTAATAAGAAAATAAAATAAAAATTAATGAGCATTAATAAAACTTCTGGATATATCCTAAACCGTCGGAAATATGCAATTGAGGATCTCAATTACGACGTTATTTTAACCAACCATTACTAAAACTAACAAATTTAGCAAAATTTGACAAGTATCTAATTTACAAAAACATAAATTTTGTTGAAAAAATAATAAAACCTTATTTTGATAATTAGACATATATATTTAAGTTTTCTTAAATAATATCGTGTGTAATTCCAAATAATATATATTTTAGAGAGTGTTTTAAACTATTCGAATAAAAATTTATTTAATTAGTTCGCACCCTAGTTCAAATTCGTATTCTTACCTTAGTTCAGTTGTAGATAATAATGAAAATATTTATTAATTTAAAACCAAGTAATTAAATCATTTGAAAATAACATTACTTTAAATATCATGTTTGAACTTATCGACTGTTTATTTAAATCAATTATACAAATAACCTGAAAAAATTAAAAAAAATGCAACCTTTGGAAAGTTTCCAACCGACTTCTAATTAATTTTCGATATTCGACTAATATAAAAGTTAAGTAAAAGTCATTTAGCCGCATTTATTTATTTTCAATTTGTCAAAATTGTATTCTCTAAAGTTTTTTTTTTCTATTTCCGACTTTAATATATATATTCTTTAATCTTAATGATTTATCGGTATTAAATATCAACATTCAGTTGTTTTCAATAGCGATTAAGCGCAATGACATATATTGATGGAAGTATAAATAATGATTATAATCGAACGCTTTCGGTGTTGCTATCGGATATTGATAGTTATCGCTAATGCAAACAACGGAATGGATTACCTGTGCTACGAAACAACCAGCAAACATTTGACGAGCTTAAAATGTAACGACATGCTTACGATCGTAACCGTTAGGTCAGTAGGAAAATTATGCCAACATGTCAAACAAATAACAAGTGAGAACATAGCGTTACTCGCTTATGTACTATGTTGACTTTACATGTGCCAGAGAATTATAATAAACTCAATATGATATTGAACAAATATTGTAGAAATTGGTTTTCTTAAAAGATAAATTAATTAAATTTTTTGAAATATAATATTCAGTATGAAAAAAGAACTTTTCTATTTATAATGGCATAAAAATCGTTATTATTTTAATGTAAATGTTGCCAAATGGGCAATTTATTGTCTATTTTTTTTTTTAAGTAGTTAGCTTTAAATGGCCATTTGTTGTTTTTGCATAATGTATTTTCGGAAAATGTACATATTGTATTTTTTAAACAAAAGTTAATAATATAGCTAAACAAAAATTGTGAAAACTCAAATGTGCAGTTATTCAAATAAGATGCCTGTCTCTAGTATAAATTTATTACCTCTGAGAAAATAATACCTATAAATGTTCACTTGCAAAAAAAATCATTAAAAATTGGTACCCGAAAATAAGTAAAATATGTACCTATTTTTGGGTACATTCGGTGATTATAATGGTTCCGAATACATAAGTTTCAATTTTGAATCAGACATGTACTCAAAAATGAGTATGATCAATAAATTCTTGCTTATATAGGTTGACTTCATAAGTCACTTTCACTTAATACAACAAGCAATTGATATCAAATAATGTGGAAACCAACTTCTGAACAACTATTTTAAGTTTGTCAGTCCTATTAAGATCGCTGGAGCAGAACCGAAAATTAGCAATATTAAATTACATTGCTCAATTTTGAAAAAGTCAGTAGCTTAAATTTGAGTACGTCATTGCTCATTTACGATGCCATAATACTTAAAAAAACGAATAGGTTTAGGTACTCATTTTTAAGTACTTTTTTTTTACAGTGTGCGTTCCACTCGCAAAAAGAAGGGGCTATGTCTTTCAGTAAACTACGTATGCAAAATGCAAATTCTTCTGCTGAAAGAAAAATATGATTACACGGAAAATAGTTTAGTAAGATAACAAATAATTATTTTACATATTATTGAACATTAAACATATTTGTTGTATTTTGATACCTACACGTGTTTAAGGAATTCGAACATGCTTTATTAATATTTGATATTTGTTGTACTATTTGACATTTAGTATTATTTTATATTTGTAGTCTAATAATGCTTGCAACAATATTCAGTACTTTTGTAAAAACAAATGACGTTAATTTGTTGGATTTTCATTAGGGTCACACAAAAGGCACTTATCCGCTCATTCACATTCCTATGGACGAGAATGCTGGTCTAGACCTTGGTGCCGGAGTCCTGGTCTCGGGTTCGGCTGATTGTACAGCCCGCTCTTGGTCTGTGGATTCTGGATTGTGTTTGAAGGTATGATTTAAACCTTTATAATTCAAACTTATCACATATGCTATTCAATGACAAACGTAAATCTCGATTTCTTAAAATATATTTTCCTTGACTCTTTATTTATTCACTTTGATGTATTCGGGAACTATTTGGTATAAAATAAATGCTTTGTATTTTGGAATTTTGACATTGGAATGCATATATTATTTCTGCGGAAAATACTTGCAATTAAATTATTCTAAACCTACATATATAAAAAATAAATAAGGAATCTAATAAATGTAATAGCTTAAACGACAGATTGAAGTATTAATATTAAAATACAAATACAACGTTAAAATACGCAATAACAGTTAAACAGATTGAAGTCTTCGCAATATGTATCACAACTTAAATATTCATTAATAACGTCTGATTTAAATTCTTAATGCAAACAGACTGTCGATGAAACCCTTTTTCCGAGTTGTCAATCTCATAAAAAAAAAGTTTTATAATGTTCGATAGAACATGTTCCAAACAGAAAAAACATAATATATCGATAATAATTATTTAATACTGTTGGCAAATACAATGTGCCTCCATTCAAGGCACAACTATTCGCCGAATTCCAAAACATCTTTTGTCGTATTTAGAGAACGAGCCCATCACATTTTTAAATCTCATTGTTTTCGTATTACATTTTATTTCTACACTAGGAATTAATCAAAATATGTTATTTTACACATTAAACAACGTGCTTTGTTTAATTACAGGTGTAAAAATAAAATTTATTAAAAAAATTTGGTTTTAAAATTTGATGGGTTTGCTCTCTAAACCAGACAAAAGACGTTTTAAAATTGGACGACTCAATTGTCCATTTGGTATTACAAACACCTCAAAGTCTCGGAAAGTTACTGCGAGCACCATTTTCGCATGCCAATATCTTCAACGACTGTCCGAAAGGCAAAGAATAACTTGAATAGTAGTTTTAAAACTTACATATATAATTCTCAATTAAAAGTTCCAATTCAAACAGTTTCCCCTTTAAAAAAGTCCAATTTCAGTAAAATAGAAAGCATTAAACGTTTAGTCGATAAAAAAACTAAATCTGATTACGTAACTTCACTGTGAGAATAGTATTAAAATAAAGTTGTTTATGCCACATTGACTCGCATGTTTCCCTCGCACTGGGTCCATTTAGTTCATTTAGTGTTATATTTATCTATTCTTCTAACTAAATAATCAATTACTCCAGATTTAATGAGTTCCTTATTCCTCAAACAATCTAATTAAATGTATTCGTTTAATCCAGCGATTAAAATGCTATGCATAATTAAATCAGCTTTATCATTACCGAAAATTCAATTTATACTAATGAAATTTCCTATCTTAAGAAAATTATTTCATTGACTCACATGCTCTTATCACCAAACTGTTTCTTTGCACGGCTTTAACTTCTTTAAGACACATTGTACATTATTTGATGACAAAGTTGCTCGAAAAAAGCTTCATAGTAAATGTATTTTCATAGACTTATATGCTTCTTACTATTCGAAAAAGTGAAAGTGTGGAAACTTAAAAACCTATTGCACGTATTTTCGTAAATTTAAATACATTTTTGACCGACTGAACAGCGCGCCAACCAAAACTGCAAAATAAAATCGCCAGAAATTTTAAATTAAAACCGCCAAATCGCGCGACAAGTCGAGAGGTTATATATTCGACTGTTATGTTTTTTAAAAAATATTTTATAAATAAAATATATTAATTAAAACTATAAATCTGTCTAGATTCCTGTTTGACGCCTTTCCAAAATGTTAAATTTTATTTGAAAGACACTGTAATTACAAAATGTAAGGCTATTGCTGTAATTGAACAAAAAATAAGTAGTTTAAGATAATTCCCAGCACAATACGATGTTCTGTCCAAATATTAAAACTGTATAAGTGTATTTCATTGACTTACAATTTAGATGAATAACCGTTATTATCAAATTGTTCAGAATGTAAAGTACTTTTCGTAAATTATACTTAACTATTTGAGCTTTGGTATAAAAAAGTAAAGTAAATATTTTATTTAAGCAATTTTAAAGAAACTTATGCACAACTTGGGACGAGATTACATTTCTTGAGGAAAAACAAAACCACATTTTTATAAGATATGATTGGTGAATACAAAACTCATGGTTTTTATGCACCAATAACGGAGACATTAAAAAATTTGCTCTTGTTTTTCTTCCATAAGTGTAATAACCCAGGTCGTCAAAAGGTTCATAATATCAATTAAATAATTTCTAAATTATTTATAAGCAAATAGTTTATTTCAATTCAATAAACTTAAACGCTTTTTTAAAAAATCATATATATTGTAAAATAAGAATATTATTAAAAATAATGGCACTTGGTTAAAGGCATCAATCAGTCGTATTTAAAAATAATAAAAACATTAAACTATTTGAATTAAAAACTAACTAAAATATAATCATTCAAAATAAAAGTTCTTTATAATGATTTAAAATAAAATTATAGTTTAATAAATATGCTGATTCATATCACTTTAAATGTGAGCAAATAATTTTTAAAGTCTAACTTACCTGATATTTCCTCAATTAATTTGAGCTATCCAGGTATTTTATTCGAATACTTCATATCAATTCACTTATTTATTTTTTTCATATCTATTGATATTTTTGTTTAATCAAATGCCACTGTATGGTAATATTTTACCACTTTATGTACTAGGCTGTAAATAAGAACAACTTTATATATATTTTTTATTATTGTGAGCCAATTAAAACATGATTTTTAAATAAGGAGAAGCTACCGTTGTTGTATTTGAAAAGAATCTAATGTTAAAATCGATAATAAATTACAATTACATGCATCAAAATGAAATAATTTTTATTACCAAAAGCGTATACCTTAAAACTTATATAAAATTTTCAATGAATATTAATTTAACCTTATGAATATTTAGACAACATCTCACTTCACTTAGATATTCCGTGGTCACACGGCCCCGCTGAACTGCCTGGACTACGATGACATGAAGGAAGTTTTATACACAGCCGGCGGAGATGGACTCATCAGAAGTTGGAACTTGATGACAGGGGAAGCAATGAAAGTGTTAAGGGGACACGAGGGACCAATATTTTGCCTAATGGTATTCCCCACTATAATATTTTTAATCCAAATTATTGTTTTTAAAAAAGCAATTTGGATTTAGCAATTACTTGGTGTAACAGTACAATTCCTGTGTTTCCTAACAGGTGCATAAGAGGATGTTATACACCGGGAGTTCAGATAGAAGTGCGCGATCTTGGGTACTAGAGTTTGGTGAATGTACAAGGGTGTACAGTGGACACAGGCACACTGTGTCATCCATACGACTCTTTGAGGGGATGTGTAAGTTATGCTCTTTTAATTTGATTGTTCGATATTTTGTGGTGCTCTTTCCTCGTCTAAATCTCGATAAAATTTGACGGTTCTTAAAGTAGTATGTTTACTGTTAAATAAACTTCATTTAATACTTCAATGAATACTTATATTCCGTATAAATGTTAAATCTAACCGCGATATACGATATAATAAATTTCTTAATTATAAGGATGTATCCTTATGTTTTTTTTTTAAATTAGGGCATTTTTCCATTTTTTAAAAGTATCCAAAATAGAAATTCACTCCATAAGCTAGGAGGAAATATGCGATTTTAAACTTGCATCTTTGTCAGGCTAATAAGCACCCTGATGAGCTCAATATTCAATGCTATTAGAAAGCAATAAATTAAACTATATATGCATAAGAACGGATAATTTTTCTTTTTTTCACGCGGAAAAAAAGTAGAATGATACCAATTTATTTAAATGAAAATAGAAAACTCATGATTTGAATTCGAAACCAGAATTAATAAAGAGAATATTCAAGTATTTTGTCATTTATAACTTTATACGTAGTAATTTTTTATGCTGCTCTAGAATACGTGAGGAATTTACATGATTAAAATTTTCTTATCAATTGCCCTTTTAATTAAACACTACTAGGTCATATTAATCAAGGAAATGCTGTGAAACATTTAAAAAACTTTTTATATTATATGGGCTATAAATTGTAGGAATTTGAAAATACAGTCGGAATAGAAAAATAAGCTTTTACAGTAGATTAAAAAACTTAATTTTTAATCTAATATCAATATATTAGTATTATATTATAAAACTAACTAATAACAGTTTGTTTATTGTTTAAATTTAAATAATTTTTAATAATGTTGTATATTTATAAATAAAAATGTTTTATTTCTCAAAGTATATACAGGTTGTGGGGATACGATAGCCAGGATGTATGAAGCCAAATCGGGAACACTCAAACGGACATTTAAAGGCCATGAAAATGCTATTGTTTGTGTTGAGGTAAAACTTTCTTTTAATATAATATTTTTTTTTCTATAAATTATAAATAAAAAAATTATTAATAAGAATATAATATTTACAATTAAATGTAATAATTAATATTAAATATAATAATTAATATTAAATATAATAATTAATATTAAATATAATAATTAATATTAAATATAATAATTAATATTAAATATAATAATTAATATTAAATATAATAATTAATATTAAATATGATAATTAATATTAAATATAATAATTAATATTAAATATAACAATTAATATTAAATATAATAATTAATAATAAATATAATAATTAATATTAAATATAATAATTAATATTAAATATAATAATTAATATTAAATATAATAAGTTTAAAAAAATTAAAATTAAGAAAAAAATACACGGGGATAGTGTACAAATCGAAAACACTTAACTAATTATAATTTTAAATATTCGTAGTCACAAAATCCTTCAAGGTACTTTCTAAGCAATTCTTAGGAAAATAAGGGGATTTTCTCTATACCAATTTAATTAAAAAAGGGTAATAGTTTGTTAGAAAATATTTAATTTTTTAAAGAAACCGTTTTAATGTAATATTTAACATACTTTGAGATAAATTAAATATAAAAATACAATTCTTTGCACAACAAAAAAATATCCATGACTGTTGCATAGCAGTATAAAAGTTGCTTCTTGCATGTATTACGTTTTAGAAATTCACATTAAGAATTCATTATTACCCAAATAATCACCATTGCCCAACAATTTGTCCAAATCCGATATAATGCAAATTTTTATTTTCTATCCTTGTATTGTTTTGTAAATTCCCTGTCAATTAAAAAATTAGGCTTACCCATTGTTTTGTTTTTCCTTATTTTTTCCTCTTTGATATCATTCAATATGTTTATTAAACTACCATATTGCAAACCTAAAAATGGTATTTACAAACTAAAAGACATTTTATGTATAAATTTTTATCCGCACACATTTGAAGTAACTTTAACATCAATCAGATTTAAAGCAAATATAAAAAAATTCGTATGTTTTATTCTATTTGCTACAGTTCCATCTCAAAGCAATTAAAAATTGTCTTTATTCTGATATCCGACCGAAAACATTTAAAAAACATAAGTCTTCAAACAAACCCAAGATCTTTAAAATCGATTCACCTCAGGAATGAAGATATTAATAAACATACTATTTATACGGAATTTTTACGTTTTAAAATACTTCCATATAATAGTAAGTATCAGCACGCCACACTTAAATTTTAATCATACCCGCCTTCGTTTAATGCGGATTATTCATTATTATTTTCTCTGAAATTGAAGAAATAAGAATTCCTCAGTCAAGGACTCATTATCAAGAGATTAATAGAAGACTTTTCCAACTTAAACAATAGATAAGTAATCAGGGAAAGTAGTAACATGCCAAAAGAACAAATTTGGAAGAAAATTAATAAGTATCGGAGAGATTTGCTTGAATACTTGATGTGTAACTGATGTTTAGTTACTAGGTGCCTTTGCAATGATTAAATGGACGAGGAAGACTGGCTGTGTTTTATTTGCTTGATGCGTCTGAGTTATTTTAGTCGGCTAATATGGGTTTTGTTTTTATGTAATTATCACAGTTCTTAACTTAATGTTATTGATATATTTTCGATTTTGTTTTTTGTTTTCATGATGAAATTATACTTCTCTCTTGGTACGCACATTTTGTTGAAAAGTGGCCACACTGAGAAAAACATGAATTTCTAGTTTAAAAAAATTGTAATTTGCATTTTTCAATCAGGCAGAAATTTCTTAGAAGCCTCATATAGCTTTTAATAGTACAACGGAATCAACAACAATTACAGCAAATTTCTTACAAGATCAACAAAAAATTACTCTAAAAACACCTTGTTACATAAATAGTGTAAAATATCTAAAAAAATAAATGTGTGTTTGAGAATGTTTTTAATGTTATAGAAAAAATAAATTATAAGTCTTAAATATAAAGTCAATTATAAAAATGTTTCTGATCAATTTTCATATGTTTAAGAATTATTTATAAAATGAGTCTTCATTGTATAAGAAATTTATTTTGCAATTCTTCACACAATTCAACTCGTCAGGCACTTTTATAAAACAAATTGGCTCCTCTGTGTTTGTACTTCTACTTGAATATAATGATATAATTTAATATTTTCTAGTTTGAATGGTATTTAGTGATTAAATGTTTTAAGAAAACCCCTTTAATTTAAGTTTTCAATGCATGTAGTTTAAGATGGATTCCAGTATTATAAATATGCATTTTAAAGTACTACAATAGTATCTCTACTCTAATAATTTTGTAAAACAGATGTTTTGCTAATGAGATCTATAAAGGAAAAGTTATTTACATGTAGGTCGTCCCTGGAAAAATTTTCAGTGGCTCCTACGACGGCAGCATAAGAGTGTGGAGCACTACAGGAGTAAAAGACGAAACTGTGTTTGGGACAGAAATGAACGATCGAGACTTGGACGAAGAGATCGAAGAAGACAGCGAAGACGTCCAGAAAGCAGTCAAGTCTCTCGATCCGTACCTGACATATTGACATATAGTTCTAATAATAAATTTGTATTTCCTTCTAAGAGAGCTTGTTCTATTATTTATATGCACAAAGTAAAATTGGTGTGGACAATTTTAATATTTCAAAGTTTATTGTTAGAAACTTACATTTCTTTATTTTCTAAGCAGTAGCTAATTTTCTAAACTGTAAGAAATTCTTAATACTGTCATTTTCTTTTATTGAAAGTCCATCAAAATTCAAGCTTAAAAAAGTAACTCAGTATCCAAATTTTCAAAGAGACGGACATTCAAATTTAGAGATCTAGAGCCATAAATATTTATAGTTGAAGTGCGATTTATAATCCAATAAACCTAATTTTTATATTGCAGATAGGAACTGAATGAGTTCACAAAAACGTATTTCTAAATACAACCCAACATATCTAACAAGCATGCTCGAGTCATATCTTCACGATAGATCCCGAACCGTCACCTATATCCAATTGTACTGCCTTAGAATAAATATATATTAAACCAATCACCATAACATGCAAGAAATATTTTTTTGGTTAGTTGAATTAACGTGGCACTAGAGTTTGCAGAGTCAGGTTATTGGCGGCGAAATAACTATGGTCAGATGACGCACTCTACACCTGAGCCTGGCACACTACGCAACATCAATAGGCATTTAACGTACACCCTCCGATCACGAATGTTCGCTAAAATTATCAAGTCCACCTAGAAATTCCAAATCACAATCCTATTATTCTTATCACATTACTACAAATACTTTACCGCTGGATAACTTCGCCCTTAAAACATTTGTGATTTTAAATGGTATTTTATATACCCTTATTCATAACTTGGGTATTGTGTGCATCAAGTTTAGGTAAAAATAAGCATGTAAAACTGTTTTAAATATATTAATTATAAATAGTGTTTAATCAAATTTCTTAAAATTAAATAATTAGCCTACTAGATATTTCTTAGCTTTTGATTTAACAGAAAAACTTTTTTTATATTTTTTCACATTAAAGTTATTGTATTTTCCTTACAAATTTTAACACTATAAACTAAAACTGGCTCCGAATCTCAAACACATAGTGAAACGTTAGTTTAATACAAATTCACAATTTTAAGCTTGTCAATTTCTTGTTTGCCAAAACAAGCAAAATGTTGTTAAAGTTGATGTTTTGTGTTGAATAACTGAGTCAGTAAAAATATAATAGCGTTTAAATATTTATATTTTTTATTAATGACAATATTGACTTTCTTCGTAAACCTTGAAAGCATGAATAGTTCTCAAAAGCCTCTAAACACAATGGTTTCAGCATTTTACACCTTAATCATCTTCCTTTAAATTAGAATGTTTAAAAGATCATTAAACGGCCATTCAACACTAGTTTTATAATCAACCTTGCGAGGAAACAATAACAGCATCATCTACTTTCAGTTCCTTCAGATTCATTTGGACACTTTTTAAATCACTCGTTTCAGTCTGATTTTCAAGGCCAGTTTGATCAGGAGCCGTCGCGTACCCTTCTACAACTGCGATCTCTTGAGATTGAAACATACAATCGATGCTATTTGCCGATGAAGGGATGGATCCGTCATCGTACGTGAGATTCTGGTCTAGTCTACGATTCATTACCCAACTCGAGTTTGCCTGGTTGGCTGTGTCAGAAAGGCGTTTCTTGGTAGGTGCCTCGTCTGCTGCGTCTTCTTCATCTTCGATCATGCTAAATCTTCTCTTTATTTTTGCCCCAAAGATACCTATTTCTTCGGTCATCGTGAAGGAAGAAGTACAATGCAATGGTTTCAGTGTTTCAATCCCCGGAATATCAAAGGCTGCAGTATCTTCCTTTCTAGGATTTTGCAAGACTGGATCAATACCCAGAAGTGGGATGTTGGATTTAGATTTCGGTATATTATCTAGTAGCTCAGATGTGCAAGAAGAATCTGCTTGATGTGAAATGTCAAAGTCATCAAATGTATGATTCGTTTGAGTTTCGACTGTTTTTCGATTTTCCATTCGTTTATTCTATAAAAAATATATTCCCTTGAAAAATATGAAATTATGAGATAATTTTTGAAGACATTTAAAGTTTATATTTGATTTATAATATTATATCCGAAAAGTACCTTTATATTTAAACTGTCAATCAGTCGAACAGAATTGTTAGAACTCGTATATCTATTCAATTTAAATACGAACTCGCTACGACCCATCTAAAAAAATTTAAGTTATAGTGGTTAAACTGGCAAGCGTATGCGTGAAATTTGATTCATTTGTCCCCTTAACGCGCCTGCCTATACGGCCTCTTTAACTATACACGTTGGCAGATCATTTACCACACAGGCTGGTTCCCCCTGTAGTTATGGGGCTTTGAAATATCAGCACTTTTGATGTCAAGTTGTTACCTTAAAGACATATTCACGTCAAATCAATTTATAAAGACAGAAAGAGCGGCTCACACATCGGCGTCCACTACCCAGATATCCACCCCCTTTTTTTTGTTTGAAACAATAATTTTTCATCTGCTGTCTATATAAATAATTAGCTCTGAAGTTAGCCAGATTCACCTAAAATAAAAAAGTATTTTAGCGGTTTCACAAAAAAAAAATTCAGGATTCTTGAAATTTTGCGTTTCTGTCCTATATGAAATAAAGCCCTTTATATAACAAATAAAAATACAAAATAAAAGTTCAGTACAAATAAGATTCATTAACTGATATATTTACCTCACTAACAAAATGTTGCTTTAAGTTCTTCATATCCTCTTCAAGTTTGTCAATACGTTCCTGCCTTTCAGTTATTTGAGAATCACAATTTTTAATTTGCACTAATAAGGTTTTTTCCATTTCTTGCGCATTTGCATACTTATTGATATATTTGTTCAAATGTTTATTAGATTCAACGAAGTTCAGAAGAGTTTTCTAAACAAAAGAATATACAGCATTAAGTAAGTTTAAATAAATAAAGTTCGGTATTTTAAATATAAATACACCTACCCACAGAAAGTTTTGAAATTTGGGAATTGAAAATATTTTTGAGAAATAGCGAATAATAAATTTAGATTTGTATATAATATGTAAAGATTTTAGTTTCTGTTTACCACCAAATAAGTTTAAACCATTTTGTTTGAAAAAAAAATTAAAGTTTTTCAATCTAGAAACAAATGCAAAATTATAGTACAATACAACTCGTTGCAATATAATTGCGAATAATAAAAAAAATCGTTAAAAAGGGATGTCAAACAAGAGGTGTTTACATTTACAAACAACACAATAATTTTATAATACGCCATAATAAAGTTCTCGCTCTTTACATAAAATTCAATTTTAGATTGGGTTTATCTAATAAATCTAATAAATAGTTAAATTATTTTAAGAAAATCAAAACGTACCAAAACAAGAAATTAAAATTATTGATCATTTAAAGTCTTACTTCAAACAAATGTATAAATTTATAAAGAAATATTTTGTGTTTAGAGTGTTAAATCAACTACATTTTATAATTTGGATTTCTACGATATAAACGATAATTTGTTCTACTTTTAGTTAAGTAAATCAGTATTTTAAAATATGCTTAAAAGTAATAATTGTATAATAAGCTATTTAAAGGGAATAAGGTAAAGATTTGCAACATTTTAAATCATAAAAATTTCACCAAAGCCATAGATATTGAATTATACTTACCTGATTTTCCTTTCGTGAAAGGAGAAGTAAACTATCAAGTTCAGAAATTCTTTCTTGTAACTACAAAAAAGGGCAAGGAAATACCTTTTTTTTTACAAAATCCTGCTTTATAAATTACATATAATTTTTAATAGTACAATTTTAATTATTTTCTCAAAAAAGATTTACATTTCCAAGCTAATTGTGCATGGAAAATACACCGAATCCTACAACATTTTTAAATAAAAAAAATCCTTTGAATTGGCAATATAAAAAAAGTTGTAAGAAAAGTTATAGTCTATATCTGGTGTAAAGTCTAATCCAAATAATGTACAAAAAAAGAGAATCGCCCATCTCAGCTCATATGTTCAATGGATCTTGATTTCATTTTTTATTTTAATCTCAATTTTTAATGTAATAAATAACATAAATAAACCCAATCACTTGACCGATATAATTTTGGGAGTTTGTTCCACGTTGAATATGCTTATGAAAAATAACATTTCAAATATTACAATATATGCAAAGTTATAAAAAGTTATAGGTAGCCATGTTATACTAATCATACACCTTTGCATTAATAATACCAAAAATAATCGTACCTTTGTTGTATCGATATATTTTTCAGTACTTCTCTGAACAGGTATGATTGCATTTTTAAAAATGCTAACTTCTGATCTGAAAATGAGTTCGTATATACTTTTCATGAAATAGAAAACTACAAGACACAGAATTGATGTGCGACCCTCGTTGCTTTGAGATTGCTTATGTTTTATAAATCCAAATAAATTGTATATCTGACCTCCGTAGAAATCAACTTAAAGGCCTGAAATATTGTACAAAGCCAGCATTTCATTATACTTTAATGCTCCTCCAGCAACGTGGGACTACACATCAAGGAAAGTAAGCAACATTTTGTTAACTGGCTATAAATAAAGCTTTATAACTGCAATACTGCAGAGTGCTTTGAAGGACAGACATACGTAGAACTATATTATATTTACAATAATAAAGTATAATAAACATATTTAATTAGAAATATAATTTATTATAAATGTTCTTGACTAAACAATACATTATCATATGACATATAACATGATAAAATAGATTAGAATTGTGTTTCCTTTGTAAATTTAATCTACAAGTAATTGATCAAAAAATTATCAGTCAATTAAAAAAAATGATTAGTCTTTTTAAAATGATTTTAGAGTCCCCAATGCTTTTCAGTAACACATTACTACCAAATAAATGTTTTTATTTGTTTTAATTCACAAATAAAATGTTGTAATAAAGTAATTTTGAATATTTAATTTATTACTGAAGTCACATGTCACTTTTTCTATTAAACTAAAATGTGTGTGATCTGAGTGCTATCCGAGATCCATAAAGGGAAATCATTTTTTATGCCGCATATTTAAGAATTGAGTTTTTAATTACAATTTTTATACTTTGCATAAATAACTTTAATCACACAAAATGTTTATATATGAGTAGTCTAGTTTAAAATCCATATAAATATATATAAACAGTCAAGTTTAAAAACAAGTTTTTTTTTTTAAATATGCTTCACAAATTCTCAATGCACTATATCACATTACAAAGCGTTAGTGACCAAAAATGGATTTAGATCCAAAAATTGTTTTTGTCAATCGTTTTCGGCGTATCCTGTAGAATATTTGAAAATGGATCTATCTGGTTTTCTGGTTTTAAACTGGACGACTCACGTTTACTACTTTTTACTATGTCAGTGCAATTTATTGGACAGAATATTAGATCATTTGATAACATGTCTAAATATCCATGAAATAGATAAAGCAATGGTATAACCAGACTTTTTTCATTAAACATCCATAAATTCCAATTCCATGATTGTTATACCTTTTAGTATTTATTCACGTTGATTGTAATCGTGATAAACATCTCTTCTCCAGGCTTTCATTAATGCATATGTTTGCAAAATTTGTAAATTGAATAAAAAAAATCAACATAGTGTTTGCATAAAACTAAGTACAGTTTAAATATATATTTTCTATAAGCTGTATTATATTTTTTGTCTGTTATTATAAAAAATCGAACAAACAGATATAAATATACAGATATAAAAAAATGTAAGATATTAAAATCTGTTATTTCGAATACATTCCAGAAAATACATAATATCGATTGTACATACTTTCTTTTTAAATTTGATAAACTGTCGAGTTTTTATTAATTTCAGCAGTTATTCAAAGCATAGTGCATATCTAGTGAATTATCCTTTAAAACCACATAAAACTTTATAACAGTTATCTAAAGAATATTGATCCCTGAATACCTTTTTGCAATCAATTCTTTCTTCAACTCTTCACTGTTCCTTTCTGCTATAGCGACACATTGTTTTAAATGCTGGTGATTTATTTCATATTTTCTAAAATTACCCTTTACTTCTGAAACTAGAAGTACAAACAAGATAAAAAAAATTAACAAAGTATATGTTTTACATCTCCAGCATTTCTATTTAATTTTGCAACTCTGCGATACTGATATAATTAATAATACGATATAATTAATAGACATAAAATGTATGTAAATATCCCTATATTAAAAACATAAAAATAAATAACTTAACCTAATCCAAACAACCAACCCCATTACATAAATCCTAAAATACGATTGCTCTAATTAAACAATAATATTTTCTACGAAAATAAATTTATATATTTATTTGTTCAAAAATCTTTTACTTTGGTTAAAATCTACTATCCCAATCTGTCGTTTGTGTTTCATTTATTAAATACAGTTTATGGGTTTTACAAACTAAAATATAAAAGCACGGAGATCTTTAAATTACCTGTGTTTGTATGCTTGGGAAAAAATTAAATGCTTTTAAAGTTGTAGGTCTATTTTGTCTTCAAAATCTCGATATAATCTGTACAAACTCAAAATATCGAGACGAGACTGTTAATGTACTAACACAAACAGGACGTTTCATGGAGTTTTTGCGATACAAGAGAAAATTATTTTTGAGCTCCATATTGCCTAAATCAGTTTTTTTGTAGATTATTCTGCAACCTCGTTCATATTTTTTTAATATTAGAATTTCTTATAACTTAGTCAACTAAAAATATTAAAAAAAAGTTAGATTAAAACATTTGCTCTAATGTTTTTAGTATTTTCCCATTTTTACAAAATGTTGACACCTTTCTTATTTTGTCTCCGCAACCATTCGTTTGGTATTCTTGAGCCTCCTCTGAACACAAACTAAATGCTGATTGCGTTGATCCGTTAAGAATAATCATAATCACTATGTTTTTCCTCATGTTAAAACAAATGTAATTTACTTAATTTATAAATATAATTTTATGTTTTACAATTAACACTAACCATTATCCAGCACATTCTTCTGCACTTCTTTCAACGATTGGCAGTCGTCGCGTAGAGTTCTTGTACGCTTTCGAATATCTGCTATTTGACTCACTATGGTTTCTTGAAAATTAGTATGCAGCTTCAACTGCCCTTCGAGCTCTTGAATTCGCTTGACGAGGTTTAATTTTTCAGACTAAATGTGAAATATTAGTCAGATAATTAATTACAATTATAAAACTTAAGGCACAAAGAAATAAGATTTCTTTAAATAACATATATGTGTTAACATACATAAAAATCTAAAAATAAGTAATAAATGCTTTATTTTAATTTGTGCTCAGTGTTAAAAATTCGCATTATTATAGACAGTATTATTTATAAATTAACAAACTGACTTATCTACATCATGGAAACATTGTGACATTACAGAGACCATTTATCCAGACCTGATATATACTAGTATTTTTATATTTGTGTTCAGTGGCAAACATAAGAAATTCGCCAGTGTGTTGCCTAGACGCAAATATATACATAATAGTTTATATATCAGTTTATCAAAATTAGTTGGACGTTTATGCTTTGGACGAGTACTTGAGAAATATGTTCAAATACCTTTCAAACATGTTCCTCTAGTACTCGTCCAATTCAAGGAATTGTTAGTAAACTAAATGCAGAAGTTATCTTTAAACCCTTCGTAGAAGTTTGTGGGGGGAAGGTTGATTAGGTGCGCATTAGTATCATACATAAGGCCTTCAAAGTTTGCAATAGAACTAATTTTATATTGCAAACATAATTATTTTTTAATTTATTTTTATTTATATATTAAATCGAATAACCTTTGAAAATTATAATTATATTTTTAAAAAAATATATAGCTATCGTAGGTTGTTAAATATATAGATTATAAATATATTCTAATCAAACCTCATTTCATACCATTGAAGAATTATATGCCCATACTATTTAAAAACTATACTCTAAAAAGTATACTCCTTTTTTTAAGTAGTCGATTTTAATAGATGACACAGATGTAGTAGTAAAGTTATAATATAACCACAGCAAATGGGCAATTCGGTTTGACACTGTTTGATATCTATTATATAATATTGTTTTTTATCGGAGATCATATTTTCTTTAAGAATTGTGAAACACATTTTACGTATAAGTTTCTGCATGTCAGTTTAGCATTTAACTATATCGCTTCTAACGAATCAGTTACATCTTTTGTTTTATTCTGTTAGCGGTAGAAATAAGTTCCTAAGTTAGAGTTCCATGGTTCATACGTTATTACTTTAAAATTTATTTTAGATTTTGACAAATAGAAAAACTATTCTGGGAAAATTGATTAATTCTCACAATTGAATTCTTTAACTCTTCTTTTAGAACTCGAATTTCTTGAGAATAAGTTTTGTTAACAACTTGCTGCTTAGCCTAAAACAAAAATAATATTTACACATATTAATTACTGAAACAAGTCTTTAATGCTATAAAATAACGTTAAATTTCTTCTCTTACTTTTTCATCATCAGAAACACAGACTTTGTCTTCTAATTTCCTTTTTAATAAAGACATTTGCTGCTCAAGATCGGCTTTCTCGCGTAAATGTCTAGTCTGCTTTTCATCCTTTAAAAATCGAAATGTTTGCAAGAGTAAAACACAATTTGTGAAGTTTTTTCAAATTAATTTGTTACTATTTTTTTTTTAATTTTAGTATAATTCAGTTCATATCCAATGACAACAAAAGTGAATAGTGTCAACTTAATTCTCAAAACACATAACTGAACCAGCGATCCATCAGCGTAGCGAAAGATACTTGGCGACAAAATTCCAGCGATTCACTTCTAAACGTGGAATTATTTAGAAATAAGAAGTGATAGGAATACACGAGTTTATTTTTGTCACCACGCAGCTTTTACTACGGCTTATGAATCCGTGGTTTTGGGTTAAAATGTTTTCGAATTAAGTCGACGATATTTTAATTTTAGAAAACATTTAATAAGCTATCATTAATCTCATTAATTTAAATTTTCTTTTCAATGCGATATTTGTCACACGAACATGCCGAACATGCTAGAATAATTTTCAAAAAAATGCTACTACATCATAAGGTAAGTATCAGAAATCGATTTAGAATGAAATAATATTTAGATTACTAAATGCTAGATTTATAATGCTAAAACTTGAATGTCTTTAAATGGGTTTTAAACAGTTTATCAAAACATGTATAAAATTAATTACAAGGTAGGTACTTATGTTTAATAAAACTTACCCACTCCATTTCAGCTTTGTATTTTTCATCCATAAGCGATTTCAGATTATTCTCACTTTCAATCTCAAGATTCTAAGAATAAACAATTTCATTTTAAACTCTACTTTAATGTTCTAAACTGCAAATTTAGTTAAAGAATTAATTTAGCGCAAAAGGAAATATATGAAATATTAAATTAAACAGTAAAAAATATACATAATTTAACTTGTGTTAAATACTTCGAAGAGATTAATGAAAATTAAGAATTCAATTAGAACAAGTCGAAATAGAATGTAACTTACTCTTCTCAAGCGAAGTTCTTCTACTAATTCTACTAACTTTCTTTCAAATGAAAGAACATCATAACTGCTTTTTGGAAATGTGTCATTACTTAAAATTAATGTATCCATCATACCTTATCTCGTTGAAATATGAATAATTCTACGTACAATAAGTTTATAGAAAAATATTATTTACCAAACGATTAGAAAAATTTCAAAAATATATTTATTTATCTATGACATTATCACACTCAAATTGAATTCTGTATACAACTAATATTAAGTTAACTAATTGTACTTGTCTTCGAATTCAAAGTTTCATAAAATTAAGAACTATTTTTGCTTTTTAGAATTTTTTTTTATTGTAACCATTATGTAGAGCAAATAATTCTAATGACAAAAAAAATATGTATTCAGCAGACGATATGAGAATTTTTATTAAAATTATACTTTATAATTTTGTGAAGGAATAATTAAAAAAATAATTTTTAGAAAATAAATACAAAGTTTTTTTTAAATATTGTTAACAGTTTTATTAGATTTTTTTAAACACCAGATAAATAAAATAAAAATTTAAATTATTAACTTTATTACGATTTTTTTTAACATTTTCTTCAAAATTAGATTTTTAATTTATTTTCATCTCAAATGTGATATTTACAAACAACAGTACAATTATTATTATTTTTTTTAATGTTTAGAATAAAAACAAAAAAATTCAAAATATTGACATTTTAAAATATATTTTTCTACAAACAAATCGTTCCAAAATAAAGTCAATTCTTTACGAACGAATAAAACGCTCGTTAACTTCTCGGTGATTCGATAATTCATACCACATGGTATGAATTCTCGAATCACAGATAAGTTCACGCGCGTTTTACTCGTTCGTGTAGAAGGGGCATAAGGGGCATAAGACGAGAACGTTCTTTCGCCGAGCTCTGTATGAGTGAAAAGCAGCAAACATTGACTTGAAAACTAACTGGACCGCGCTTAGCAACGTTGGCAGAAAGCGTTCACCTGCACAAATTGAAAAGAGCGAAATCCGCCATGCGCAACCCAGTTGTTTAGTTTCGTATGCAATAATATAAGGGAGGTGGAACTAATTCCTGCACTAAACAAAATGTGTAAGTTTATTTTTTTAATAATATTTGCAAAATATATTTTCGTTATAGAATTTTAAAAAATATGTATATATTTTCCTGGCTTTAAATTAATTTTAAAATACTTAATTATTTAAAAACACACTAATATGTCCAAGAGGATTTCTAATATGGGCATTATGGTTGATTATATTCATATGTACATCAAACGTACCTTCGTTATAAAACTAATCCCATGTAGAAACAACTTTTTGAAAGAATAAAAATCTGCTTCCAAATATTCTTGAAACACTTTTACTATTTCCATCTAGGGAATTTTCAGTTGTTGTGTAGTTAGTAGGCTAATTCGAATTCAAAACAACTATCTTCTAAAAATGTACTATATCCTACTAAATATAATTTTTATAAACTTATATAAATAATAATATTTCCTATTTACTTGTTAATGTAATTAAATTATATATCCCGTTTCTATAAAACAAACTTACTTTCAACAATTAGAACATTTGTTCTTAACATTTATGAACTTAATTCGCTTATTGTAATATCCGTTAAAGAAATGTAAATAACATTTTAAATGAAATAATAATCGTTTATTGAATTAACGATTTATTAATTTGACTAAAAAGTTTATTTTCGTAAAGTCTTAAACAAATATTCCATGATTTCCATTTGGTGATTTATTTTTGAACAAATCGTACAAGAATTGAAGAGAAAAACATTTATTAAAAATACTTATAAACCATTAAACTCGGTTGAATACTCATAATTAAAAAGAGAGATATCAAGGATAGTGAAGACCATATATATATATAAGGTGTGCTCGTGTTTCGCTTTTTGAAAGGGGCAAGGAAAGAATTCTTTTGACGTCATTTTAGCGCCGCCTTACTATGAGTTTTTGATCATTCTCATTGGCTGTATGTTTCAAGCATTGCTACTTAGGTTCGATCCCCGTGGGTAACGACTGGTGATTTAATTTTTAATTAGCAAAATAATGTAAATATCTGTAAATAATTGTGTTCAGGTAGCTTCACTGCTAATCCGTCCTTGTTTAGTTATGTCCCCGTATTTTACTTGATTGAAATTGTAACTCATTTAATATGTCCAATACAAATGCATTGACCTGATGGTTCCTAACCTCATTTTACTTTTTCAAAATTCATGGACATGCTCTCGTGGCAGCTAATATTATTTTAATACGCTTAATTTATTAAGCAACTTTTTTGCACTTTTTACATACTAAATACAATCCTTAAAATATAATTTAAACTCTTAAAATTTAGCGAATTCTAAATAAAATTAACGATTATCACTTTTAACTAGTTCACAAAAAAACAAATACATGGCAGCACGTCAAGAACCATTAGTTCAAATGGTTTCTGAATATTTTAATAACGAAACGACTTTGGAAATCGATTCAAATTGTTTTTTGAAGCAAATTTTAACTGTTTTCTTTTAAATAAATTCATGATTAGTTAAAAACAAGAATTCTTGTTAAATTAAGTACTCCTTGACAATAGTGACAATTACTCTTAAAACGACTGTAGAGAGCATTAGACACGCCCACAGACAGTTGAAGGAGGAGGAAGGCGTCACTATGACGTCAAAAGAATCCTTTTCCCCGCCCTCCATCAGCAAGAGCGAGTACCAGCACACCTTTTATATATAGTCTCCACTATCCTTGGAGAGATATTGTGTTTTCAATTAAAAGTGTAACGCTTTTATATTACTTTATAAAAAAATTCCTCAATTTTTTAGATGTTTAACTTGGAACACATGAAAAATTGAGCACTATCTCTGTGAGTTGATTTTCCTGGATAACCATACAGTCATTATTAAAACGGATTAAAAAATTAACATAACGATGGACGATACGGATTTGAATTTGGTTTTAGTTAATTAACGTCGCGCACTAGAGCTGCACATTGGGCTATTGGAGGCGGAAAGATCCGGGAACAATTCCCTCGTATCTTTAAACCATGGTGATATGACGAGGACAACACCTGGGTTGGCATCCGACACAACATCAATAGGACATTGTGCCCCGATCAGATTTAACGTGCACCACACCCGTATACACGCCGTAGAAATTGGAGGTAAGTTCGGACGATGTATTGTCTGGCAACCCTAAGTTCACAAGTTCACCGCATTTTAACATTTTTCTCACGTCTCTGGAATCAGCTGTATTCAAACTCCCTACCCTCTGGTTGCTAGCCGATGATGAGTTCTGATGCATATATTGAGGTCGCTTCGGGTGCTATCTCAGGTATCGTCCTTCGACCAAAAGAAGCTGTCTATTTGGACAAATATTCGAGGCATTGTTTCGGGTCTTTTCTTCGAGATAGGACACGATCCATTGCCAATAGTCCACCATTCTGCTCTAGTGTGACGTATTTAGCCAACCAATCATTTAAATATGCCCACAAAGTTGTATGTTTAACTGCAACCAAGTACGTATCCAGCTGACTTTTGTTTATTTTCAACCGGCGGAGAATTACAAGAATTATGAGTGAATTGCGGGAATTAAAAAGTATCTAATGACGAATCGATATTTTTCTTTAAGATGTAAATGTAAAATCGATTCCTATAGTATATTGTGTCGGTATGGTTATAGTTAAAATGAATAGGTATCGTATTCGAAAAGCTGTCAACTTGGCTTCGTCTAAGCCTTTAGAACTGAGTATAGTTATTTTCATTATATGGGCTACATTTTATCCTCTCCGTTTCCCAAATATTAAAGGTTATAAGTATTTAAAATTAAACGAAGTTAAAGATGATTTGCAGATATGTTTGGTTACAAGAAGACCTCATGATTTTAAATTGTGTCCTTTAGTGTCACAAGATCTAGGTATGTAAGATAATTATAATTTAGTTTTTCAAAGTTTAATTATTTTTTACTATTTTAAATATGTCGAACATCATTTATCTTTACTAATTCTTAATTGACATGTAAATTTCATTGGACCAACTGTATACTTTGACTTTGCAGTATGTGATATTAATTAATTAAACATATACATTTTGTTAAATTTTATGCATATACAAGGCTTGAGTGACACTCTGCTAAGCCATCTATAATACTGCACCCAGGAGGGATTTTAATTCCAATTTGTAACTCAAAGTGATATATTGCATGGTTAATTTTTAGTTCAGGCACATGTGCATAATTTTGTGCAATTGTTGTAATCATATTCCTGGATAAATTCTTATTGTTTGGTTTTGCTTGGCACAACTCGCAAAAGTTGTCGCCAATACCTAATGTTTTTTATTTGTCAATAAGTAAAAATAGCAGAATGGTTGTTAAATAAAACTGCACTAGAGGCCCAGTTGCAGAAAAATTCTTAATAGACTACGACAATATTTTAGTGAGTAAGATTTGTCTTCAACTTAATTTATTATACAACTATTGATATACCTTTCATGAGCAAGTATAACAGCAACGATTATAGAGTGAATTTCAACAAACCTATAGAGAATATGCAGAAAATGTTCTAATGTAGAGCAGACATAAAAAAAATTCGAATGATATACTTCTGCAAAAATTTGTCAGCGGACATTTGAAAAAACTCTGCGACATACGACGCTCGTCGCCGCGTTTCTGCTATCGGGACTAGAGCTACAAAATGGGCTATTGGTGACAGTATGGTTTTGATAATTGTGCAATTAATCAATAAAAATACAACAAAATTGAAAGTCTTATTGTACGCTTATGTCACAGACTCGTAACCTTAATTTATGGAACTGGGAAATATTGGTCTCCAGTCTTCGATGCCTAAGGATCACAGCTAGTACTCCCTTCAAACAGTATATTCTGGTGCTTCCTGGCAATTCTTCAAGCTGTAAGTGCACTAAGCCATGCAGGAAATGAGAAATAAATAATCTTGCTTCATAGCGATTGATTTGACCACCCATTCCTTTGGAGAATAAACCATGATGACAGCCCACGTTAATTTCTTTATATTTTCAGATGAATAATTGTTTTGGTGGATTTATTGCCACATGTATTATGCTTTGTATGAGTCAAATTTATATTGGACTTTGTGCGTTCCCTTCGTTTAGAAACAAGCCTTTGCCAGCAATCTGGCATTCATACACCAATCATTGATGACACGTTTGCCTAATACCTCCACCTTCCAAAAATATCTAATATCAAGATGCACATTTGCACCATAGACTTGCAAAGCAAAATCGAAAACACACCCATAAGTAAAACGCAGTGCTTAGAATGACTAAGCAATTTCCAACTATGTGAGAATAGAATTTAACGTTGCCATAAATCATGCCAGTGCTTTGAGCGTCTTCAATTATGGTTGCTAAAATATAAATTGTACACTCACCAATTGTCGTCAAATTCACATACAGTCTAACATACAGTATTCCATTATATTCTAAATAGTTATATCTATAAATACACTATTTATTCAAAAGGAGTTCTCAAAGTGTAGAAATAAAAATTTGCATCCAAACTTTGCCCCTAAGCATTAAAAATTTATCACAATGTATATAAATAAATCACAAAATACCTTTTTGAAAAAAAAAACATTGCAATTCTGATTTTGTAATTTAGAGTAAACAATATATTGGAAATTATCAATACTTAGTTTCAATTCATATCCAGAACATCAATTCTCTACAATGTTGCTTCAGGAATTGGATCAAAATATCTTGGGAGTATTACAAGCAAACTTTTCAGAATGTCATTGATTGATTTCGAGACATTTAGGAGCTTGTTTTGAACCAGCCGATCAAAAATTCCAAAAAGTTAAGAAACTAAATAACATTGAATGAAACAGAGAATCCGGCAATATTTTTAAAACAAATTAAGACCTTTCTTAAAAAATTCAAATTACCTATTGCATATGCACAATGCTTTTTTTATCCGCAAAATCGTATTTGGTGTTAACAAATATGTTTTTGTTAAAGTGAGTTTTTACCTTGTAGATTTCCTAATTAAATAATTTTCTGATTAATAATACTAAGTTTTCCTTGTAGATAGCTTCAAACTTGCAAACAAAGAACTGAACAAGACTCTCCTTCAAGAAATGCCAGGGAAGCTGAAGATTCTTCCTGGCGGGAGATGGTTCCCTAAGCATTGCTCTTCGTGGCAACGAGTTGCAATCATTCTGCCATATAGGGACAGGAAGGCCCATTTGGATATATTTCTTCAACATATACATCCTTTTCTTCAGGCACAGCAACTAGATTATGGGATATTTGTAATTGAGCAGGTAACAGCTTTTGGATAGATAATATTTAAAAAATGGCTATCTGAATGGATACCTTAAAAAGTATGTCTGCCAAATATGATGAGTTCTCTACAATATAGGGAATGAAGAATTTTTCAGATTATGATTAATCCTTGGCAGTCATATATGTATTCTTCTAAAATTGATATATAGGAGATTACGAATAATAAACAGAATCAAAAGTGTTGGAGTAATAAATTAATTAATAAATTACTTACATTTTATATGATAGATATAGCCATTGTATGGTGTTCTACTTTGATCATAGGCAGATTTTATATGGAGTTATTCAGCAATTCGATTTCATGCTTGCCTCATAGTTTTATAAAGATACTAGTTTTTCATAGTTTGTGTCAGTTTAAAATACATAAATATTGATTTTTAACTGTATTTCAATCCATGATCCTAGCTACGCTTCAAGATTCCACATAAAATTTATTCAATTACTTACTTGGCTTACTCAACTAAACACAACGAAATTTTGCGGTTCTGATTTTTGTAATCTAATGCAATGCAAAGATACAAATTCACAAATATGTAAAATTTCTGTATGTGCAAAGTTGCCAAAATTAACTTAAATTATATCATGCACACTATTAGAAAACAAATACATATGCTTCTTTTATTTACTGATTGTTTTCTTGCATAAGTATGATATTTTTCATTGTTCGAATAAACACATTTTTAGAGTGTAAATTAAATTATTAAATTCATTAAATTAATTTTGTTGCATTTACTTTATATTATTATTTATTATAACTTGCCTATTCTAGAGTGAAAAACACAAGTTCAACCGGGGTAAACTTTTTAACATTGGTTATTTGGAAGCCCTGAAAGAACCAGATTTCTGTTGCTTCATTTTCCATGATGTTGATATCTTACCAGAAAGTCCTCAGCACACGTATGGATGTTCAGAAGAACCTCGTCATATGTGCTCAGCTTTGGATACATTTAGATATGTGTAAGTACGTTTTTAAATGCAAATCTATGATAATACATAAAATAATTATTCTTATTGTGTTAATACTGACTAGGCGGCCCTGCCCTGTACTTGTTAATGCTCGACAACCCTCGAAGGATTGCTACGCAATTGTCTTTGGTTTGCTTAGCAAACCAATTCTCACCTCACATTAATTACATGCCTTTCCTGCGTTTTAGTTGAATACAACCTATTTGACCAAAATAATTTTATTGTTGTCCAAATTTTTATATGTAGATACCGTCACAATGATACCTTTTTGTTTATTTTTTATAAAGTGTAATAAACTAAATTGCTTCTAAATTTTATAATTTTTGCATACCTATCCTTGAAGATAACACTTTGATTATAAAAATTGGTTATATAGTTTAGGAGGAGTGCCTGTGACAATATTAGGTCTAGCCTATTAAATATATAGATCATTTTAAATTAACTGTTTGGGGTTCATTTTAAATTTAAATTAACTGTTTGGGGTTCATTTTAAATTTAAATTAACTGTTTAGGGTTCAGTTCATATTATTTTCTATCAATGGCTTGATTGCTTAGTATCAGTTTAAGTAATAAAATAGTAATATATATTTGATTGCAAATATTTTATTTTAATTTTACATTTGGTGACATTCTTGTAAGGTGCACCCTTTTTTCTGTTTGATTTCATCAATTTCAACTGTAAATAAAGTACATACAAACATTTTAAATAGATTTCCTAACATGTTTTATCTTAATTATTGAGAGAAAACCTAGCAATCGAAAAAGTATTTGGATGTATATAATAGTTAAAAACAATAGTTAGAAGTAAATTTTACTAAAATTTGTCATTAAATTCTTCTGTTAAAAATAACATTACATAACCTTTAATGTTTAAACAATAAGTATTTTTTAAACATCATTGAGTTTATATTGTATCCATTACTCATTCAAACGCATTTCACTACTTGTGTCTTACTGTATAAATCATGATATGAGAAATATATTTAGTACATTTAGTTTGCCTAAGATAATTAGTGCAAGATATATTATGTTTCTTATAAATTTTAATTGCATGTCATTTATGAGCACTGTTACAGTTAGAAATTATCTATTGGATTCAAATTCATACTTTTATATGACTAGTCAAATAAATTGGCAGAATCGATTTTAAACAAACTTTTATGGACCCAAAGACTAGCACTGAGGTGCTATTTATGAAATAGTACTTAACTCCTTCCACACCAGATATTTTTTTCAAATTATTAAAAGCAAATGTAATTCTGTGTAACACAGCACCAGGGAGAAAATCAAGCTAGTGTGAACAGAAACAGTTACCTAAACGTATTTTGTATAACAATGTTGTGACATACGTCATCGTTATTTTAACATGTATATATCTTGATGTACAACAGGTATGTTCCTGGTGCTGAAGGGGTTAATAGGTTTAATATTAATACATATTTTGAAATATTAAGTAAAAAGCTACAAAAAGTGGACTAAAACTCAACTGACATGGTTATTTTAACAACAATAACACATTACTGAACAAACTCAAAATTTGACCTTTATAAAAGAAAAAAAAAATATATCAATCAGATGATAGAGATCAAACCACTTTTAAGGTTCTCCAACTTATAGTTGATCATAGTTCTTTGATGGTTATGAACATCTTTTTTTTTCCAAAGCCACTTTATTGCTTTTTATCCGGGGTAGTTGCTTTTAAAAAATGCTCTGAAGCATTATACTCTCCAAAAAGTTCTATTCAAAGAGAACCATTAATGGACAATTATAAGAATTTCTGTCGCACAGTTACTAACTGTCTTCATGCTTGGTTGTTGCTGTAGCCTACACTTAGTTTATATACATTTCATAGTTGAATAAAAGCATTACTTAAATTTAGTAATTTTGATTTGTAAATAAATGAACATAACATCTTTCATACTTTAGAGTATTAATTATTGAAATCTTTGTTTTAAGGTGACACTGTATCCCAAAACGAACTCTTTCTTTTCAATTGTGATTTTTTTTTATTTCATAAAGTAATATCTTAAATCTTCATGAATTTTTTTTATTATTTCAACAAATATATTTTGAGTTGTTTGTGCAAATTTCCACTGCATTTTGGCAATGATGATAAGTTTTACCGAAGCTGAAATCTCAGAGCTTGCATTTGCTTTGATTTTAAAATAGTTTGTAAGCAATTTAATGTGTGAGCAAGTTAAGCTTCTTTGTTCTGTTAATTTAACTATGCATTAAATGTATATAAAAATAAGAGAACTATGAGAGTTACAATTTTTTAACAGAAAAATCAACTTAATATTTTTTTATTCTAAAGTTCTACATGGTATGTGTATAATGTAATCATTTGTAGTGTACCTTAAATTTTTTTTGGTTCATAGTTGACTTTTATTACTCTATATTAGTTTATCAATATAGTTTCTGACAGTTATGAATTTATATATTATGATTGATTTGTTAATTGTGCTGGTAACTATAATTTTACCAAATAACTTTCAGGTTACCTTATCCTGACTTGTTTGGTGGTGTAGTGGCTTTTACTAAAGAACAGTTTTCCACAGTGAATGGTTATTCCAATATGTATTTTGGGTGGGGAGGGGAAGATGATGATTTATGTGAGAGGTATGATATTTTTGTTCAATATATTTTTAATTTAAAATATTTTTAATATTAGTTAATGTATAAAAGCAATATTTTTTGTCATTTCGTTTTTTTAAATTATATGTACTGAATTAAATAACTCGGTGGTTGTTATGTTTTTTGTTTGCTTATTTATGAAGTTAACTTTATTTTAAACTTAATAACACCTAAATTTAAATTTAGCGCTTGTAAATAAATTGAGTAAGCACAGAACATAATCCAGTTTTGTGTTTAAACACTCATTTTCAATTAAAATTTCTCTTTTCAAAACCTCTAATTGCTGTAGGATAGTTTCCTTTTTGATATTTTGTGTAATGCGGCTACAGTTTAAAACCTGTGTTTCAGTGAACATAAATGTTTATAGTACTTATTTAACTTTGTTACTAACTTTCTTAATTTTTTAAACACCCTCTTTAATAACTTTCTAATTCATGATCAACATTCACACTTTTTTGAGAACCAATAATGGCAGAATGTGCCACACTACCAAAAGTATTAAAAACGTGCAAGCATGTAATTGTTAGATTAATAATGATGGAAAATACCATAAGGAAGCCAAATAGTAATTGTAAAATATAAATAATTATGTACTTGTTTGGTGGATGTTCCTTAGCAGCTTTTGTGAAATTAAAATTTTTGTCTGGCAAGGCACTGAAAATAAATTTCAAATGATAAAGCTTGTATTCCTCTTTCTTTTGATAAAATTTGGCTTGACCATTTCAGTTATTTTTAAAAGATTAATGTTTTATGTTCAAGGTGTTGATAAATATATGTTTAATTTTTTCGTTTTAAATTTTAGACTGTTAATCAAGCAGATGAACATTAGGCGTTGGGCACCAGAAGTGTCAAGATACACAATGCTGTATCATAAAAAAGAAGTTCCTAATCCACTTAGGTAAATGTTTTGTAATCTTAGTCAGAAATATTAAATACCTTA
This sequence comes from Troglohyphantes excavatus, assembly GCA_963932185.1. NCBI lineage: Eukaryota > Metazoa > Arthropoda > Arachnida > Araneae > Linyphiidae > Troglohyphantes > Troglohyphantes excavatus. The sequence goes on along the minus strand of OZ010669.1, from coordinate 27,414,479 downwards.
TACTTAGTTTTTCTTTTAAATGGTCAAATAACATATAGCTTTCATTAATTTAAAAAATCTAAAATTTCATCTAAATTGTTGAAAAAGTATTAAGATATTCATGTATATACTGTGACAATTATGTTATCTATTTTTTAATTATTTTTTATCACTTTCAGCTACATGTAATATGGAACTCCAGTTTTCCCAACAATCGATTTAATTTATTTAATTAAAAGAAGCGTGTTTCAGGTTATATTTTGAGAGATATTTATATACATCAAATATTTAATTTTTCTAACCCACATTTAATTTGTCAATGAGACATTTGCCATTTCAAGTTTTCCTGTTTCCTGATATACAACAAGTAACTCCAACCAATTGAAATTTGTTTTTGTTTTTTAGCAAAACTTTCATTTATGGATTTTTTTATTGTATTTCAAAAATGTTTATGTATTTTCAGAGTATTTTCATTAACAAAAATACTAATGATATTTATATTCACAACCATTAATAATGTGAACCTTATTAAATGGCATTTCAAGTTTCTTTGTATAAAACAAGATTAAGGAATCACAAATGTTTTGTTTAATGTTTCGAACACTTGAAATGCGTCTACCTAGTTTTACTCTTAAGTTATAATAATAGTTATTTCTATTTGTATATTTTAGTTCATTTTTAAAAGATAGTTATCCATTTCTATGGTTTCATGTCTATTTGTATTTTATCTAATGTATTATTTGTTTAATTGTTTTATAAGTTTTTATATAAACACATTTTATTAATTTCTATTTTTTTTTAATAATGCAATATCAACAATGCTTAACTTTAAGTTATTATAAATTTTTATTAAAAACAATATTATTGATATTTGCATATATTTCATGTTTGGAAACATATTTTATTTATTTTTACCTTTTCTTATTTTCTCTAGATCTATTTTGCTTATGAATACATGAATACAACCCATCTTACTTAATAGCCATGTTACTGTCGAATATTTGGTATAAAATACTGTCAAAACTTTTTCAAAATAATGTAATTATTGAATAGAATACAGAAAGAAATATTTCACTAAAAACTTCAGGAAAAAGGCATCAATACACCTGTTTTAAAATATCAAGTGAAACCTAGGCCTAACTAAATATTGCCTTTTAAATCCAGTTGTCATTTAAAAATAATAGTTGATTGCTTATTATTGCTGCACTGCCTCTTAACTGCAATTTCTGTCTCAAAAAAGCCTTGCCTTTAATTCATTTTGCTGACTAACCTGGCATAGATAGGTTAGTATCAAAGTAGGTCGCAACCCAAAATTCACTTTACATCATAAGATGAACTGCTTCTTTTTGGGATTGTTTGGTTGAACAAGATTTTATCATCACTCTATGGAGTCATCCAACAAAATTTTAGACATTTGTTATGCACAAAAATATTTCTCATGCTCCTTGTAGTTTTTTTTTTTTTTGGAGGGGAGGGGGGGATTTTGGATTAATTATACTTATGTTACTTTATTGTACTATTATCTGTACATCATTCACAACTCCTGTGTACATGCTTCCACTATTCATGTTAAATTTTTTAAAAAATGTAAAATTTTAAATGTTTTGTTTAGCTATTCTTGCAATGGCAGTCATTGAAATTCTTTTTTTCCTTGCATGCCACATAATATAAAGATGGGACAAATAAAATAATGTTAAATATTTACCCATTGGCATTTACTCTTTAAACCTGTGTATGTTTATTTTAGTGATTTCTTTAATGTTTATATTGAAATATATTTTTCAGGTACCAATTGTTAAATAGTGTCAAGGAACGAATGGATACCGATGGATTGAATACCTTAGACTACAAAATTTTGTCCACTGATTTGCATCCTCTCTATACAAGAGTTTTAGTTGATGTCAACCCTAAGTGATTATCCATTACTTCATTTTGGGTGTGCTTTATGGTTTATACACGAATGGGGAAAAGTATATGAGCAAGTATTATTTTAATAAATAATTTTAAGTAAAACATACATTTTGTGATAATGATAATGGATTTTAAAACATGTAATATTTCCAGTGAGATAAATTCATATATTTTTGAATTCAACTTCTCCATAGTGGTTTTTCAACATTGCAACGAAGCTTGAAGCCACTATAAATAAAAATATATACTTTAAGTATGTGAAGATTATATATCTTTACTATGGTTTATCTACCACACATTTTTTTTAGTTAATTCTTTAAATTTAAGTTGCTGATTTTTCTTAATTAGTATGAATAATATTAGATTTTTTTAAAAATCCAATTAAAGTAGTATAAATTTGTTTAAATTCACAATTGAACTCTAAAAATGTTATGTTTGTGGTATGAAGTGCATTTTTAGTCATAATCTTTCACTTATTCATGTTACTAAGTATTGTAATTGTTAATGTAATTGTGTTTAGTGTTATTTATTACTTTAAAATAATTGAGGTTTTTGAAGGTTTGTTGATATCTCGAATTTAAAATTTGCTACAGCTGTTATCAGTGTTATATAATAAATGCAAATAAATCAATGTGATAAAATATAAACAAATTAAATAGGGTTTTCTCTATTGTCCAATGATATAATAAATGTTACTTCTAGTCTGAAGAAAACACATTAATTTGTATCGTTAAAAAGTAATTTAAAGAATGTGTAAAACACATGTCTAAACATTTTAATATATAAATAATGTTTTACAGAATTATATATATTGTGTGATATTTATGTGTGTGGTTTACGTTCTACCTCATTATTCATATGATAAAGAAGTGAAAATTGAAGATAAGGGTGGAAGAACAAGACAGCTCCAGTTTTCAAAATAGTTCAGGAAAAATGAAAAACTCTTTAAAAATATTTTTTTTTAAATGTGTCAAAATTGGGTAACACATAAATATAATCTTCCTCTATCTAAGACCGGTTTTACTTTTTAAACCTTTTGCTTTTATTTTATTGAAGAAAAGAAATAATAGAGCTATGTGGGTTTTTTATACCTAACCCTATAATTTTGTGACCAGGATTACCAATAAAATGGCTGTAGATACTTCTCCGAAATCATCAATGCGACTGTGAACTTCAAACAGCAAAAATAAAATATAGTTTCAGTTAATAATTGCATAATTTAAATATAGTCTAGATCTCAATTACACCCCCTTTATGGAATTTCGGATGTATAACACGCTTTTTAGCTTGTTTAACAATCAACACACCTTCAACTGACATGTTTGGCAAATGACTGGCTCATGCAACACGGAAACCAATCTAACTAAGCTACTAAATGTTGAACTAATTCAGTGTAAGCTGTATGTTTCTTGTATTGTATGAGACAACAGTGCAGCTCATTTTCCTTTATATCTCTATAGCCATTGCTTATATCTGTCTGGGTTTTGCACCAATTGATATATTTTTTTCCTTTATAAGAATAAGTGAAAAAGTAAAAATCAGAAAAAAGTGGAGCTGTCTGGTTCTTCCACCCACATCGTGAATTGTTTAATAAGACATGATTTTCGTGAGTTTCATCAATGTTTAAAATGCATCCAAAAATAATCGATGTTACCATAAAATGACCTCTTTGACATGTACTTATGTATAACACAATAACATATACATTTCTTTTAATAATATTTTCATGTTAATATATATATTCTTATAACTTACTTCTGATAAAGTAGTTTTGACAAATCCATTTTGTAATAGATCTTTCTTTTCAAAAGTACCTAAAATGTAAGCGAAAAAGTCACCAAGGTAAATTCAACAAATTATTCTTTATAAGAAATACAAGTTATCCAGAAATTGTATTTCATACAAATAATATTCACAGTTAATAACATTGTTAATTTACATACCAAATGCAACCATTAAGTGTAATACACAGAGTACAAAGTCGCCAAATCTCAATGTGCCGTCTTTACGCATGTATCTTAACACAAGCAGGGACAAAGCATCAACATTTACTTGAAATCCTAAAAAAAAGTTACACAAATGTTTATAATATTTGCTACAAAAAACAAATATGTTGATGTTGTGATTGATTTATATAAATCAACCAGTATTATATTGCAGCTTAAAGCAAAGTCAATTGAATAGTAGAGTGTGTACATATGTAAAAAGGTTTGTGCTTTTCATGTTACCTTTTAAGCATAGTTTTAGTGTGAAATGTTTAAAAGAATCTCTGCCTGATTAATTTAAGAGCCACCTACTGTTCTGTCTGTTGTTTTGTATTGGTATAATGTATTTTATGCATTTACAGCATTAAAATAACTGTTCAGGTTAATTTTAAATTGTACGTATTTTTCGATTTTTACTTTAAAATTATCTTGAATTTTAAATAAATTTTTCATTTCATGTTTTATTTGAAGAATGTTGTAATTGATTTTTTATTCTTTTAATGTTTTGACAACCAATATTAACTTCAAAACTTAGCTTACTTTGTTATTATATTTATTTAAGACTAAGTTAATATTAAAAATGAAGTTCTAAAAGCATTGTGGTCTTTCATTAATGTTAAAGTTTTAAAATTAGTTATGAAGTCACGAATAGACAATGGTTAATATTTTTGAAAAATATGTTAAATATTTAGAAACTAATGAGCTGATGTGAAAAATAGCATTTGCAAAGATATTGTTCTATTGTTTATTTATAAAAAGAAACTAAAACTTTTTATTTTCTGAAACTGGCTAACTTTAGGGATATAAAAGACCATTATATTGTCTTCAAAATAATTATGTTTATTTCCCTAAATATTCCAGTTATTCTCTCTCATTGTTATAAAAAATAAAGTAAATTACATCAATCATACAACAATGTTTTTTTATACTGAAGTTTATTTTAACATGTTATGCGAAACAAGATATATTCTTGAGGGATTTGATACCTACCTTACCTTAACTGAGATAAAAGCATATAAAGTTTGTAACACACCTTGGCTATAATGTTAAGCCAAGTGACATTTATCATATTATTGGGCTACCTTAACTTAGCAACATATTATTGGGCTACCTTAACTTAGCAACATATTATTGGGCTACCTTAACTTAGCAACATATTATTGGGCTACCTTAACTTAGCAACATATTATTGGGCTACCTTAACTTAGCAACATATTATTGGGCTACCTTAACTTAGCAACATATTATTGGGATACCTTAACTTAGCAACATATTATTGGGCTACCTTAACTTAGCAACATATTATTGGGCTACCTTAACTTAGCAACATATTATTGGGCAACCTTAACCACATCCCCAAATTATAGATCTAGCTGCCCAGTAATGGAAAATTGTTACAGTTCATTTTCAGATGATTTTTGTGATTTACAACCCATAACAACCATCCCACCCATAAGTGGTTAAAAAAAGCATAGTCAAAAGTAATAAAAAGAAATTCCATTGTGGAATGAATTTTATTGGACTTGACATTTCACTTAGTGCATATATTAAGATGATATTCTACTAAACCAATGAGTTAACCCTATCAACTTATCTCAAATGTGATGGTTATTAAATTCTAACTTGTGTAACTTGTACCATACTTAATAAATATAGCCGGAATATATAGAGTTTAAATTAAATTTAATAATACCAGTTGGTAAGGAAATACAAACATTTTTAAGGTTCTTGATTTCACAATTTAGCTTAAAGTTCTTTCATAATATTAAATTCTTTTTTCACATATAGAAGTTTTACTTCGAAAATGAAATACTTGATTAGCATATTTACAATAATAATAAATAATTTTCATTACCACTTTTCCTCGGAATTGACCATACAGACCACTTACACATTACAAGGTTTAACTAACATTTGGTTTACATAAAAAAGTTATTTAAATATTAACTTACCAACGTCCATTAATGCTCCTCTGAGCTTTTCGGCTCTTAATATTCCAGAAGACCCTCGACTGTGACTTCTAAATATTGTCTAAAAACATTACATTTTAAATACATTTAAAAATAAACAAATATTTCACCTTAAATTAAAACGTATATAGAATACTGAATTAAAGTTACAAACCTGCCATAATTTTAAGCTGCACATTAAATTCTTGTAGTCTTGGTACTTTAGTCTCCCACTTCCACTTTTCTAACAAATTAATTAAATAACAAATAATAATAGATAGATTTAAAAAAAAATAGTGCACTAACACAATAAATCTGTTAAGTGTGTATAATCGTATTAAATTTATGATTTTTAATTTTATTGGTACACAAGTAATGTTATTATTTTCTAATTATTTTTATTTATTAAATACAGGATTTTAAGTGCAGTATAATTGTGTTGTTTATTTAATATATTCTACAAGTATTTAAAATTATATATATAGTGAATTTTTATATAAAAAAATTAAACAGGAAATTTAAAATTTCAAGCATACAAATCTATTTTAAAGAAAATATTAAATTAATCAAATTTACACATTAAATCACTAAATTAAGCTTTTATTTTTTTTTAATGTAACTTGCATACATTTTTTTAATAATTAAATTAACGTTTATGTAATAAAATATTTGTCTTGATTATTATAAATTGCACAGGGCGGAAGGAAAATAATTTGAATGATACAAATTTAAAAAATTATAAATACATTAGACCCTAAAAATAATTAACACTGTAAAATATTTTAACTAAAAATAAAAAGGATTTTGTCATAAAACGAAATTTATAATTAAATTGTTCTTCAAACTTATCATATTACATAATACGTAATAATTCAAGGATACATCCAAGGCCAGTATGATTTGTCTACACACTTCCAATGTTGCACAACTTTTAACATAATCTGAAAAAATTGGGTACGTTAAATTTCTACATAAGTTGGCTAAATAAAACCTTACAATCTCTATTGCTAAATCAATATATTATGAAGGCATTGACAAAAAAAATTGGAATTTCCTAAACAATAATTATCTTAGGATAATCGAAATTTCGAAAACCATATTAGCTTCACTTTCCTTATCGAAACAAAACGGAAAATAATCCTAAATAAATGCGAATTTCCATATTTAAATTTATATTTTGGGATGTAAATTTAGAGAACAGGTGTCATTATACATAATTAAAAATACAGATTCTAACTAAAGTTTTGATTTTAAGTGTTACCAGGCAAGTAGGTAAGGGGGGGGGGGGGGGTTAAACCCCTCCCATTGTAAGTCAAATAAAAAATAATTAAAAATCGAAATACTGTAAAATTCATAAGAATACAGTTATTTCTTTTTGTGTGGGGGGCGGTGTTCCGGTCGACCCCCCGCGCCTATAATCTGGAATCCTTAAAAGTTGGGAGTTTCGATTTTTAATAATGCCTGATTTGGGGAAATGTAAGCCCAAATAAAGTTAATATTATTAGCAAATGAAAGCGAGGGAAGATTAGAAATTGCCCAACTTGTAAGTTAAACTTAAATTAGACCTCTGAAGAGACAATGCATTGGACGTCGCACTAGAGCTGAATATTGGGCTATTGGCGACGTTTCGGGGCCCATCTCGAAGAAAAGGCACGAACAATGCCTCGTATTTTATTCATGTTTCAGATGCTTCGTATTCTATTCATGGTTCAGATGCCTCGTCATCTGAACCATGGTCAGATGACGAGGATAATACCTGAGCTGGCACCATTAAGTTGGTAAGTTTCTTGTTTCTTTTAGATCTTTGAATTAAAATGACCTTTACAACTTAAATTGAATTTTTAGAAGTTTATATATATAAATATATATATATATATATTGGTGGGGGGTGGTGGCTAAAGATCCCCCTGTAAGGGGGGAATCCTTACACCCCCCCCCCCCAAAAAAAAATAACGCAACGGATTTCTGTAGGTAACGATACTTTACCCGCCCCCCCCCCCCTTAGGGGGGGGGATAAGATACTTAAATAAATCCGTTGCTCACAGTCACTGAACCCCCCCCCCCCCCCCATGAAAAATATATACCTACGTGCCTGTAAGTTACTTAAATCCGATATATATATTTATTTTCATTTTGTATTAGGTAAGCAAAAAATAATACTTTTCCCGTCTAAATTACCAGTGAAAAAAAGTTTACCATTCGGCAGACATGTTTCAAGAAGCTCCAGAAGTTCGAACGCGGAAATGGTCTTGTGTTCGTCAGCAAGCCTCAAGAAGACTGCCTCATACGAACTCACTTTGTCGTTAGTGATGGGCGCCTGTATGATGGCCGGTTTCATAGAGCTGGGCACGCAGTCCAGGAGTTTCATCCGGATTGGCTTTGTCGATAGCACGCGAAGAGTGTAGTTGGCTTCCTGGCATGGCTCGAATGTAGTTGGGAGGAGGACGTAACAGCCTTGGTCCAGATGGTAGCGGACGGACACCTTGAAGAGTATGTTTTTAATTTTAGCTAATTAACCATATATAACTAAATTACATTAAACTAAAAGTAACATAAGATCTTAGTGATGCCGTAAAGCTATCATATAAGCTATTAATCAGAAGAATCGGTTGAATAATGTAGTGTCTAGTGCGTTTAACAAATTAGGGCTTCATAATTTGAAAAACTGACAAATCGACTAACTTTACGCAAATTAAAAAACTCCGTATCTCCGTTGATTTTCAATTTAAAAAAAAATATTATTTTATTAAACTAAAGGTTGCACTGATACGGTTCCACCAATGCTGTTTTTTTTTTTACGAGATGTAGTTTGGGTTCTGGAATATATTTTACGGACGCGGCTTAAAGGCCGGTTTACACGCTACGATAAATCGTAACGATGTGATTGACAAATTTATTGTTCCAATAAATCGAAAGAGAGTATTGTTTACACGCTACGATAAATCGTAACGATTTCTTGTCAAATATTCGTTGTCGACCGCTTAATAAATAAGCTTTTGCCATGGAGGAAGTGGTGTTGTCATTATATATCGGTTGTTTAGCGAGAAAAGTGAAAAAGTCCAGAGAAAAAACAAAGTGGAGCCATATGGTTGTTTTAAATTGATGTTTTTTTTTTATTGATATTCAACTGTTTGGCGTAGATGTGCGGGGGGAGGTGGGAATTTTCTGCTTATTAATGAGGAAAGAGTGGGCGCTCGAAATAAAGTGTAGTATTTATTAAAAAAAATAGTCTTACAGAACATTAAAAATTTGAACTAATAAACAAAGTATAATATCTTTAGTATTTTGTAATTAAGTATTCTGTAGGAAAAAAAAATTAAGAATAAGAAACAGAAAAAAGCAAGTAATTTATGGAAGATAAATAAATGCAGCAAAGTAAATTTACTTTTATATTAATTAAAGTTCTAACAAAGTGAAAGTTGTAAGTTTTTTTAGAATAATAATATAAAGTTAATTTGAAATACATAACGAATGTTTATAAAGAAATTAAGAATTTGTATTTTTTATTCATAAACATTCATTTTCATAATTAATAACTCTCATTTTTTGTAATTATAAGCAAACTAAATGTAATAGTATTACGCAACGCGTGAATATACTTGGGCCCCACGCGTTACAAAGGTCACGGGGTGAATAAATGGCTAACCTGGTTGACGCGGCTGACCTATGGTATGTCCCACGATGGTATAATATCATTTCTTAGATATTCATAAAAGCATTTTTATAATTACAATATTAAAATTGTTAAGGTCTCGGGGTGAATAAATGGCCAACATGGTTTATGGTAAGTCCTACGAAGTTATAATATAATTTCTTAGATATTCGTAAAATCATTTTTATAATTACAATAATATTAAAATTGCGAATTACAATCAAATAAATAAATAAATAAAAAAAAAATTATATAAATAAATCGAATGCATGTTTTTAAATCGTGAAGTTACCATGGTCGCAAATTATTGCGAAAAAACTAGCTCTTCTCCATGCTACAATTACAATGCCATTTAAAAAACAAAACACATTACAACATATCGTTACAATTCGCAGAAATTGATGCCGGCCGGCATCAACCATCCAATCCAATTCCAATTAATCGCTACAATGTCCTGTTTACACGCAACGATAAATCGTAACAATTCAATCGTTACGATAAATTGATACAATTTATCGTAGCGTGTAAACCGGCCTTAACATTACGAGTCGTTCACAGTATATATAAGTTCTACCGGTCGGGCGTTCGTTTCTTATTGGCTTCTTTGGCGAGATGGCGTTATTTCTTCTTTTTTGGCTTAGTGTTGCGACCCCGACCGGGTCGCTTGAAAATTGTATCCGATTTCGTGATTCATATATATGTGGCTTGGTACAAAAACGATCAATGTTATAATTGACAGTTTTGAGAAAAATGGCTTCAAAGTTTAAGGCTCTACCTTGTTGCAAAGTTACGGAATTGTTTTATTTGAAGGGTTAGAAAAGCATGAAGACATTGGTTATTAATAAGTTTTAAATTATATATTCATTATTAGTTTATTATTAGTTAATTATACATTATAAGTTTAAAATTAATATATTCAAAATATTTTTTTTTATAAAATGATACAATTGACATTGGATGTTCCTGTTCCAAGCCACAGACATGACATGATGAACAGGCAATTCGGTAGGTTGTACAACAGTTTGGTAAATTTTAAATGAAAGGGTTATTTTTTATTTACTCATACAATAAAAACTAGAACCACTTTTAAAGCAGTACATTAATTCGCATTTTTTTATAAGAATGCAAGTACTTTACATTTATTTTCTTAATTTTATATATGAACCATAGAAGTAGTACATTTTAAGGTTAATATTCTTCTTTTATAGAAAGTGTGGTTTTAAATTGATAATATGACGTATGAATCAGTAAGTCAGTTTGCTTTTGAAGTGTGTATTTTAATATGCAAGAAATTTAAAATATTGTACTGCTTCCCGAATTCAAAAAACATATTTTTTTTAAAGTCAATTTTTACGTTTATTAAAATTAACATGCTTATTATTTTGCTGAGCATACGAGCCACATATTTTAAAATTCAAAAAACGTCTTTAAAACAAAGTGGTTTCATGACAAGTTTGGTTCTTTTCGGCATGTGTTTGTTACGCAGTTACGACCACACGCGTTGTTCGATTTTCTTCAAATTTGTCATGAATGTTTCTTGAAGTCATTACAATCGACGTATATGTTTCTTTCTTTTAGATTTTTTTTGTGGGGGTTGCGGGGTTTACTGTTCCTAGAATTACTATTTACTGCTAACTAAACTTTGAAAAACTATTCAAACACTTATTTCCTAATAGTTAAATTAAATGTGAGTTCGTGTTACATAAGTAATAATCCAGAGAACGTGCGTTAATTCGAAACATTCTAATTACAATTAACTATAATCAAGGCTTCAGCATAGAAATTCAACTTGAAGTCGGTAAACGTTTGACGAATTAGGCTTACATTTCAATGTACACAGATTTCCTTCATTATCACTCTTACCTGGCGACTGTTGCTATAAGGAGAGTTGAGGATCGATTTGTTGATTTTGAAGAAGGATTTTCCAAGTACATCTGATGTAGGCTTGGACATCTAAATATATGATTTTGCATATTAACTTCGTGTATTATAAGCATTCAGAATTATGGATTCATGATTTTTAATTAGGAAGCAGTTTACCTGATACACACTGAAACCTATAACACGTGGTTCAAGAACTATATGCTGTGTCAGACAAATAACTATATCCTGATTTTCACCAACTATCAGTTGCATCTGCGGATTCACATGAAATGTGTCTAAAAGTAGAAATTATTAGTTCACAATTGAGTAATATTAAGGTATTTTTTTAAATAAAATATCTATTTTTATGTGTATTTTTTGTTATATGATGCTTCTGCAGCTTAATTTCATGACCAATATATTTACAAATAACATTGAATTCTATCAAATCATCAAGATTTTTTTATTTGCGAATTATTTATTGTTTTATTCGTTATTGTAATGCTTATAAATTAATATTCTTCATTTTATTGGTTATAATTTAATTAAATATAAAATAATTTTGCCGTATTGATAAAATTTCGTTACCATGCTAACCTTTATTCTTATATAGCTACTTTCATTCTAGAAACATTTTTTTTTTTAGAATTTAGATGTACATCCATTTATTTTAAGATACATATAGATATTTTCAACAGTTTACTAAAATGGGTGGTTCAAGAAAATTTTTAGACACAAGCGAATTGGATTTTGAAGCCCCCTCGCTGAAACTGATTCACCTCGAACAATCTTTCCAATTTGTCATTTTTTTTGCAATGATAAAGTTAAATATGAGTTTTCTTCTTATAACAAATTTGCGCTAGATTCTATTATAGACTATCGTCACTAAAATATCCAATTGCTGGTAATCTAAAGCAAGGGTCTCCAAACTTTTTCACTTTTGTGCCAGACTGAACAATCCTAATAGTCAGTCGAGTCAACAATAACACACAAATAAATATACATGTGGATACATATGCACACATAAACACTCGTGTATTGGTCGTCGGTTTTCTAAAATAATATGTTTAGTTTTAAAAACTTTCACATGTTGAAACAAATCGTTTACAAGAAACTCTTCGTCTTGAAATTTCAAATTTTAAAAATGAAAATGAGTGGTAATATAAACAGCAAATAAAAGCTTTACAGCCATAGATGATCTGAAAGCTACATGCTTACCCTATCCAATCATAAAAATGTTCATACTCCTGGCGGCCCTCCAACCACAAGCTCGCTACAATTGTCAAGTACTCAAGTCCGCGTAAATAGAACGGACCTGCGTGAATCTAATTACCGCGACTCTTCATTCTATTTGAATTATTTTTACGATCGGCCAGATGCACGCGGGCCAGACAAAGACAGTTTGCGGACCGGACTATCAAATAAATGCCTTCAAAAGTGAAGTTTAACATTATTTACTTAAGATACGTTCTCGTCAACCATTTAAATCTTATTTCTAATTTGATCAACGGAAAACATTCAACAGTAAAATATAACTTCATTAAGTTAGGATACGTTTTATTTCAAATTTTACATTCTGAGTTTTGTTTAAACCTAACAAGGGATTTTAAAAATAACTTTTTAACAAATTTTTAAAAAGAGAACTAAGTATAAACATAACTGCTATTTAATTTTATGAACTCCGGATGACTGTGGGAACAAAACAAAAAAAAGACATAATCTAAGAAAAATACGGATGTCTGTTTAAAAAAAATCCTATATTTACTTTCCGAAAAATATTTTGCTTAATGATCAAACTTTAATTTTTACTCTTTAGGATTTCAGACTTCAATCACAACCACTTGTTTCAGTATACCTTATTTTAATAACATTAAAAAAAACGTTTAATTAAATGCACTTTTAAAGTAATAAGCTTCTGTAAAAACAGTGACGTGGCCTTTATAGCTGCTGTCATGCCTACTTTCATTCAAACAAAGTGTCAAAGTCAGTAAAAAAATACTCAATTATGTCAAATAGTTAAAACTTTAGTTTTTTTAACCATTAATTAATGCCTCTAATTAAAAATCTAAAACACATTACATGTAGAGATTCGATAAATGTGTTTTACCTTGTTTATTCGAATGAGATTAGGTTTGTGTTTAAAAAAGAGAAGTATTGCATGTGTACGATATTGAGATAGTTAAGTTTGGACTTGATCATGTTTCAGAGAAAGTGAAAGAGCAATCAAATACTTTTGATTCCCGTGCTATCACTATTGCATACTTTTTTCAATATTTGGTCTTTCGGTTTTTGCAAACTAAAGTAACGGATTCTCTAAGGTTGTTTTAACGATTACTTTTCTTTCTTGAATCACACAATTAAAAAATACAAGTTAAGTTAGAGCATTCCTTTTATTTATTTGTTAATTTTTGTAAAAAGTACTTAAAAGTAACAAGTCATTACTATAAAACTTTAGATAATTTTTTTATATTTCTTTTTGCAATAAACTTTAAGCCACAAAAAAAAGTTCCTTAAATCAGACAATTAAAAAATTCCAAGTTAAGTTAGAGCACTCCTTTTATCAATTTTTTAATTTTGGCAAAAAGTACTTTAAATTAACAAGTTATTACTATAAAACTTTAGATATATTTTTTTAAAATTTCATTTTGCAAAAAACCGTAAGTCAAAAGGTTAAATATTATCAGTAGAAGCAAAATTTGTGTTATAGAATTAAGATAAAAGTATTTTATTGATATTTCATTTCCTCTTAACATAAGAGATTTGGCCGTTTACATGGAAACGAATAAATTTTATACGTTTGTAACACATACAGAGAGTTGATGTGGTTTACCGAACTATTATAATATAGAAAAGTACTATTTTAGCAAAATTCAGCGATACTATTAACTGTGGCAAATATGCGAATACAAATTTTCTTGTACAAATAAGATAATTAAAAAAGTTGCAGATTGCGTACATTATACTATATACAATGAGAGTGTGATGGTGACATTACATATCCGATACGATATTTTGACCTTGGCCAGGTCTTGGTCTAGAACACTTATTCTTATTTTTTTTTTTCTCACGTACTCCTTAATAAAACTTTCATTTTGTTATCCCCTTTATGATTACCCCCATGTCTCATAGCTTCTCTCACCAATTCCTCTACGTAAAATAGAAGTTTATTTGTGTTTTGAAGTAATGTGCTATTGTTAGCTAGCAAATTAATCAAACAAATCTAATTGATGACAGGCATTTTTTTAGGTTTTAATTATTACATTTATTTATATTTTAATTTATGTCATTTCCGCCAATCCTAATATTGTTTAAGCGTACCCCTAACCGGATGGCCACGTAGCCCAGGGATACGCGTACCACAGGTTGAGAACCGCTGTTCTAGGAGTAGAGTATCTGGCTATGTGACGAAACATCCCGAGCTCAAACTTAACACAGCACACATCGTTGCAACAGGCTGACAGTGTACAGCAACCTACCTGGGTGGTTCCTGCACCCTCCTGCGTTGACCCCCTTCTGCCAGTGCCCGTGCCACAGCTTCACGTGCCAGGGGTCCCGGGACTTGAGGCTCCCCTCCGCTCGACTCGTGTCCCCGTCTAGGTGGACCACTTCCAAGCCTGTGAATGTGGATGCGAACTCCTCCAGGGCCATGCTGTAACAAAAACACAAGTAATCGCATTAGTTGGTAGGCTAAACTTTAGTATAGGGGGCACTCTGCCAAAGCATATAAGTCATCGTCGCCAATATCGATTTACTCTTCTATCAGCTTGCACTGTCGCAAATGGCCAGGTTTTCATATTTGTTTGAGCATAAATTTTTTAAAATTTTTTTTTAAAAATTATAAATATTATTCAGTGTGTGCTTTAAACAATTTTACTTTTGTGAAATGTATGTACTGATCATATTATTCCGTTTAAGGATTTATTAATTCGAATTTATTGCTCAGACCCCGGGCCCACAGATTTATTATTCTTCAATAGCTTTATTCTTACCCAAATAAAGTTCACCTATTTACTATGTTAAATCCGATTAAGGTACAAGAACACTTGTGTTGACACACCATAAGGTTAATTTCGATTTCCTAATTATTTCTATTTGGTAAAGTTCCTATATTATGGTAGAGGCATGAAAGACAGTCTTAAATTTAAGATTTAATAGGGTGTAACTGCGCTAATGGTGTTAAAAATATTGTATACATTCTCTTAATTTCCATAAGTTTAAATCCATGTTTAAAATCCAATCGGGTACAAATAATTATTAAAACGTTATTTAACTATAATGGCTTTATTTTCTATTTTTAGACAAAAAAAATCTAATTTACGCAAATAATTGTAAAAAAAAATATTATCAACAAATCTGCAATTTATAAAAAATTAGTAATAATCTAATATATTAAAATGAATCAAAGGAGTAAAGGTATCCGTACAATAAATTAAATTTATGTTGTTGTAGAAGTAATTAAAATAGAAATACTCCTTCTTTAAAGTTTCATAATGCTGAGACAGTCGATTATATTCAGCAGAATCCTTTCAATTAAAAAATACAAAAAACAATTTTAAAATAACTTACCAAAACTGATTATTTTCTAAACGGACGTGGCTATCTTTGATTTCTGAAAGAATATTTTCACTTCTGAAATACATGGGAAAGGATATAATTTTACATGACGTTTATTCTTAAAGTACCAAATATAGCTTATCTTAAAAAAAATTCTACCATATTTTACTTTTACAACTTATTCCAGAAATGAATATAACATTAATTGCAAAAAGAAGTGCTTAGAATATATATTAACCCCCTTCAAAGTTGATATTTGCGTAATTTGCCATTTTCTAACCAGAGAGTTGTAATATTAAATAGAGAGCGCCTTCAATACCAGACTCTCGTAAGGCCGCGGTGACAACATTGAAAAGAATAACCCACATCACGTGGTTATAGCGCTGCCACATTTGGCGTACGTACAGACATCTGCAGGAGCTTCAAATTCACACTTTTTACTTTTTTGGTGATAAGGAGTTCTGTCTGTATTCAACTTCTTAACATATATGTACGTATTTACTTATTTTCAAACAATATGCGCTAAATATTTCCGCTTCATTAACGAAACGAAAATATTTTATTTGTGTTCAATACTCTAAGAAGCGAAACTCTTTATATTTCTCAGGTTTTATTGTTCATATTTTCTTATTGAAGTATACAAAATAACAATTGAAAGAACTTCACTTATGGTAAATGTTTTACATAAAAACGTAATGCAATTATTTCAAAACTACAAAGTAAGAAAAATATCCTTAATATATCTGTTAAACTCCCTTAAATTGTGCCACTCGTTCAAAAAAAACTATATTTAAATACAAAATTAAACACAAAACCATATTACAATACTTCGATCTCGTTTAGTTCTTAAAGTCGCCAAGGCCTGCCAAGTAATATTGGCGCATGAATGAATTGTCATTTCCACATATCACGTGGTTTCAATGATGGACACACGGAAATCAGCATTTTTATTCCTCTATTTGTATCATTACTCTATGTTTGTAACTTGATAAAATATACCTCTTTAAAAATCAGTTTTTGCACTGAAGCACTTTGTGCGTGCAGTGGCGTAAAGACAATAAAAAAACGTGTGTGTAAAAAAAAACAATATTTCATATTTAAATATTAGCTAAAGCGTTTACATGTATTCTACTTACACTTCTTTATATTGGCTGTCAACGTAATCAGGCCTTTTTAACCATACTAAACTAACGTCTACGAAATCTTGTGTTTGAATCTAAAAAAGAAAAAAAATACCAGTAGTTGAAATTTTCAATTGCAATTTATATACTTTATAATAAACTTTTCTGCTTAATTTGCCTCTCTAACAAACTACCTAAATATTATTGAACAGTTGTAACGAGCACGTTACCTTTTGTATTTCAACTACTCTGTAATTGATTCCAGTGAGTATCCCATTTGGCATTTTTTCCAATGCATTTCTTGGCTGCAAATATAAAATATAATATATCAATAAACATTCTTCATTACTTTTTTTTTAAATAGGTGATTTTTATGTTAGTATTTTTATTTATAAAATATTTTTTTACTCATTCATTTTGCAAAAGCTTCTCAATACTACTCAAAAATGCAATAACTTAATATCAGTATAAATCAAAACTAACCTGCAATTGACGTTGAGAGACAGCCGTTACAACCGTCGTCATCTTGAGCAGTTTGTTGATGGTTTTGGCACAGTGCTTAGGTTCGTATCCCACCGTCACGCTTTCCGTTATGCCCCCGGTCAGGTCTGCAAGGCAGTCCATAGAGGTGCCGTACTTTAGAGCCTCATAGGAACCATGTAATCTAGAGATAAACTATATTTTATAGTAACATTAAGTCAAATAATAATAATATTAATCTTTTATACATAAAATCCTCTTTTTTGAAAATCATTATAGGGACTTTGGACTTAAACAATATAAAACTATAATTAAGTCATTAATGCATGGTGTTCTTATTTTGAACTATTTCATTTGATAAGTCATTGCGATTGGTCGAAAGAATTTTAATACTTTTAATTTGTGTTAAATCCTGAAATCTAATATTTAATTGCAAATATCACACACACATTTAAAGTAATATTCTGGTATACAACTTCTTTTTACTTTAAGAACATAAATCATTGCATTTCATTTAAGTAGAAAATTGCACGAGATGTATAAATTGTTTTATTATTTCAAGTGTTCTATTTAATATACGTTGAGATACTAAAAATTGACACCCTATTGTAAGTAACGACAATTCGCAAATTTAATTTTTCAATAAACGTTGCTTTTTCTCACTTTATTTCGTTCTCTGTGTTAATAATGCTGCATAAATTTCGTCAAACACTCATTATTTCAAGACATAAAGTTATCTCTCTATTTAAAAAAAAAGTAAGCCCAAGGGGGAATTTTCAATTCCTTCGATATTATTCAGATCGTATCTCAAAATGTAAATGTCCTAAAATTACGAAATTAAGTGAATTTGTTAAAAAATGTTTGATAAATAAGATGAATATATTTTTGTTTCAATACTGTTATTAGTTTATAAGTTATTTAATATTAAAGTCGTCGTTGATAAAATTTCGCTTACAAGTAATTTTGTCCGTTGAGTTTCTTAAACAATATTAAGAGGAGAGATACAATTTTTTTAGGAAGTGTACAAATTGGTTTGAACTGGAATTCCAAGTAAGCATTTTTTAAAATTAAAATTAGTTTTGGATATACAAATTTTTTAAACATTTAAATACGCTTCATGTTTTGAAGTTTTTTCACCCTCATTTTTGAAACATGATTTCTAAATTGCTATAAGTCATTTAAAATTACATATTTTCCTATTCAAAAAAATATATTAATGTGCGTTAAAACTTCATCTTTCCGATGTTATAAAGATTATATTTCTATCTTAACAATTAAATTAGATAATAATTAAACTAGGTATAAAAAATAGGGAAGAAGGGGAAAAATGTCGGATATTTCGAGCAAATTTTAATTTGAGACATTTTGTCTCATTGTTCCTCTTGCATCTCAAATAGTAAATGTCCTAAAATTATGAAATTATGCCAGTTTATTAAGAAATGTTTGGGAAATAAGGTAATGTCCTAATATTTGTTTTCCAATAGGATCAGTATATTAGATGTTATTTTATGTTAAGGTCATAATTTTAGAAAATTTCGAAAACAATTCATAAATTTTTGGATACTTGTAAAATAAGTTAAACTTGTAAAATAAGTAATAAAAAAAATTAAAAATCCATTAAAAAAATCCCATACTTCGCGTACGCCTTTTCCAGCAGAGACGGCCAGAACGTGTTCTTGGAAAAGCTGTGCACGAAGAGCAGTCTGTTGGCTACAGTGGGCAGTCTGTCGTCCACCACCACCTCCTTCCACTCGCCGCACCACCACAGCCGGAATCGGAAGATCCCCGTGTAGTCCGCGGTCGACGAGAAGCTCTGGTCTGCGGGCACAACGCGGTAGAAGAGGCCCCGGGCGCTGGCCAGGCAGCCCACGCAGGACACGAACCAGGGGTCGCCTGCGGAACGTTAAAAGCTTTATTTACTTCGGAATGGAAGGTCACTATGTTAAATATGTAATGGAGTGTACATTTGGGTTTGGAATCCCTCAAGATTGTGGATTTTGGCTTTTCATGTACTGCTGGGAATTTATATGAGATGTCGAATCTCTCCTTCGGTTATTCCAATGTAATTTATGAAGTAAAATTATACCGAAACATATTTCCATAGTTTGGTAGAAAAAGTGTCAATGTACAAAATCACCAATTTTTCGTTATGCCTTCCATTTATTTTATATTGGCTTAGCTGGTATACTGGCTTTTTTTTCAAAATGTACTTACTTGGAATATAATTAATTAGAAGAAATTATCCTTTTTTCTCCTGTACCTATTATTGTTTTCAAGTAATTGTTGGGTATAATTCAAAATTGTAGCATTTCAACATTGTCTTATAAGGCCAAGGTACAGATTTACATTCTAGAATATTTCCCTTAAAATTTCTTAAAAATATTTCAATCTAAAATCATCATTCATTTCAATCTAAAATCATTATTCATTTCAATCTAAAATCATTATTCATTTCAATCTAAAATCATTTTTCAATTCTAAATTCATAGTATTCCCTTAAAATATTTCAATATAACCTTACTTGCTGTCTAATTAATATAACTGTGTCTACATTTTTCAAAATTTATTCCACCATCATCACATTTTTATTTAAATTATATAACCATTTTTGCCGATGTTCAAGCCTTTTTTGCCATTGCAAAGTGGTTTTTATTGTGTAAGAGTTAAAATTTTATTCAATAAATTAAAAAAAATCTTAATTATTTCTTCGGAGATGGATTTTAACTGACACCACAAGTCAATTTTTTAAAACAATACCTCAAAATTGAGTTTTATATGAAATGTGCATTGTTAGAAAAACTGGTCCTAGTATTCATCTCACATATTTGAGTACTTGGGGTGTCAGTTACAATATTGGGAGCTCCATGACATTTCAAATACAATAGACCTCTGTCCTCTGGTCGCAATGCTTGGCTCCCTTCCTCCCCCCCCCCCCCCCATATCACATACACATACACATACACAACCGGCAGCTGATTAATAAGTTGAGTTAACAACACATTTACATATAAACATAAGTAATAATAATATTTTTTTTATTTGTCCGGATTGGTTTATAAACAAAAATACAGATTTGGCGTTTGGATCGTTACGTGCATCCGGCAATTTACTTTATTTTTGTTACATGGAGAGTCAAAATTCAATAAATCTCCCTTTTTACTCATCCATATTTTGAGTCTCTAACTAAAAAAGTACCTTTCGGAAAACTAGGAAATTTACTGAGTTAGTACAGAAATGATTTTGGGGAATACGATGATTATATTTTTGTGGTAATAGTACACTTGCGTTAGAAGATATTTTATGTTAAAGTTAAAAAATGCAAGAATTCGATTTATGTCAAATAAAACGTATAGAAGGATATTCCATAATTTTATTTTTTGTTTGTAGAACAGTAACCGTAAATTATTAAATTAAATGCATGTAACTTATAAAACCGATATGAATTTCAAAATTTCCGTTTTATGGGAAAATTTGTTGGAAATAATATCGGTGGCAAATATACTGTATTTACAAAAAAAAGTGATTTATTTTAAATGACGACACTTGCTTTTATCAGACATTATTTTTTTTGTATTACAAATACAATTTGGTTCAAAGGTTTGAAAAAGTATACAATGGGGAATTATATTAGTTTTTTCGTTTTACATATTTTGGTGTACGAAATTGGCGAGCGTTTAATTGGAATCAAATTTCTTTCCCGCGCTTGAACTTTTTTATTTTAGCCATAATTTAAATAATTGTGTATAAGATTTAATTATTTTCAATTTAATTCATTTGAGGATTTTCTGTTATTTTTAGTTTAAAACTTTGAGTATGTTACGTTATACTGGCTTTTGGATTGTCGCATTTTTTTTTAAATTTTAATACGAATTACCCTTGTTAATAAATTTTTAAACTATATAACATAATTATCGCCATTTGAAATCCAAACAACTCAAGCCGAAACTCACTGCAATGGAAGCCACTCAAATGCAATAGCCAAGGACGATTCACTAATATTTACGGCAAATGTGTTGTACATAAAGAATTAGTGCAGTATTTTCGCAGGCAATAGCCCAATTGCGGCCGAAGGGAGCCGGGTTTACCATATTCTCAAAGAAGAAAACAATTGTTTATCGCCCAGACAAAAGGTTGCCATGGGCCGCAATTGGAATTTTCCGTTTTCGCAATTGGGAGTAGAAGAATCATGAGAGTTGTCGACAAAGGAAATAGACAAAGTTAGTAGAAAGGCTTAAGATTGGCGGGGCCACGTCGCCTATTTGCAAGGCATTACGAGAACGTTTGAAGCATGAATTAACATTTATTTTCGTAAAAGGTATAGAGACTGCCTATAAGCCGTGGTATAGACCATCCTTATAGTCGATAAACATGATTTTCTTGCGAAGCAGTGTACGCGGGGGCAGACGAGCGGCAGTGAGTAGGGTCGCAGCATTGTCTTCTACTCTAAGAAAGAACAGCGGTGTGTTTATTTAAATATAACAAGGTGATTACCGTTTCGCTCCAAATAATGGGAACCGATATGTGTTTGTGTTACACGTGCAATCATGCTTTAATTTATTGATCGGAAACCACGACTCATTGGCCAAGGTTGCTTTGCAGTGGAGATCTTAAAATATCTTAACTTGAATCTCATTTGATGTTCGTAATAATTGAAAATAAAGTACAGCAAGGATGATAGCCAAATTGTCAGGTGTTTCCAAAATAACAAGGAAATCCTTTACTTTTTAAATATACATGGAATTGGAATTGTTTAGAAATAATTAAAATTGTACTAGCGCTATAGATTCTAGTGAAATTTATCGAATATTGCGAGGTTATAGAGTAGATTTTTTTAATATTTTATACATCGTTTACTAGCTGTATGGATATTTTTTTTATATTACAGTTTGAACTATGATTTTTCATAAATACCTATATATGTACCTCAGACGTATAAGACACTATGTCATTTTTCTTATTTTCAGGATAAAATCGAGATAATATATGTTTTTCACTTTCTTTACAGAGGCATAAAAAACTATCTTCTATACAGATTATCAACGGATATTAATATTTAAAGAACTCTATGTCGATAGAAACCTACAGCCATATATAAAACTTTGATAAGCTCACCTGCGAAATACTAAAAATTGACATAGTGTCATATAACTCCTAGGTACAGATTTATTCAACTGAAAAACTAAAGCCTCATGTCCAATTCTTACTTTTTTATGTAGTGATTTGCATTTTCTTTAATATTCTAAAAAATTGTTTTTAATGTTGTATAAGGTAGTGCAATAATACATTTCTAATAAATATAAGTATTTTGTCTGGAACTATTATAAGATTTTCATATGAAACACCAAAATAACAATAAATAATTTTTAGCTTAGCACTTCAAAACCGCTATAATTTATTGGTGAACACTCTTAATGATGGTAGCTTATATTCGGAATAAAATAAGCGTTATCATTTCAAATAAGAAAAAGTTTTGTTAAGTACAAAGCATATCCCGATTGTAAACAAACGAAACATCGGAAATTTAACAAAAAACTGTCCCATAAACTTCGTAATTCATAATAAAAATATCATGACGTCACCAGTCAGTAGTTTGAAATATTCTGTCAGCCAATATTAGCCCCAACAATATATAGCCAATATTAGCCCCAACAATATATAGCCAATATTAGTAGGCTGAACACCCAATTTCAATCTAAATACAATAAATGTTGTTAAAAATTCATTTAAAAAGCAGGAAAGGCATGGAATTAACGCGGAAATAGGGTGCAAGTCAGTAGTATTATTGTTTTCTATATATAGTTGTTTTTTAATTTGCTCAAATATTGTTATATTTTATACTGATATACATGGCGACGATAAAAAAAAGTATTGCTACCAAGATGAATTGAAATTTAAACTTTCAATTTCAACTTTTAAACTTTTTAATACTGATTAATATTACTAAAAAAGGATTGTTACTAAAAGACATATTGTTAATGTGTGCGAACGAAGTGAGAATTGGTTTGCCAAGCAAACGAATTGGATTGTGTAGCAATATTTCGGGGGTTGGCGAAGCCCCATAATAAAGGTTTTATTATGCCAATACTTAGCTGTTTTTGCATAATAAAACATTACTAGGTGTGATATATCTAAACATCGATCATTGCCCAAGAATTATGACCACCCTGTAACTTATCTATAGATAAATAAGGAAACATTTCTGTAAAACTCACCCAGTTTTCCTGGAACAAGTGGAATCTTCTCAGGCGCGTCATCTACAAACAGCGGATCTGAACATAGGTCCTAAAACAAAATTAACAAGCATATACGAGTACGTTTTGTTTTGTTTTTGTTAATTAACGTCGCACTGGAGCTGCACAATGGGCTATTGGCGACGGTTCGGGGTCAATCTCGAAGGAAAGACCCTGGAACACATACACGTTCACACACACATTCATACATGCACCTCGCTATTTTAGAACCATGGTCAGATGACGAGGAAACACCTGAACTGGCACCCAACGCCTTCAATAGACATCGGGACTTTGGACCCCGATCAGATTTAACGTGCACCAGTCCCGTATACACGCCAGTATAATTTGTTGGATATTCTGGACGACTTTCTAGTATTTTTGTAGCAAAGCTGGCAACCCTCCGATCGCAAGATCACTACTTTTTTGTAGCGAAGCTGCCAACCCTCCGATCGCAAGATCACTACTTTTTTACTTTTCTATGTCAAGTTCATTTCCCGGATTCGAACCACCAATCCTCAGATTAGTAGCTGAACGCCTTACCAACTGAGCAACTGGGGCTCCATATACGAGTACGAATGAACAGCGAGAAGTAACATTGTGTGAATACACAAAGTTGAACGAAGACGCATTATCGTAATAGAATGCATAGTAAACAAATTTATGTTCATCCCGTGATTAATTTAGTTCAATTAGTTTCACGAGAAATCAAAACAATATTGGGGGATTATCTTCCTTAATCGTGGAATAATTTGTTTACGGAAATGAAGATAGAAACAGAGAGGGTAATGTGGAATAAGATTGTTTGATTTAAAATTTAATTTACTATGGAAAGAAACGTAATTGTGTAAAAGTGAATTTAAAATAAAATTTAATTTATTATAAACGTTGTTTTGAAAATATTAGTTTAGTGTTTTTAAATATATTTGAAACCTTTTCTAGTTTAAAACTGCTGTTTAAACTTATAATTCATTGAACACTTTACAAATATTGATCCTAAACTTCTATGTGTTGTCTGGTTAATTAGCATATGTTTTTTATGCTTTCACAAATTCCCTTGTTTATTTCATTATCAAACACACGAGCAGTGTATATTTAACAATGACATTCAACTACCATAGTATTAATAAAATAAAATAGCAAACTTCCTTTCTCTACTGTACGTAAAGTGTAATAGCCGCGGTTCCATCCATATGGTTAAATTGGTAATTTAATTTGATATTTAAAGATATAGAGTAAGCGATGAATGTACCAATTTCCGACGATGAATGTATCCAATTTGTGACTGCTGAACTTACTTTATAATGTAAAATTAAATTCACCTAAGTTTCAAAGAGGCCCCCGTGGCCGGCGGTTAAGGCGTTCAGCTACTAATCCGAGGATTGGTGGTTCGAACCCGTGCGATGGACTTGACATAGAAAAGTAAAAAAAAGTAGTGGTCTTGTGATCGGAGGGTTGCCAGCTTCGCTACAAAAATACTAAAAAAGTCGTCCAGAACGTCCGCAAAAATTAACGGCTTGTATACGAGGCTGATGCACGATAAATCTGATCGGGGTCCAAAGTCCCGACGGCTATTGAAGGCGTTGGGTGCCAGTTCAGGTGTTCCCTCGTCATCTGAGCATGGTCCTAAAATAACGAGGTGCATGTATGAATGTGTGTGTGTGAATGTGTATGTGTTCCTGGGTCTTTCCTTCGAGATAGACCCCGAGCAGCCGCCAATAGCTCACTGTGCAGCTCTAGTGCGACGTTAATTAACCAAAACCAAACCAAACTTAAATGTTTGAATAAAAAAGTAAACGGAAAGAATAAAGTTAAGATATAAAACGGCATATGAAATCTTATTGCCAAAAGTTCAATAAATGATAAAATATAACATATTTATTTGACTTTTTTTAATATCGCGGCATCGATCATTTGCATTATCACGGCGCCGGCCATTTCTCATCATCACTGTATCATTCAAAGGAATGTTATCGCAAGAAATCTTGGAAAGCCATATTTTTGTAATTCAAGAACTGATGTGCGAATAGAATGGATAAGCAACTGTACTGCGATATGTATTGAAAAGGTTGAGAAGATACAAATATCAATTTTAATAATTTTTTAATTTAATATTTGTAAAAAAAAGGATTAACGTTTAATGGAAAAATTACGTACACATTAAAGTAATGCTTAAAACTCAAAGCTATGATTTTTGGATGCCTTTAAAATTAAGTTAACTTTAAATGTTACCACCTACAAGTTCATAAAGTGCTCCAATCACATATCTCTGATTCATTTTCGCAACTTGATCTGTTGATAAGAATTTGCGTAATGGTAAATTATTATCACGTTTTTTTTAATTGTATAAAAAAAATTAATTTTCCCACATACGTTTTACAACCATAAATTTATATCTAATTAATCTAAAAAAAATTAATTAGGGCATTTTTGTGAATATTTTTTTTAACTTCATAGGAGGTGTAAAGGAAATGTTTGATATATATTAAATGACTAAGAAACGAAATGTGTTACTATGGATACAGCAGGTTATCCACACCTTGCTTTCAGGTGAGCATTCCATTTCGAAAAAAATTAACGAATGTCATAGTGCAAATGGTACTAATAAACAACAACTTGTTAATGAAGGACAGTTAAGTTTAGGTATTAAATTACCTTTGGTCTTTTCCACACAAATTGAAATGGGGGCGTCTGATGGTAAAAAATGGATGCCTGAGATGCTGGAAAGTCCAAATCTTCGAATAATTCCTTCTTTTTCAAGCAGGCTCCTTTCAGTCGTTCGTAGACGCTCATTCCTGAGAAAATAACAGATTACTTAAGGGGGTCCGATACCCGAAATTCGCAAAAAAGTCATTTTTTTTATATTTAAAAAATAATATTCAAATTTATTTTAATAACTCACAAAAAACTGCTTCAAAAAATTCCTATTACTTTTTTAGTTATGAATGTTTTAAAGAGACACTATATTAATGATGTGTTCCTATAACATAGTTGAATCACTATATGTAAACTTTAAAAGCAAATATCTCTGTTCGTGGTTTTGAAATTTAATGAACACTAAAAATGCTAAGGCTTTTTTACTATTATACTTAAAATCATAATTTTTGTGTGTATAGCAAGATAAATATATTTTAAATAGATGTATGCATTCAGATTTCCTATTTTTACCATAATTTGTTTTTTAAAACCACTTAAAATGGAATTTTATTTTTATTTCGTCAATTTTTTTTCCAAAATTTCTAATATATTTTATTTTTTTAAAGTGATGTATCTGAAGCAAAATTTGAATGCATACATATATTTACATATTCTTCAAGATCTTAAATAAAAAAAATTGCTTCAAAATATTGAAAAACAAAAAAGGAGTAGGAATTTTAAAATTGTTAAAAAATTTACTAAAATTTTAATTTAAAAATAAATGTGCAATTTAAAAAAAAATTGAGCGTCTTAAAATGGTTTTTTATGCATATTTAGAAAGAGAAAAAAAATTGGATTGTACAAGTATAAAAATAAAAAAAAAAATGTCGAAGGTATCGGACCCCCTTAAATATAATTATTCGTATGTATTTTATTTTTTTACATATAGAAAATATTCAACGTAAATTACAGAAGATTTAAAAGTAAAGTAAGATTAGATTATAAAAAATAATAATAAAAATTTGCATAAAATTATTCATTTTTCATTTAAAGACGAATTATCCCAGTTAAAAATCAACGAAGCCCTGTATTTTGTGTGTGCTGAAAACTGCATAAAAAGTTTAATAGATGATGATGAGATGTTTTTATAAAATATATATACTATTTATTTTAGCTATATATATATATATATATATTATAAAAGCATGCCATCATCATCCATTAAATGTGCCCTAAAATTAAAACATATGTATTTAATAATGTATTAGGTACATAATTATTGCACGCCTTTTTTTCACTGTCATTCTACAGCCTTGAAATCTAGGATAAATTCATAAACTACTATTTAATAAAATTAATAAAACAGTAATGCTTGAGCGTAGCATGATCGTAGAAAAATGGTTTAATCTTAACAACTATAATATACATATATAATATAACACAACTATAATATATGATTTTTTTTTTAAAAGAGAGACAATCGACGGGGTAAGCGACTGGATCAGCTTATAAGAAATATATCTTCATTCACAACACATGTAAACTTAAGTGCAACACTCACACACATCCTTTTTACCTGAACTGTACCTGCTCCAATCCCTAATAAAATTCGATATTTAACTTACTTAAATATTTTATAAATACAAATAATGTCGACCAATTACAGGCTCTAGGCCCAGTAAATAAGACCACTCCTTTACATTTGTTTTAAAAAAATACCAACATGCATAATTAGTATTGTGTGCAGGAATCTTTTATCGTCATTTTAAAACAAAATGCCTGAATTTTAAAAGCGTAATAGTTAAAAAACAATTTCAAAAAATCAGAGATACGATAGTTGCGACTACAATACACAATTTAAAATAAATATCCACTAAATAGTTTTAAAATAAAATAACCATTTAATAGAAATTCCACAATCGATTAACTTAAAAAAACTTTAAAAGTTTTATTATCATCTTCACTTAAAAGAGTTAAATTTTTAAATTCACACAAAACGTAAACAATACTTACTTCCCAATAACTCGCTAAAGCAGCCGAATGTAAACAAATCGATATCTTTTCACATAAAAACCGTCATGTGCAACTCCACACGCATGCAACTGTCTCGAGACATGAGGAAACCAAACTGCAACCATAACGCGGAAGCATGTGAAAGTGCATCGGGTAAACAACAAAAAAGAAGCAAACACACGCACAAAAAAGAAACACTGAGAAAATAAAAGGAATTAAGATCTTCAATAAGGTCAAAGCCTTTTTGCTCTGAAGACCGGCTGTTTCACCTTTAATAGTAATAATAATAATAAAAAAGAGTCTGGAACCGGTCCCATATGGCCTGGCCTAACACAGCTTGAATTTCGCTGTCGGGCTAAAAGTGAACTTCGAAGAATAAATGGACATGGGAAGAAACAAAAAAATCAAAGGCACATAACATAACAGCAATCCTTTTAGGGTAATGGATTCTTATCGCCAAAGATAATCCTGACAGTAATGGTTTTAAATCAAAGAAAGCGAAACATAAATTTTGAGTGGTGGGAATTTGAATAGGATGCTAGGTTATATATCTTTGACCAGGGCCGCTCTTGGCAACCGGGGCGGATCTAGTTGCGTCCTGCACCTACATCCGCCCCGGTTGCCCTTTTAATTATCCACATACTTATGGATAAGTTTGTCAGATTTTTGAAAACCCAAACTAGATTTTTTCTATCAACTACAAATTTAGTTTAAACTGTTTAACGCGGCTACATAATTTGTATAGAATATTTAGCATGATATTTACTCGTTACTCAAAAAGTAATTTAGTCTTTTTATTAAAAAAAATGGAAATAAGCCTTATTTCCTATCGAACTAGAATTTTTTTATGTCAGCCGTGCTATTTGTCACTGTGTTCAAGTGTCGGAGTGGATCACCCTAACAACGTAATATAGTGTTCCTATTCTGGTACCCTATGTAGCTGATTTTAAAGATATTTCACTTAAAAAAATTATTATATCTGTGACATTCTCATTTTGTGCGTTTACTCTTATGGGCGCGATGCCTCTTAAGAAGCGCGAGGCCCTGTGCTGTGGCATGCGTCGCACACCCCAAAGAGCGGCCTTGTCTTTGATGAAGTATTAAATCAAAGTTGTTTTGTATTTATCCGGAATAGCAATTTAACTATTATAAGGAACGGCAACGACATACACGGTGGTCATAAATTGTTGGGCTGTACCACATGTAACTGTATTGGTATAATTAAACTTTATTTGTTGCCAACTACTTCGCTTATATGTAGTTAAACAGTCAAACAATGGCCATCGCCCAACAATTTGTGACCAGTGTATGGGCTATAAAGAAAAGGTTTTGATTACCACAATAGGTTTAATAATTATTTTATTATTTTTTGCCAAACTATAACTTTTATATACTTTATCACATAAAAGTATACAATTTTGGATTGTTTGAATAAAATGCAGTGTGTTGGGGGATATTTTTATTCGTAAATATCCACGCCTGTTTGTTTTTTCATATAATATTTAATGTTAATACATCATCATATATTTGTAAATTTTGTGAGGTTTTGTGCGTCTAAAAAAAACTGCAAAAACGCTAATAATTTCCAGATGTATTATTTTTTAAATTGTATGGTAACAATTTGATGAAAGTAAAAAAATAAAATATTTCACCGAACGTTAGCGAGGTCTTGTTTTAACACGACTTTTCTGCACTCCATCTGTTTATCTGTAAATTTGGTTGTTACACAGTCACGAACAAATGTGTTTTTTCGATTTTCTTAACATTTGGCAGAAACGTTCCTTTAAATCATTAAATGCGACTTATTTTTTTTAATTTTGTATTATTTTTGTAAATTTTTTTTTTGGTCGCGAGGTCTACTGTTCCCATTACTACTAGTAATTAGGTTATTAAAAAAATTGAATTGAATATGAACGTATTTTTGACAGATAACTCATACTAAATTATAATCATCTCCCATACAAACTTTTTCGTTATTTTTTTTATAATGGAAATTTCTTTAATACTATAAATGCTTTTAATTTAATTAAAACACTTATAATTACTTTAACTTATAATAAAAGCCTTAGTGATTTTTCTAATTTAATAGTTTTTCCTTAATATGGATAGTTCTTTTTTTTTTTAAATATTTTGCTTTTATGGAATTTCAGTACATTTCAAATTCCATTGCCATCTGTATAGCGCTTTTTAGTATGATTTATAATATTGGCATGGATTACTACATGCTTAATTACAAAATATAATTAATATTTTATATATGTGTTTATCTCATTGTACAATTTTAACACAAAAATAACTGAACGGATTTTTTCTGAAACTATAAAAAGTTTATCCAATTCATTCCACCATACTATCGTTACTTTGTTTCCATGTCGATTTCTGCAAACGTTTAAAAGTTATTGAACGTTTTCCGTTATTCGATAGACAATGCTATTTGAAATTTATATTGTGGATATTCCGTTTACACTATCAATGGAAATTTAACTTTTTTATTTCATAAAGGGTTTTCCAAGTGCAATTTCCAAACCCATTCCCGGGGTTGGCAAAGTGAACCTTGCCAACAGGAAAAATACAGCGACTGCTCCTGTAAGGTGTCTCCATTTTAATTACTTTTAGTTCACCTTTTAACACTGCCAAGAAAAATAAATAGAATCGTGATATCTAAAAATATAAACTTTTCTCTTAATTAGGAAATCGATTTCCTTCTGAGGGTTCCCAACATCTCTGGAATATAAAGCTAGTAATGTAATTAAATATAATGAAAAAAAAAATTAAATTAAAAAACGCAGAATTATTTGTTCGAAATAAAAACTTTTAAAGAAAAATAAATCCAATTTCTAACTAACAATCTCAAATCGTTAAATAATCAATATGTACTTCCGTATCCGAATATTTCTTCCTGTATGATTGTGCAGTTATTTCTTCTTTTAAATAGTTTGACCAAAATGAAGACAAGAGAATAAAAAAAATTATTCATAAAATGAATGAGTAAATCGAAAATCATTTATTCAGTTGATTAACTTGAGCTGAATGAAAAAAGAAAATTCAATTTATTGAAATGATTACTTTTATTTGTATCATATTATTATATTTAGGATTTCTTTTACTCAACTGAAAGCACCTAAAAGTTTTGACTATACTTTAAAATTATTTTGATGAATTCGTTATTATAAGTTTTAAGAGGTCTTTTAGGGTTTTATTTTTAACAAAGTTATGTAATTATATCACAAGCGAGTAAAGTTTCAATCTACATCATTTTCTTGAATTTAAAATCGATTTAAATTTGTTAAGAAAGAAAATCAGAAAATAAAATCGCCATGTACAAACAAAACACTTAAAATTTAGTATAAAAATTAACGTTTATTAAAAATAAGGTAAGATGAGGGAAAATGTGTTTTACAGCTCGATTTTTGACGTTCGAAGTCTTATTTTTCTCTGAGAAAAATTTGTAAAAATACAGTTAATTTTTACTTTTTCAATGGTAACACAATCCTTTATTCTTATTTAATTTTAACATTATAAATATTTTTAATATTTATTGATCTTTTTGATAACGTTTAGATTCAAATGTAGGGAAAATTGGTTTTATTTTTGGGTATGGAATGGAAAGGGCATTTAAAAAAAAAATCAAATTAGTAACTTGAAAAAAATAGAATAAAGAACAACTCCGTATATTTGATTGTTATATTGGTTTTTATACAAAACCCAGCAATATCGGTAAATAATTTGATTTTTCTAGTTTTTATATAGCAGTTTTCATTAAGAAGAAGTTCACTATTAGAAGTTTTTTTTTGCATGCGCAAAGAAATCGACTGTTGAACTTGAATTATATCCATCAAAAATGTAATTTTTTGCTAAAATGTACTCCATTAAACGAAGTAAATAAATAAAGATCAAAACATAAGTTTAACATACAATGTGTAATTTAATATTTAATTAAAAAATTAATTTTACCTCATGACCCATTTTACCCCTCTTGCCCAAAAATGCTAGTTTTGCAACAAAAAAAAACAATGCCTTATTTAATAATAAACTATTTATTCTTATCTGTTCCTGAGGCCTCCGTGGCCGAGTGGATTAGGCGTCAGCTGAGAATCCAAGGGTCCCCGGTTCAAAACCTTGCGATGGACTAAACTAAAGAATAGTAAAAAGTAGTGATATTGCGATCGGAGGGTTGCCAACTTCGCTACCAAAATACTAGAATGTCGTCCAGAACATCCACAAAAAATAACGGCTTGTATACGGGACTGGTGCACGATAAATCTGGTCGGGTCCAAAGTCCCGACGTCTATTGAAGGCGTTGGGTGCCAGCTTAGGTGTTGTCCTCGTCATCTGACCATAGTTCAAAAATACGAGGCATCGTTCCCGGGTCTTTCCTTCGAGGCAGGCCCCGAACCGTCGCCAATAGCCCACTGTGCAGCTCAAGTGCGACGTTAATTAACCAAACCAAACTTATCTGTTCTTAACTAATTAATTTGAATATGGCAATATCTATTATTCTTACAAGACGTCCATCTTGGTACTCCAATTTCTATACTCAAATTTACCTATACTCAATACTCAGATTTGACCAAAGTTTCATTAAATAAGCTTCGATTTAGTTTTTCGTCGTAAATAACTAAAATATTCATCAAAAACCACAAATGTGTTTACATATTTTATATTTTGACTAAAAATACACCTATTTAAGTACAGTGACTGATCCTTCTGAATAGGCTTAGAGCAGCAGGGACTCCTGCTAAATAGCAGCAGTCACCTATTGATATTGCTGATCCTGCAGTTTCACTTGTGTAAAAAAACAAGTTACAGTGTTTATGTAACCAAAACTGTACGAACTGTGTACTTCAACTTTTAAAACAAATAAAACTAAACATCTTTGTTCTGCTCTACATGCTCTTTTAACTTCTGTTACGGACGGTATATGTTACAATATGTTACTATTATTTACATATATTCCCTAACTAGTGCGCACATAAACGCTTATTTTGTTAAAACAATAAATTGGAAACAGAGTTTATGTAAATAATATTTTAGATATATATTATTCACAATAACAAAAATAGGCTTCTAAAGTCAAATGAGGCGTTGCGGATACAAAGGGCAAACTCAATTTTGGAACCAATTTTTTATTTATATTTTGGCTTCTAAGACGTCAAATATAAATAGTTAAGTTTTTTTACTGAGTTTACTCTTCCAAACCGTACACATATAATTAGCAAAAATATAGCGAGTTCGCCTTAGATCTAAAAGCTTTAAACGCATGTTTAGGGAAACGGTGTATAGCGAACATTGTACCGATGAAATACTGAATTGTCTATTTAGAAAATCATTAGTAAAACAAATGGACCACCAGAGAAATACAATTTGGTCATTTAACCTACTGTAAAGACGTGACTAACACACGCCGGCCTATCTACCCCAAACTTTGATGGTCATCGCTACCGTGTAGGGGAGGGGGGGGGGGAGGAGGTGTTGTAATTTATGAAAAGACGTTGTAACATTGAGATTATTTCAGAGGAGAGATCACTGCATGTTAAAATGATTGATTGAAATTTTGTGGCTCTTTAATTTTTGCGAATTGGCCAAAGGTTTGGACTGCTACCTAATTTTTATGTTTTTAATTAGTTTATTAGTTAACAATTATTTGCATATTAAGAAATAAACTCCATAGCTAACTTTAAAACCTGTGTGATAATTTACGATTTTAAAAGCGGATATTAGAATAGTAATTAAATTTTTAATAAACCCAACAATTTTGTTTTTCTGGTGCAACATTTCCGGCCATACAGAAGTTTCTATTTGTTCTTGCATTATTCTAATTTCATCATAAACTATTACGATATTTTGTTTAATCGATTTCACCAATAAGTATGTAAGAAATAAAAATGTATATATGTAATACTCACAATTACCCTAGTGATGTGGATTTTTTTTTTGCTCTTTTGCGAAAGCGCACATGCTTTAGGGGTACGAGTATTTCGAAATCAATTTCACGGTATAAACTTCTTGCGTATTTTTGTGAGGGCCCAGTCAGTTGAACACTTTATGTTGTCATTTTCTTAGTTTCGCTTTCTAATTTAAAATTTATTTTTTAATTATAATTAGAATATTGGAAATGTTGTAATTTTTATATCGTATGTGTGATTGGGTTTACTTTGCCTTTCATTTTAAAATTGGAGCTTTTTCTAACATGAATTTTGGCGCAAATGACAAATTTGGCTAAATAACTGTCGCACCATAGGCTGCCAACCAAACACTACACTAGATATATTAGTTTACATCTTGAGTTTTTCGTAAAAAGAATGATCTCACAGTTTTGATAATTAAGGGGACTTGGTACCCTAAAAATTATTTTCTATAATTTGATATAAAATTAAATACTTTTGTGATGACTACATGTAAACTATGCAGGAAAGAAGATTTAGAAGAAAACATATTTGAAATTTCTTCAAACTATTCCAAAAATTAAATTTTTGTTACATTTTTCGAAGATTTAAGGCATTTTTCAAAATGCATCTTCTCCTTCAGATTTCATTTTTTTGCATCGAATTTTTTTTTGTAAGCTGTATTGATTTATGCTTAATAACTTTAGGGATCGTTTTTTGCATAAGTATTTTAGTTTAGGAGAAAAAAAAATTAGTGAAAAATCGGCCATTTTTGTCCAAAAAACTCTAATTCTTATACATTTTATTTTTTTAAATAAATTGTTTTTAATATTTTTCTAATTCCATCCCCCTAATTCTATTCATTATACTCTTGTGTACATGTTCAAAAAATTTCATGATAATTCATGCATATTTGTTTGAGTTTTAGTATTTTAAGTAAGTGTATGTTCACGAAAACAGTAAGCTGAGATAAATGCATTTAAAGATTTCAGTATTGAAAATATTTTATTATAAATGTCCCAATTAACTCAAATATTTTTTCACATAAATAACGAATATATATTCTACAAATTATGTAAAATTAATGACAAATAATAATTATTTTATTTTGCTGCAACCTTAAATAAAAATGTCACTTTCAGTATTCAATGAATGCAAAATTTCAAAAAACGCAATAAAATAATTCATTGTCAATCAAATTTTTATTCTTGTAATACATTTTTAGCAAACCACTAAATACTGAACATTATGAAACAAAAATTGACTGCAGATATTTATATAATTTGCTTTATTGTTGAGTGTAATGCAGGGAAAACTGAAATTTTTTTAGTGGTTTTATACATGATACTCACTGTAAAATTATAGCACCCTGCAGCATAAGTTACTCCTAATTTATTCTTAAATTACTTTTTCTCTTTATGCATTGCAATATTTACAAGTTTGAGTGCAAAATCCCTGATAAGGTGGCGTATTGCAAAATAAGAGATTTTGCAGTACACCGCCTTTTCCTCTATTGTCTTTTGGGCAAATCAATTCACACGCAGAGTTTCAGTAAATTAATTTCTCTTCTGATCCTAAAGATTTTGAAGACTTTTTGATAGTATGTATAACTCTAAGTTGTATTCACATACAAAATTTGACAAAAAAACACAGACTCGCTTTTTGTTTACAAATGTATTTTTGGGATACCTGAACTAGCTGATGATGTGTACAATTTCGTTGGAATTTTGCGTTTGGCAGGTAACACATCTTTATAACAGTTCTGTAGAAGCAATCCTTTGATACATTGCCATTATTTTGCTTAGATGTACCCATTTTTACATTTAGTTTATGAATTTCTCCATGTAACACATTGGATAAAGAGTTTAGAAAACTTCATAATATGATTAATATTTATTCAATCGTTTTGAAACTTTGGGAAAACATGTTAGAAGGTTGAAGCGTTATTTTAAACCAATAAAAAAAATTACATTTTCATCGATTTTGGGGTACCGAGTCCTCTTAATTTATTTCATAATTATTTAATTCAACCATTTTTTAAAAAAAACAGATATTATTCAAATTACACTACAAATAGGCATTAACAATTTCAGCCCAGCATGATCTTTTGATCTATTGCAAGAGAGAAAAACAGGAAGCGGCGACGGTAGAGTACTTGCTTTTCCAAATGGCAACTCAACAAAGGTAGGCTTTAAAAATAACATCAAAGAAAATTTCCATCAAATCCATCACAATTTTTGAGAACGGTGTCAGGGTTTCAGTGCAATGTTCACATAAAAGTTCCTTTAAAATGAATTTTTTGCTTGGTTATTTATGTTTGGTGAAAACAAGTTCTGTTATATACAGATAACCAAATGCATGCTATTTCCAGAACGGGTCATTCAAACATTAAATAGAGTAAAAATCTTTTCATATGAAAACGATTCAAAAGAAGATATATAATCCTTAGCTTATTTGTAAATATCTTTGGCCATTGTGATGAAGAAATAAAGATATATTTGAAGATCAAGATTTGTTC
The DNA here is from genome assembly GCA_963932185.1 of Troglohyphantes excavatus. Lineage (NCBI taxonomy): Eukaryota > Metazoa > Arthropoda > Arachnida > Araneae > Linyphiidae > Troglohyphantes > Troglohyphantes excavatus. The sequence goes on along the minus strand of OZ010669.1, from coordinate 27,377,702 downwards.
GTCAAAGAAATGAAGCACTAATAAAACGAATTCGAAATTAAAAATAAAATTATTTTTTTGGTTTGGTTTTGGTTAATTAACGTCGCACTAGAGCTGCGTTTTGGGCTATTCGCGACGGTTCGAGGCCTATCTCGAAGGAAAGACCCGGGAACAATGTCTCGTATTTTTGAATCATTGTCAGAGGACGAGGATAACACCTAATCCAGAACCCCACGCACCTGCGTATGAGTGAGGACGTCTGGATCACGACATATTCAACGAGCATCAGTCCGTCATACACGGTGGATGATTTGGTTAATTAACGTCGTACTAGAGCTGCACATTGCGATTTGTTGAAGTAACGTCGCCCTACAGCTGCTCAGTGGGGAGAAGGGGGGGGGGCTATTGGCTAAATTCGAGGCATATCTCGAAGGTTTGATTTGTTTGGTTTGTTTAATTAACGTCGCACTAGAGCTGCACAGTGGGCTATTGGCGACGGTTCGGGGCCTATATCGAAGGAAAGACCCAGGAACGATGCCTCGTATTTTTGAACCATGGTCAGATGACGATTACAACACCTGAGCTGGCACCCGACGCAAGCTCAATAGGCGTCAGGACATTGGACCCCGATCAGATTTATCGTGCACCAGTCCCATATACACGCTAGTATAATTTGTTGGATATTCTGTACGACTTTCTAGTATTTTTGTAGCGAAGCTGGCAACTATCCGATCGCAAGATCACTAATTTTTTACTTTTCTTCGTCAAGTCCATCGCACGGATTCGAAACACCAATCCTCTGATTAGTAATTGAACGCCTTATCCACTGAGCAACTGGGGCTCCTATCTCGAAGGTCGTCATCTGACCATGGTTCTAAAATAATGAGGTGTGTGTATGAATGTGTGTGTGTATGTGTTCCCGAGTCTTTCCTTCGAGATTGACCCCGAACCGTCGCCAATAGCCCAATGTGCAGCTCTAGTGCGACGTTAATTAACAAAACCAAAACCAAACCAAACCTATCTCGAAGGAAAGACCCGAGTTGGTTGATTTAAGTAACGTAGCACTAGAACTGCACATGAGGCTATTGGCAACAGCTCAGGGTCTAACTCAAAGGAAATATGCCTCGTATTTTTAACCATAGTCAGATGACGAGGACAACACCTGAGATGGCATCCGACGCAACCTCAATAGGCGCCAGGACGTTGGAGTTCGATCAGATCATCGTACACCCGTATACACGAAAGTATAATTTTTGAGGGATATTTTTAGACGACTTTCAAGTGTTTTAGTAGCGAAGCTGACAGCCCTCCAATCGCAAGATTACTACATATTTACTTTTCTTTGTCAATTCCATCAGTCGGGCTCGAACTGGCAATCCTCTGAATACTAGCTGAAAGCCTTTATCCACTGGGAAACTGGGGGCCCTGACGTGTACGATAAATCTGATCCGGGTCCAATGGTTCGTTGGATTTGTTAACCAACGTCGCACTAGAGCTGCATAGTGGGCTATTGGCGACGGTTCGGGGTCAATCTCGAAGGAAAGACCCGGGATCACATACACATTCACACACACACATTCATACATGCACCTCGTTATTTTAGAACCATGGTCATATGACGAGGAAACACCTGAACTGGCACCCTACGCCTTCAATAGACGTCGGGACTTTAGACCCCGATCAGATTTATCGTGCAGCAGTCCCGTATACACGTATATAATTTGTTGGATATTCTGGACGAATTTCTAGTATTTTTGTAGCGAAGCTGGCAACCCTCCGATCGCAAGATCACTACTTTTTTACTTTTCTATGACAAGTCCATTGCACGGATTCGAACCATCAATCCTCTGATTAGTAGCTGCACGCCTTACCAACTGAGCAACTGGGGCTCACGGGTCCAATGTCTGACGCTTATTGAAGTTGCGTCGAGTGCCAATTCAGGTGATGTCTCCGTCATCTGACCATGGTTCAAAAATACGAGGCATCGTTCCCGGGTGTTTCCTTCGAGATAGGCCCCGAACCGTCGCCAATAGCACACTGTGCAGCACTAGTGCGACGTTTCGGGACAGGCCCCGAACCGTCGTTAATATCTCAATGTGCAGCTCTAGTGCGATGTTATTTAACCAACCTTCGGGATAGACCCCGAACCGTCACCATTAGACCACTGTGCAGCTGTAGTGCGACGCTATTTTACCAAACCAAACTCCTTCCGGATAGCTCCCAAACCGTAGTCAATAGGCATTGTACAGCTCTAGCAGGACTTTAATTTAACTAAACAACTAAATCTAAGTAATATCTGAGATATTTTATGAAGAAGAAGTTGAACTTCTTTTTCAGAAATCGAAAGAAATTATTTATTGTTTAGTACTTCCATGTTGACTGTCAAACAGTTTATTTACACGTTTACTTGAAGTCGGTGAGTTTTTATTTTCTATTAAAAAAAATTTTATTATATCTATGGATATGTAATAATTTCAATGAAATATTGACCGTTTCATTAGTTGAAGCAAAAAAAAAAATTATTTTATTTTTAATATTTATAAAAATTGTAAAGGGCCAAAATAGCACACACACGATTACGCTTAATAATGATACTTTAGAGCGATGTTTTCTGTATCCATATATAATTTTCCATTTATTCCCTAATTAAAATGTGGTATAATTTTTTTTTATTATTTCGATTTGTTTATAAAGTGCTTCTGAGCTTGCGGATCTAAATCGTAAAAACTTTTACAAAATACATTTAAAAAAAATTGTAATACAGTACATAGTTGCGGGTTTGTTTCGAAAATCCTATTCAATTGTCACTTTATAAGAATTTTGAAATAATATTTATAAGAAATTATATTTATTTTGAAATGGGAAGATAATTCTTAATAGGGAAGGCAAAATAACGTATTAGTTTCAATTATTACTATATCATTATAAATATACTATAGGAATAACATATTTTTATGCATTCTTGTCAATTTCAAAGGAAGGAAACTGAAAAAAATAAACAAACCTAAGTACCATATTAAATCCACACCGTTCTGTTTTACGAATCTTCCGTAAGCTCTTTTGTACGCAGTTCTGCATGTTATAAATGTGTCAAAGGTATTTAAGCTCATAAAAACATTTCAATATCTGCGCGCGTTAACAAAAATGTTAATATACATCCTGAGCGTTGAATACAAAAAATCCTTCATCTTTAACCTATATGGTCAGGAGAGCGGATAATATTGAAATTACATTTTTTCACTTGTACATTTTAAACCTTGATTGTGTTTTTTCTTCTTTCCACTGCGGATTGTTATTAAATCCGGGATGGTTGCTCGTTCCGCATGGAGGGTGGAAATATGAAGCTCTGGACTTTGGGCAAGACTTTTCTTGGGCTGTGAACGTCACTCCCTCGTTTTAGTGGGCCTTATTGTGCAAGTTGCTGTGCCTTAACAGGGAAGGCGCCATACCCGCACGGAAAGTATTTAGGTCAGCTGGAATTCGGATTTCTCTTAGATGGGATTTTGAGATTTAAATTAAACCATTTTGAAGTGCAGATGTCTGGTCATTGTTCCGAAATGAGAACGGATCTACACGAGATAAAGAAGAAAAAAATAATAATTTAAATTTGTGTTTGTAATACGACAGGATTGGTTTGTGAAATTGCCATGTGGCTCGAAGTTGGCGATCCTGGCGACCTTTTTTAAAGAAATCGTGATGTGGATGAGATCATTTTCCATGAATTTTCACGATTTTGACCAGTCATGTATTCCAAGTACCAATTTCATTAGTTTATGGAACTCGAAGACATGTGTTTACTGGTGCATAATGTGATGGGTGGAATCGAAACCAGATGTCAAACGACGGAATCTTTGCCCAGTACCACCTTCCTCCAAAGGAGCATTGTACACCGAAGTGTGGTAATTTACTCGGAATCTGAAGCTGCCGAATGCTCTTCCTGTTTAAGTGAATTCTGATGTTGTGATCCATAGAAAAGACTGCTAATTTCTTTGGACAGGAACCGTGTCGGAAACATTGTTAGGATAACAATTTATTTACAGTTCTTATTGACGACGCCCATCTTATCTCAAAGACGAATGTAAGTTGCGTATTTTGAATATATTTTAAACATTCTTATTATTACATCTGCTTCTTTTTATTACATGGTATATAAGTTTTATTTAATTCCTGTATATTTCTATAACGTTTATTTTCTAAGTGAGTATGATTTAAGAGGATTAGCAAATCGCATTCACATAGAAATTCGCAAATCGAAAAAAAACGTCAAATCGTTTTATAGCTGTATGCATTTTTATGGACATCCGGAATTTTAATATATTTTAAACATTCTTATTATTACATCTGCTTCTTTTTATTACATGGTATATAAGTTTTATTTAATTCCTGTATATTTCTATAACGTTTATTTTCTAAGTGAGTATGATTTAAGAGGATTAGCAAATCGCATTCACATAGAAATTCGCAAATCGAAAAAAAACGTCAAATCGTTTTATAGCTGTATGCATTTTTATGGACATCCGGAATTTTAATATATTTTAAACATTCTTATTATTACATCTGCTTCTTTTTATTACATGGTATATAAATTTTATTTAATTCCTGTATATTTCTATAACGTTTATTTTCTAAGTGAGTATGATTTAAGAGGATTAGCAAATCGCATTCACATAGAAATTCGCAAATCGAAAAAAAACGTCAAATCGTTTTATAGCTGTATGCATTTTTATGGACATCCGGAATTTTAATATATTTTAAACATTCTTATTATTACATCTACTTCTTTTTATTACATGGTATACAAGTTTTATTTAATTCCTGTATATTTCTATAACGTTTATTTTCTAAGTGAGTATGATTTAAGAGGATTAGCAAATCGCATTCACATAGAAATTCGCAAATCGAAAAAAAACGTCAAATCGTTTTATAGCTGTATGCATTTTTATGGACATCCGGAATTTTAATATATTTTAAACATTCTTATTATTACATCTACTTCTTTTTATTTCATGGTATATAAGTTTTATTTAATTCCTGTATATTTCTATAACGTTTATTTTCTAAGTGGATATGATTTAAGAGGATTCGCAAATCGCATTCACATAGAATTTCGCAAATCGAAAGAAAACGTCAAATCGTTTTATAGCTGTATGCATTTTTATGGACCTCCGGATTATGACCCTTTTATAGAGATAGTGATATTTTAAAAAATATTAAATGTTTTTTGAGAAAATGGATAGAAGTCATCCTTTTCTATAAAATTCAATACTTATATCCTTTTTTTTTAAAAAAAATGTATGGTTTTGCATGCACGCTCCTCATTTGTTCTATCAATTATTACTCGTAGTGTTGTTTCAAAATAAATTAAGGTTATTTCCTTTTGTGGTGTCAAACCAGAACAATGGGGGCCAAATAAAGGCCACTGCTGAAAGTCCTTGGCTATAAATAATTTAATTAAGACTCTAAAACTCGCGCTGTGTTTGAGACACACAATCCAAGGCGTATCGAATTGGAGGTGGGATGAAATTTGGAAAATAAATACTGGGATAGCGTGTTCTTTGTTGGGGTTTGTCAATTATCACGCCACTTATGTCTATTTAATTTTTTTCATTAAACCCTGCCAAAGACCAGCACACATTCTACTATAATATAATAGGAAACGATCACCTTATTGCCCATTCTACACGAACATGAAAAACGCGCGGGAGCCTAACTCTAATATATTTACATATTGCATAGCAGAGAGATATTGTTTAATTTTCATAAATATTTTCACTCGAGGTAAACTATTGTTTTTTCTTACTTTCCCGAGTGGTATAATAATATTAAACTAACAACCACTCGAACCTCTGGTCACCTTTTCTTTTTCTGGTCGATTTGGTCAATTGCTAGGTCTTACAACATAACACACTGAATTACAATCAAATTATAAGCCTCATCGTAAGTTATACAGCCCCAAACCATTACGCTGCCAACACCGTTCTTGCAATTAAATGCAAAGTACGTTTACTTTTTACCAAACAGTTTCATTACTACATAATCCAAAAACACAAAATATACTTTTATCCGTGAATAGTATAATTTTTCAGAACTTCGTTGTTTTACTGATATATTTGCCATATAAAGTCTTATTTCCATTATTGTTACTGATATATATTTTGCCTAACACACCATCCATCAATCTTATTCATAATTATTCAAGTAATTTCTAGAATTTAAAAGTGTGAAATACACCAAAACATGATGTAATGCTATATGTGATTTATACAATTGAATGATTGGAATGGAAAAGATTGCACGGGAATCCAATTGGAATCCTTTCCTTTTTAATCTTACCCATTCAATTATTATTGACAATTTTATATCGACATTCACATTTTTCTGCATCCTTTAAGCGCTTTTGACTGGTTCCTGTTCTCAATTTATTTTTAATTTTTCCGGTGATTTTGTGTTGAGTTTATGACATAATAAATAGACAATACATTTAATAATAAAGTTACAGAAATTTGGCAGTTAATGCAATCTTAAGTCCTACTTTAACAGTTCTATCGCCCATGCATTAGTACGTTTACTTTGCTAACCAGGCAGTTTCAGAATATCCTACTTGCAAATGATCAAGGGCAAAACAAGATAAAAATGATAGAAAAACTTAAATTAGTCAAATTTATCCTTATATTTTTCTTTTTAGAACTTTTTCCTAAAGTTGAATTTTTTCATTGCTTGTTCAAATACTTTTTTCCTTTTGATGTATGGATATATTACTATTTACAACTCTTAAGTAATAAAACTGATATTATTTTTTACGTTTCGAATACAGTCGTGAAATATATATATTATTGAAATTAAGTTCAATGAATTTATTTCTAAAATAAAATATTGCAGAAACAGTTAAATTACTTTTCCTGCAACTTTTAAGTTGCGTTCTAAGCTATCTACGAATGAGTGACCCAACAAAATTTGTTTCTTGGGTCATCCAATAACGAACCAATATTAACTCATGTGACACACATGGACTTGTATACAAATGAAGGGGAAAGTGGAAGAAGGGTTTAACTGACAAAAATCACTTTCCAAGATAAACAGTTTTTCACTGACTACAATCTTGAAGAAAAAGGTCGTTCTCCGATGAGCATCCACTATTTGTCGCCAAGGAAGAAATTGGCACGATCATTTTTCTTATGCATCAACGGTGAGCGTGATTAGTAGTGGAAGGGTAACAAAATTGGCGCGTTTTCGCACATTTGGTATGTAGGTTCGTTTCATGAAATCAAACCATTCTAAGTGAAACTTTCACTGCTTAGTGTCTGTCTAAATAAATCAAGCACAGAAATACAATTTTGAGAGAAAACGCATATGTCCTTAAAGCTTTCATCTACATAAAAATTAGATTTTCTTCTAGTTAACCACTTCTTACCCTTCAAATGAAAAGCAAACGTTTAAAACTTGTAAACAATCCTGATGATTTACGTTGCACTAATTTAATAGGATTTGTGGTAAAATATTAACAACGTTTAATTAAATGTAATGACCTACGTATAGAAAACAACATATGCGTCTATACGAGATATAGGTTAGGTATAAGCTTTTACTTCTGACAACGCCCTTTGAAAGCAATGTTTATTTTCTTGTTGCATTTCCAAGTCACGATGCACATATTGACAAATCGTGCTAAAATGACCGTATTGACAAATCGTGCTAAAGTGCCCGTATTGACAAATTCTTATAAATTAACTGATCTATTTTTCATCCGTGATATTTCAATCTTGTCAAAAGTAAGTTCTTTGTGTAAATAGGTTCCCCTTCCTTATTTTTAAACTCATGGTAAAAGCTCAATTACTTTTTAAATTTTTTAGAATTGCATCAAGAGGTTCAAACACCCTCTAATTAGACATTGACATGTCGAAGGAAGACTCAACCATCACTTTTCCAGATCTAATTTTATTTTATTGTGACAAATTGAACTGGCGTACTCAACAGAAGAATGTGGGTAATTTGTGTAACTATCTCATTATGAAACGAAATAAGAAATCAGTTAATGTATGCTAAAAAAAGAGGCCTAATTTAATTTCAATATTTGTTTAAATGTTATCAATTTTAATTTAAAAAAATTAATTACTATTTTTAACAAAATACGATTGCTTAGATTTAATTCGTTTGCCGGATCTCATTCCCTCTTCAGACATAATTATTCAAAATTTCAAGATATTGTTCCAGAGTCCTTCATTCGGAATGGTAGTGGAAGAATGCTAAGAGCGTCGGATTCTGCATCTGATAACACGTGTTCGATCCCCAGCATGATCGGTATGATATTTGATGGGTTGTCAGAATCATCTTTCGAGCACCTAAAAATGTCCATTGTAGGTGGTGCACATTGATACACCCGCCATGGTTCATGTCTATATCAAATTGTGTGGGGTGCCAGCTCATATGTGTTCCTCATCATCTAGACATGTATAAAATTTATAAGGCAGTGTTCCAGGGCCCACTAGTCTGAGATGGACCACGAGCCCCAGTTGCTCAGTGGATAAATTTGTTCAATTACTAATCAGAGGATTGGTGGTTCGAACCCGTGCGACGGACTTGACAAAGAAAAGTATAAAAGTAATGATCTTGCGAGCGGAGAGTTGCCAGATTCGCTACAAAAATACTAGAAAGTCATCCAAAACATCCAACAATTGAGGGGCTGACATGAGGAAGACATTAAGTCACAAATTTCGAGTTTTAAGTTTTTTTCACGGAAAAAACAGTAAACGCTTAAGCCAATGGAATGGAATAAACAGTAAGTCAATCGGCAAAATGGTTTAGTTTCTACGAGCGACGGAAGATGGCACTTGCATGTAGTCCACACGATACTTGGCCTGGAGAACAAATGCTTCCCCTGTAAAATTTACTTTTTGTGACTTACTGTCTTCCCCAAGTCAGCGCCTCAATTATACTGGCGTGCATACGGGACTGGTGCGCGATAAATCTGATCGGGGTCCAATGTTCTGACTCCTATTGAGGTTGCGTCAGGTGCCAGCTCGGGTGTTGTCCTCGTCTTCTGACCATGGTTCTAAAATACGAGGCATCATTCTCAGGTCTTTCTTCGAGATAGGCCCCAAACCATCGCCAATAGCCCACTGTGCAGCTCTAGTGCGACGTTATTTAAACAAACCCAGACTTTGAGATGGACCACGAACCGTCGCCAATAGCCCATTCTATACCTTTAGTGTGGAGTTGATTCAACTAACAAAATACGCTGGTTTAAACTCATTTTCCTTATCATTCCCAAACGCATTGAAACTGTTTAGTGCGGTATATCTAAAATGACTTATTGTTCCATCCAAAACTAACAATTAACCTACACAACTGGCAATAAAATATTGCCGACCTTTAATTTCGATAATTGCGTTGAAAGGGTTGACGTTCTCTATGCAACCATCAAGACCTTGCCACAAAAATCCCCAACCTTCACTCGTATCCAAGGCTAATTTGAAAAAAAGTGTGACAAAGTGAAGCTTCCATAGTCGTCCCATACAGCTGAGGAATGTGGGTCAATTGTGTGTGCTTGTGGGGAGTGTTTGCTCTATGGGTGTCGACCACGGCATCTTTTACGACTTGGGTGTCGGTCCCGTTCGAGTCCGGGTCATGGGTTTTTGTTATCAGGGGGGGACGAAAGTGGGTCTGCGGTTTGAAGAGTCAATATAATGCGAGTGTTCATTTCCTTTTCGTTTGTCCCTAAAAGTGCTTCTTTAGTGCCGAGGTGTGTTTATATTTGGCTCTTTATTTGATGTGAATGTGGAATTAGGATTTACTTCACACTCTGGGAAAGTTAAAGGAAAAGTGGTTTTGGTTTATGGTTATTTTTTTCTGGTGCAATTACGATTAAGTTCAAACAGGTGAATTTCTGAAAGCGAAATTAATAGTATGTCTAAATGAGAGTAAAGCTTTTTAAAACAATAAAAAAAACAGTTAATTCTACTTTAATACTTAAATTTTATAAATACATTTATTTTTAATGTTTAAAAATTTGAAAAAAAAAAAAATGTATTAATCTTATTTCATAAGTTTAATGAATTTTATCAGGCGTTGCCAAAAATTTAAATGTTAGGGAAACAAATGTCTACTTGTCTAAATGTATATTTAAAATTTCAATTACTTTATAAAAGTATTTCAAATGAGAGATTTAAAAGTTTTATTCATTTTTATTATATATGTTAAGCAAAATATTTACACTGTTTAAACGCTTGAAGCTTTTCTTTAGTTTTAGAATTTAACTACGTTTCTCACATAAGGCATCTAAAATAAATATGATAAAATATTACTAAATTCATATTAGTACTTATTTAGGGATGTAAAGTATTTCGGTGTTTATTTTACTTTGGAAATAGAAGCAAAGACATCGCCATTTATCAACAAATTAAATACATAAAAAGTTTTTTTTTGCTTTAATGAAATATATCCATTTTATCCATCTTCAATATCCATTTTGATATATTTTTTAATATGCATAAGCTTTTCATTTAAAAAAAATAATTAACTTTCTTATTAATCCTTTCGCTCTCAGTGGTCTCTCACTAAAACCACATATTTACAAATTTGAAAAAAGAAACCAGTGATTTTCATGGTAACCGCATGTTTGAATAGGAAGCGTAGAGTGCAATCGTAAGAGAAAATTTAAGCTTAATTTGTAAATAACAGTGAACAATTGAAGGTCACTTTCACAAAGATTAATATAGTAAAATGGAAGAGTGACTTCATTGATACTTTATGACGCTCCCTTGAAACTTTTAATTTTCTAAATGAGTAATTAACAGATTCTGTAAAAAAAAAATTGTCGTATTTAAATGACTGTAAAACAACATCTAAAAGATTTTTCTACGACAAAAAGTTGGAAATTAAAGGGTTAACAGGTTTTGAAATGGTTAGGCATATCGGAAAAAGTTAACGTTGAGAAAATTTCGATTTGTTTCTGTTTTGTAGTTTTGACTAATCAAAGTGGATAACGGTTAACGTAAAACTAAATCCATCTTCATAATTGCATGAATCATCTTCATAATTGCTAAATTTAAGTTTAAAGCAACTGAAAAATGAAACAACGTCCATAAAGTATCTATATAAATATTTTTAACGTAAATTGGAAACCTACATTTACATGTATGCTTTACTTTAAATGCAAACGAACAAAAGTCTTTGACAAAGGGCGTTATGTCTTCCTTCCTTCGACGACCTTCAACACATTTCAAGTCATCTTGACCTTAAATTCTAGAAACTATTCTCCGAGTCCAACTCCTGCAACGTCACCCATGATTTGGGACAAGAAATTTTACCACCATCTATCTACACAAAAGTTTTATTCTTATGCTGTCAAGCAGATGTACGAACCCTTCTCCTAATAAGAGAAATAAAAGAACTGGCGTAACGACCCTAATTTCATTTTAATTTCTACAACATAATCTCTCAATGTTATTCCGTTTCTCTGGGGATAAGGTTCTATTCATCTGACGATGGCCGGAATCGGGAAAGCGATGAAGATTTTTTTTTTTGTTTTGCTGTGCCACTGACACTGATCAAGTGATAAATGTTATTTATGAACTGTTCGACAGTTCACTACCGTTGAGACCTCGTTTATTACGCAATTATAAGTCAATTAAAAGTACCAGTGGTCGTTGTAATTTTGGTTTGAACTCGTCTTTGGCAGCGGATGTGGTTTCTTCTTTAAATGGCATAGTTTTATCAATAATGGATGACACCTGTCCACAGTAAAAAGGGTTGCTTTATCAGAAATGGTTTTTATTTTTATAAATTGAATGCCCGTTTTTTTTTTTTTTTAAATAATGGTACTTCGAAGATGAGTGTGTATATGAGACTTTCCGGAAAAACTCTTCAATTCAGTTTTCTAAATTATTCGTTAAGTGTGATTCGTATTAAAGTCAGCTGCAGTCAGAAAAAACTCACTAACTCAAGAAAAGTGATACAGAAATAAATCACTATTATATATTGTGATTAATAATCGTCAATAAATCTGTCAAAAGAGAAACCTTAATATCTTAAAATAGCCGAAAATGACTTGATAATTTTTTTCCGCCAAGTCAAAGATATGTATTATCTCAGTATTTATAATAGTGAATTGTTATATTTCTAATACGTTTAGTTATATAACTATTCTTTAATAACTATTATACCAAATATCAATACATTTATAAGCAATAATTTTATTTTAATAATCTTTATAAAAAACAATCCAAGATAAATATATATATATATATATTTTAATTAAAACATTTATTTGCGCAAAAACTAGTAAATCCAAATAATATTTGGCTAAAATTAGTCCAGCTGTAAGATACTAACTTTAACAATTTGTAGATAACATTTATTTTTTTACTTATAAAAAAAGATATTTAACTTTAGAAAAACTAATTAACAATCTAATATTTGCGATAACACTTAAAAGCAAAAAATATTTAAAATCTGAATGCATTCCACGCAATGATCAGATTTATAATACAAAGTAACGTTATCTTTTTTGAAATCTTGGCAAGCCTCATTTACGGAGTTTAATCATGTGGCATACTAATAAATGAAATTGAATCTCCCTAATTGGATACTAATGTTATAACTTTAGACGGCCAATTGCGTAATCCGTTTAGTGTAACTTAAAAATAAAAAGTCTTATAGTTTAAATATAAATAAGGAAGTAGCTACGTTTTTACACGTTTTATCTTCCATATCCATCTATTAGACATCCTACACTTGCCGATTTTTTTTCTTCTTTTTACGAAACCTTGACCTACACTCTTTGAATCTATTTTTGATCTAACAATGCGTGGAAGACTCCGACTTCTCATTAAAACAAATGATTCCGACTTGGAACACATCTAATTAGAACCGGTCTGGAAATGGGAAGCGTGGAGTAACTTTACGTTTCTTGATATGACTTGCTTTTAAATTAGGACAAAGAACCGAATGTTTATTGTTTCTGATACGCAGTTAAAAACAAATCCTGATTTTTTCCGGTAACGTACCAGAAGCTGTTTTAGAAAAGGACTTTCCGACGTGATTTGAGGTTTGGCGAATTCAGCGAAAACTCATTTTACTACAAATATATCTTAGGGTTTACCGTTTTCAGAGAATAAACATTTATAAATAGAATTTTTAATTCTCTGTCCAATCGTTTATTCTTCGTAAAAGGTTCAAATTAGTCGTGAAATCTAAACAATCCATTAGTAGTGTAAGTTTTGTAAACTTTTTATTTGCTTCCGGGCAGAACTGAACTGTCGGTCATGGGTTTTCTGAAGCATTTCCGCACAGAATATTATTCGCATTTCCCGTTTCGGATTATGTCTTGTTGAAATATTTTTGTTTTCCAATCGGATATAACCACCAAATGGTTTAACTCTAAAATGTGAACAACATGTGGTTTTAAGGACGGGGCGGATTCAAGAATGTTTTGTGACAACAAGCAAACAAAATTTTGGGAATCCAATTTGCTCAAATTATTTTTTTCCAAGTGATTTCACGAACTGAATCATATTATTTCGTATCGAATTTACTAATTTTGTCAAATAAAAATAATATATCGTGGTTTGATGAAATCATTAGTATGCAGTGTCAAAGATCGGTTTTTATGCAAAAAAAAAGTAACATCGGAAAATAGTATGATACAAATATAAAATAAATGAATTTTTGCATCTAATTAAACAGTTAGCTGAATATCATTTCCAACTTAACTACATAATAATAAACTAGTTATCTCTGTGTCATTTCAAGTTTCTTAATTTTATTTTGATATAATGGAACCTTAACATTTGAAAGTATAACGCAGCATTAAAAAAATCATTTTGTCGCATAGGAAAAACTGTCCTGCTATTTGCCATTTTAATTGAAGTGTTTATTTATCTTTAAACGTGGCTTATATAACTAGATCAACCACAATACATTTAAAGATAAAATTAAATTTTACGCTTTCTCTTATTTCGTTTATTCGCAACTTCACTTCTTAGCAAATCTCAAATTTGTAGACAGTTGTCTGAAAAGTCTTGTTAAGACGTTTACGATTTTCACTCAGAAATTTGCCGGAAATTATTCTTAGCTTCCGACGCTATTCCAAGAGGGAATCGTAAAAACAACTATCCGATTGAAGTGACCTTGGAAGATTTAAAGGCGTATGCTTCTTGATAAAAAAAAATCGGCTCTGGTATAAACGTTCGGCATGTTTCTTCGTTTAATGTATCAGCTCTTAGACAGCAAATAACACTCGCGTCTAAACCGCGCTTTATGACCGAGCCAAAGGCCGTTTGTCCATGGTTGCATTTTTACTCCGTGCCCGAAGAATGGTGACATCTTTGCTGTTCTCACTGAGCTAAAATAGTCACTGGAGAGAAGACTAAGAACAGACAACCACTTTACACCTTTTTGAGCCAAAGTAGAAAAATAGTTCTTTCGCTTACTATTTGTCATATAATTAAGTGAAAGCTAGTTATATAACCACATTTTCGGCTTTCAAAAATACATTCACTGTTACATATTTACTGTTCTGTTATACTTGACGTACTTATTTACAAGAAAAGAGAAAATATATTTATATTAATTTATCCAATACTCAAGAACGCCACAACTCGACTAATGGTGCAAAAGCCAAGATAGAAGGTTTTCTCAAGCTTGTCTTCCAAACAGTATTCATCCGCGCGGTACAGTAATGTAAATTTTCCTGCAATGGGAGTTAGGGGGCTCCAATTGCCCATTGGATAAAGGCGTTCAGCTGGTAATCAGATGATTGCGAGTTCTAGCCCGACTGATGGTCTTGACAAAGAAAAGTAAAAAGATAGTAGTGATCTTGCGATCGGAGGGTTGCCAGCTTTGCTACTAAAACACTAGAAAATCGTCTTAAAATATCCACAAAATTATACTGGCGTGTATACGGGACTGGTTCACGATAAATCTGATCCGGACCCAATGTCCTGACGCCTATTGAGGTTGCGTTGGGTACCAGCTCAAATGTTGTCCTCACCATTGTTCGAACGTTCAAGACATTGTTAGGTCTTTCCTTCGGGATAGGCTTCGAACTGTCGTCAATATCCCAATGTGCAGCTCTAGTGCGACGTTAATTAAACAAACCAAACCAAGCAATGGGTTTGGTTAAATAACGTCACACTAGAGTTGCACAGTGGGCTATTGGCGACGGTTCGGGCCTATCTCGAAGGAAAGACCCGGGAACGATGCCTCGTATTTTTTAACCCAACCAATGGGAGTCATCACTCCAACGTTCATTTCACCTCAGTGGCCGTTCTGTTTATTGCCACCCTATCACTTTAAATAAGAACTATTTGGAGCAATCCCAAATTATTTTCACAAGTAATACAATATTGTCACTTTATCGTTCAAATGTAACACGTTTACATTTTCATATACAAAACTATTTTAGACCTTATTAAATAGCCGACTGTTAAATATTTGTTTAATTCTATAGTAAAGGAATCCATCTCTAAGCAGAGACTTTCATAGAAAGGATCCTTTATTCCAACTTTCCTCACCGTAATTTTCTTTTCACTTGTTTTCATGAACGTTCTTGACCTTCATTCTGCAGAATATCGCATTCGGTAAAGGTCAGAAGATGTCTGGAAGGCATCCATTTGGGATCACTATACTTCCACTTCCATTACTTCAAACTCCCGAGTGTTATTAAAGTAGAAATGACATTCATTGACGTCATGCTTTCCAAGAACGCATGCTTGTGATATCCGTTGACATATTAAGCTTTTCTCACAGTCCTTGTGTTGAAATTTTAATACCCAATCACAGATGCCAGTTTTAGTATTAATTAGGACCCCTCCCCCCCCCCTTGTTTTTATTTACTCTCTAAGGGATGAACGAAATTTCGAATTTGTAAAATTGTTTTTGTATTAGATTTTAATCTGCATTTCCAACATATGCTTGTTTAAAAAAAAATCTAAATTTTTACATAGAGATTACTTTGAATTGTGTTATTGATGTTTTGGTATTAAAAATGTTATATATGATTATTTTTATGAACTTAAAAATTAGTTATAGCTGGGAAAACTGAGATATCTCTCTCAATTTACTGATGAAATATTTTAATATTCTTGGAGATACCAGTTTTTTGTTATTATTTTGTACAAAAACATTAAGAAGTTATAATGCGTTTCAAGTATGATATTCTAATTTTTTTTTTATTAAGACACTTTTCGTGTATAAGCATTTAAAAAAGATTAAGGTTTTAGTAATTTTAGTATCAGAATCTAGAGACACAGGCTGCTGTATAATGTATATCCAATTTCTGGTCTTTGATAACTAAAGAAAGTATCTAAGTACTAACTAAGAAAAAAATATCATAGGCAAATGAACTCCTTCACAAATAAAAATTCGTTATGTTTAATCACGACTTATTAATGAAACTTCAGGAGAAAAAATGTACATGAACCCCAAATAAATAGCTTAGTTTTACTTAAAAAGATTTAATTTAACGATTAAATTTATTTTCCAATTTTTAAAAAAAATTATCAACTAAATTGTAGAGAAAACAAATTAATTTCGGTAGCATTTAAAACATAACCAATTTCTTTTCATCAAAAGTTATTGACTTCTAATGAACCAATTTCTTTAAAATTCTTTTTCAGTTCTCAGATGTGATTGTTTGTAGATTCGTAAAAAAAATGAAACTACCCAATTTTAAGTCCATACATTTTTTATTTTAAATGTGCTTTCAATTTTTTTTAAACTTTTGTCAACATGGCTTCCGCTGACCATTTTGTATTTTTATCTTATTTTATTCTAACTAATGTCGCAAACAAATTATGTTTTGTAGATCCGTTAAGATGGACTGGTCAACGATTGTTAATTATTAATTTAAGGAAAGACGCACGAATAACAATCCACTAAGGATATCAAACTTTTGGTTGTGATTAAGATGTTTAATCGTTCGGATTTTCGATTACGTGTGCTACTAGCTATCGAAATTACAAAAAAAAAATTTAAAAATGACCAGTGTATATTCGTCGTTATTGTTTTATTATACTTATAATCCACTATCCATTAGATAAAACTTTACTGAATTAATTTGCTCTGCTTAACAGTTAAATTTGATTAATCCGACATTACACCGGAAAACTTAAAGGTTAGCATTTTATTCTTAAGAATTGTGTTAAAATTACAATACGAACACTGCAGACAATATCAGAGCTTTATGTAGTTATAATTAGTGGAATATATAGACATATGTTTAACTTGAAAAAAAAACATTTAGTGGCAAGAAATATGTGACTTATGAAAAACATCAAGATTGAATATTTTTTAATTCCTTATTTTTAGATTTATAAAAAGCAAGTACTTGAATTTTTCTTATTAAAGTTTTTTATTTAATCTTTAACGTTTTTATTTGATATGGGACTAAAAAAATCCGTTTTAAAAACAATCTTTCACATAAAAAGAAACATCCACAATTTCAATATTATAAAAACAGAGGGCTCATTTAATTCATAATTAATTTTTCATCGGTGTCTGACTTCACGCCAGATAAAGGCTATAACATAGACTTTACAGTACAGTTAGTTTACTTTTTTTTCCTGTTGTGAAAATATTTATCTTTACAGAAAAACTAAACGGAAACTTAAATGAAAACAAAAAAGTAGCAGATGAATATACTTGAATATTTGGAATCCATTATAAAGAAAGGCTGATTTTTAAAAGTAACAAAAATAAATATTTCAAATTTTTTAATAGATTAAATTAAATTGTAAATCACTAAACAGATGTTTTTGTGCTTGGGAACTGTATTTCATTATATTATCATACAAAGTTTTAAGAGTGTATAAATAAACAGGCTGTTTAAAGTCCCCTATTTTTAAAAAGCCATTTAACTTAATTTATTAACAAAAGTAATAATATTAACAAATTAAAAAAAGGCAAAACATTTAAGTTAATTTTTTAAAAGTATCCATTTTTAAACAATTTCTAGGTCCGCTACCTCCAATTAAAAATAACTTTTAACAGCAACTTAAGGTAACTTTAAATCCTATGGCTCCTATAGGTACCAATCCTAATTGACCCAGCGTTAGGTCTCTGATTTAACTCAACCTTTCGGCACTTCGCCTGTTTGTAAATTTGTTTGTTAAACAGATACGACCAAACGCGTTATTCCATGTTCTTTATATTTGCTTGAATGTTCCTTGAAGTAATCAAAAACGACATATTTTTTCAAAAATATTTTTATTGACCGCGTGGTCTACTTTTCACAGAACTACTAGCTTATAGTTAATTCAGTCTACCTTTTCCAAGAAACTATACAAGCTATTGACCTGAATTTTTTTAAGGTACAAATCGAAGATGTGTTATTATTTTAACATATGCCATTTTATATGTATGGTGTAGTACTTAAAAATACTTTTTTCTAAAACAATTAAAAAATATATTTTTTAAAAATTACATTAAATTTGACTAACTTTTTCACTGGGACAAGTAATACTAAACGTCCATTTTCAAATATGATCCAATAACTAAAAAAATGTCAGTTTAAAATTTAATTCCAGTTGCTTTAGTTCCTGAGTACGGTGATTCGAAAATCAAAAATCGTTGTGCGATATATGGTAAGATATATTAAGTTTCAATTATGAGAAAAATAAATTCAATCTCATTTAAGTATTACGAAGAGTTGTATATCATTGTAAACAACCGAAAATTAACTATCCTAAATATTTAAAATCCCCAAATCGACTTTTTAATAATTTTCAATTCCTCAAAGATCCATGGAATTGTTAACCTTCAATCGATTTTCTGAACTATTATGCTCAAGAAGTAAATTTAAACTACCTAATGTCCATCTCTCTTACAAACCTCTAGTATTAGTTTACTCAACTAGGGTCACAAAGTACAACAACAAAAAAACGTAGAGCATGGTGCTTCTGAGCGTGACAGGTGTGTGGGGGGGAATCCGAAAAGTAGGTTAGTTGGTAAAAGCATCGGCTGATCATTCGGCCATTTCAATCCAAGATGGCCGACAATTGGAGCGGGTCATCCGATGGGCCCGCCTTTTTGCCGCGACAGAACCAGCGTCTTTCACTCCTCTTCACAACACTCTCCGATTCCCGCCAGCCCAGGTTGTTGCACAGGCTCCACTTTTGGCGCGCTCAAAAAGGATTTTTCCGGAAAAGCGTGGGGGATTTGTTGTGCATAAAGGGAAAGGATGGTAGAGCACGTGACTTAGGGATTATGAATTGCCTCCTCGGATTGACGAATTAGTGTTCTTTTTGGAAAGCGGGCGATTTGTAAGTAATTTTGCTTGATTCTTTTGTTTGTTTGCGTTACATTCGTATGCCTAAATGTGTGTTTATGATTTTTAAAGTTGTTAGTAAACTGCCTCATTTATATAGCAATTCCTTGGAACCCAGATGCGTTTTGCGCGTATTTGAAGTTAAGAACGTTTGCGAATCATCAAATTGTAACAAATAAAGTTTCTAATTGAAGATGTAGGTGCAAGAAGCAGACAGTTCCATTTTTTTTTTCTGATCTATACACTTTTTACCTATTTCTACTAAGAAAAAAAATCCTTTATCGATTGGTGCAAGAACCAGACAGCTCTAAGCAATGTCTATAGAAATACAAAGGAAAATAGGATGTACTTTTGAATTACACGATGTACAAAACATTGTGTTTTGTGTCCTCCTTGAACAATTTTGAAAACTGGAGCTGTCTGCTTCTTACAACCACGTCTTCTATTGTGGTAGAGTGGTTCTCAACGTTTTTCTCGTGTATATCTTGATAAAACTTTTCAATTTATGAGTTACCCCCTTCTCTCGTATCCCTTCTCACCCGACCCTCCCTCTACGCAAAAAATGTTTGTTCTTGTCAGGAAGGTATGTTCTTAAATTAGCTGAGGTTTGAATTACCTTGTGTTTGGCGCAGCTTGGCCATATTTGGCCCTTGTGCCATAAAACCTCACTCAACCAACCTTAAATTAGCTGGCAAATGAATCAAACAGCTCACATTAATGACGCTTATAAGCTTTTATATTTTATTGCATTAAATTGGTTATTTTTTATTTTTGAGTATTACTATCCGGCCACGTACCCCCAGATGTACACGTACCACAGATTGATAACGGAGATAGATAAAAAAAATTAAATGGCTGAAATCCTTGAAAATTGTTGTTTACCATTCTTTATAATAAAACTGCAAACATGCAAATGACTAATGAAAAAATAGTATCACTTACCAATTCTGTGCAGTAAGGCATTGATAAAAAAAATTGTTGTTTACCCCCATCGAATTGAGAGGGATAGTAGTATTATTTAATGCCCAGGTGTTGTTTTATTACATTAGACCCTTTTTACGACGATTCCATTAGATAGCGACCCCATCCATATAGCGATCGCCACTTAAAAGTCCCAATCGTGTATTTAGTTTGTACGAAATAGTAATTTTAAGTCTTTACAACGCCCTTTTGTTGTAGCAGCCAGAAGGTACTGGTCCGTGAAAGGTCGTTATAACAAGTATCTAGTATACTTTATTTTCAAATTGTTCGATAATTGCGGAAATATACAATATTTATAAATTTACATACATATATAATATGCAATACATATATAATATGCAATACATATATAATATGCAATACATATATAATATACAATACATATATAATATACAATACATATATTTTTTTACAAATAATGATAATACGAAAAATGAGGCACACGATATTTACAGTAAAAAAGTTACAATATTTGTAAGGTTTTCAAAGCTGATATTTGTATCCATTGGTAAACTTAAAAAAGTTAAATATATTTTTGGATAATGTTATATTAATTTCCATAGAATTTGTTTCAGCTATCTTTAACAAGTATTTCTCTTTAGAATTGTTTTTAAATGTGGGTGGTAAGGATCGAAATAAGATTTTGAAGCTGCCAGCAAACATTGCTATGAGTTTTTAAAAGCCAAAACTATTGAGCTCACGGTAAAACTCAACACAAAACCGATTCTGTGATATGTAATGTACAATTTATTTTTATGAATTTTATAGCAATTGATCAAATATATGATAAAAACTTTACTTAGCTTGTGAACTATATAATTTGAAGGAAACACAAAATACATGCGTAGGCAATGCAAAAGGTTGTGTGTAAAAAACATTATATTTCTATACGTGGTATTTAGCGATTTCTATCCGGTGTCAAAATCACAGATTTTCTTTAGTTAATCCAACAAAAAGATACAACCAAATAAAAAAATGTCTATCATAGAATCCTCATAAGGAACCAATTGAATACGTGGGTGCAAGAACCAGGCAACTCCACTTTTTCTGATATGATTTTTCTCTTATACCTATAAAAAAGTCATTTGTCGATTATTATAAATAACAGACAGCTCTAGTTAATAGCTATAGAGATATAAAATAATAGGAGCTGTACTTTTGTATTATACGATGAAAGAAACGTTCAGTGTTTTTCGTTCTTCCTGAACAATTTTTAAATCTGGAGCTTCTTTGTTCTTGCCCCCACTTTTCAATTCCTCTTTTTGCTCTCCTGAAAAGTGCTATGGTTAGGCCGCTCTTCACTCACCGGGAAAACCGGACCAGCACCGGCTGTCGGAGGCAATGTAATCCAATAAGAACTTTTCACGTAGTCCAGTCCGGCATCGTATTTCATAACATTGCAGCTGATCTCGTCACCGTCACTGATTTTCCTAGCATATGAAAGAGCGACCTTAGACTTGCAAATTTTTCCATGACAAATACAAATATTGACGACCAACAACAATCTCAAGGCCCAACAAGGTTGATCCAACAAGCTAGTACCTCTCAACTATCCCCCAATGCATATCTAACTTCTTCTTAAAATCCGTTACTCCTTTACAATTAACAATATTCACTGGCAAGTTGTTCCATTTGTCTATTACACTATTATAGAAATAGTGTTTTCTCCATTCCCGATTAAAATGGGATTTGTTTAACTTAAACCTATGACCTCTCGTTCTATCACACATATTAAAATCTAAACCCTCCACATCTCCTTGTTTGATAAATTTGAATAGTTGAATCAAATCTCCCCTAACCCTTCTCTCTTCCAGAGTATACATATTCAAATTTCTTAATCTATCATCATAATTCATGCCTGAAAACCCTTGAACCATTTTAGTAGCCCTGTGCTGAATTTTCTCTAAGACACATTGTCAACGACGATATGGTTATGTTCGAATCGTACGTTGCATATTTGGAAAAATATCACTATGTTGATCAATTGCCTTTTTAAAAGACACTATTATTGAATATATATATTTTTCCGCATTATGTTAAAAAAATTTAACTTTTTTCTTGCATTCTTTGGTATAATTTATTTTTTTAAAAAATCATTTGAAAAAGAAGTTGTCTACCATTTAAACAATGAAACATTGGTACATACCTGATAACTTCATCTCAATACCTATATTAGATTTGTAATAAATGATAGCTAAAGATGACTTATTTAATATGGACGCTTATATTGAAGATGATAGACGGTTCCCTTAAATGAATAAAATGCTATGGATTTGATCATTTTTTTTTCTTCAAATGTGAACAGAAATTCAATTTCCTTGTAACGATGTCCAGTTCATTTTCGATTGCATTCGTCCGTTACTAACTGGGACCGCCGCCGACACGCATAGGAAAATTCCAGTTAACAGGAAAATTTCAGTTAGCACTAAATATTCATTCTTTCAACAACAAAAAGTAACAAACGAATGGTAATTTATTTTTAGAGAGATGTTGAAAAAACGTGAGAATCCCAGTTTCAAAGGCCTGACCTCAAAACGGAAAAATTCATTAGAAGTTGGTGTAGTTATTGAGTGGGGTTCGAAACTGGTTTTCTTTTTGGAATCTTCACAGCGGCGTTTTGTTTATAAACAAATTCGATTAGGACTCGCATTCGATGGTTAGTTCATTTTGAATGCATTTTTCATTAGATTTCTGTATCACGTGACCTGGACAATCGCCAAAACTACTGATCGCGAAATGGGTTTTCGGTTTTTATATTAAACGTGTTTATTCTAAAACAAAATTATAAACATTAATGTATTAAAAATTTAAAAAATAATAATTCGAATAAAACAGTAAAAAAAAAAAAATTCAACGAGAATGTGTTTATATGTAATTCTTTAAGATTAATTTAAAATTTCATACTAGTCTTTCTCAAAAATCATTACCGAAATAATCGCTGCTCTGAAATATAAATAAAATTTTATGTTTTAAGGAGTAACGAAATTTTGATAACTGTCTAGTTGGATTGATTGTTCAGAAACATAAAGTTCCATGTCTTATCTGCAAGCCAACAACATTCTGAATTTTTATAGTATTTTTTGACGGACTTTTTTTTAAAGGGACACAGTACATAAAATTTGTAAAATTTACAATTTGTTTTTAATTTGCTAAAATTTTAGTTTGGAATTCTTAATGAGTTATTTAAGATTTTTTACTGGATTAACAGGTACTTTTTTCACTTTTTCAAGATTTCCAAATTAATTAATAATTTTTTTAATAAAACCATGCTATACCTATTTAAGATTGTGTGTACAAAATTCAAAGCAGCAGAAGAGATAGAACATTAGTTTTTTTACTTGTTTATATACCATTAATCATCTGTCTACCATTAATCGTCTGCAGCATTCGTCATTTACTCAACAAAAAAAAATTAGAATTTTGGTCACGTTTAAAATAAGGCTTTGTAAATTTTTTTTTTAAACGAAACTGTTAATAGTTTCTAAAACTTTAATATTTGATTTATAAACGTATGAATAGTTTTTTTAAAAATTAAGTTATAAATAATTTTTTAACGAGTTGATTAACATCAAAATGCGAATATTTTTTAGGTTATGAACTTAAAAATAAGTTTTTGAAAACTATTGAAACCCACATTTTTAAAAATATCTGCATACGTGTGTAGTACAAACTTTGATATTATTTAATCGATTTAATTTTTTTATAATATTTGAAATTGAAGGTGAAGTAGTGGTTGTTTTAAAGGATATATTATTTCAGCTACTAATCGGTGGATTGGTGGTTCGAATCCGTGCGATGGACTTGACAAAGAAAAGTAAAAAAGTAGTGATCTTGCGATCGGATTGTTGCCAGCTTCGCTACAAAAATACTAGAAAGTCGTCCAGAACATCCAACAAATTATACTGGCGTGTATACGGGACTGGTGCACGATAAACCTGATCGGGGTCCAATGTCCTGACGCCTATTAAGGTTGCGTCGGGTGCCAGCTCAGGTGTTCTCCTCGTCATCTGACCATGGTTCAAAAATACGAGGCATCGTTCCCGGGTCTTTTCTTCGAGATTTCCCCGAACCGTCACCAATAGCCCACTGTGCAGCTCTAGTGCGACGTTATTTAAACAAACCAAACAAAAAAAAAGTTCAATAGGTTGCCTAATAATGAGTTGTATTTCGTTACACTAAACGTTATTTTCAACGTAAGTTGCAAGTTAAACGCTCTTATTTCGGAACTCTGGCAGACACTTGGTAGCCAACCCGTGAAATAGCTGTGAAATAAGTCTTTAACGCATTAACTGTAAGTAATGACTATCACTTATGATGCATGAGCTATGATAAGACAATCAAGTTTTTAGCGCAGTGCTTTTTTTGCAGTCGGGGGAGACCGACACTCTAACCGATCGGGCAAAAGTAATTAATCGAACCCAAGTGGAAGTATCGGGAATATTAAATGAGCACAACAGTACCCCCTTCTCTGTGAATCGGATAGGAGAACGAATGAAGAGCACCCGTGAAGCGTAGGGCGAAGATAAGCAAGTTGATGTGAATAATATGGTGGTAGAAGCTGTGTCACCAATGTAGCGCAGTGATTTTTGGCTGTCACCTGGAATCGAACCCGGGACGTCGTGCATGTTACCACATTACCCCCTTCTCAGTGAGTCGGACATGGGGACGAGTAAAGATCATCACGTCCGGGTCACCAATGTAGCGTAGTGCTTTTTGGATGTGACCCTTGAATCGAACTTAAGATATGGCAGACTACGCCGACACTCTACCGATCGGGCAAATGTAATCATTCGAACCCAAATGAGAGCACTGGGTTTATGAAGTGACCGCCACAAGAATACACTTACTGATGAATCCATGCAATTTCCTTCCGAAATAAATTACTATTCTATTTCCAATACAAATTCAAAGAATTTTTTTAAAGCAAGGCCGGCACCTCAAATTCGATTCCGGATCAACGGGAGTTAAAAGATGACAATGATTAAAATAGGATTTTAATGTATTTTCGGTTTTCACAGAGGTAATCTAATTTCGCATTACAAAAAGATTTAATAGCAGCCATAGAAAATCCGGTTTAAACATAATAGTTCGATATGTATTGATTTGACTAACTTCCGTAAAGTTGGATGTGTGCCAAATGAGTAATTTCCTTTACACTTTTATAGTGTTTTGAATTAACCTTCATTCTTTTTTTTACTGAATAGGTTGCATTTACCATACGGTTTTGTAAGCTTTGAGATTTTTTTTTATTTATATAACAAATTTTTATTGTGAAATGCCTTTTAACAATAACTTTGAATTATTTTTTTCTATTGCATTTTACGAATGGAGTTTGTCGTTATGAATGTTAACTGAATTTTTCAGTGTGCATAACTTTTATTATTCTGAGTAATACAATTACAGTTCTGTTGAGAAAGATAAAATGCCTGACCTAAATAAAAATGTAGATTCCATTTAAACTATAGGAAGTACACAAGAGAAGGGAACCTTTTAGTGGATTCGCAAAATAAATTTGTATCTGAGAAACTAATGACCCGATTTGGCTAAGACTTGGTAAAAGTCAGTATCCAATGGAGTTATAAATATACAAATACTTTTCGTATGGTAATTTTGCAATCAATGTAAAGGTCAATATTGTTAAACCTATCTGTTGGACTTATCTTAATGAACCTTAAAAAGAATTGTTCAAAAAGGAGGTTTTCCACTTTATTTTGTGTCAATATGTTTAAAAATACCTGCTATTATACAACTTTTCTTATTTTCCCTTTTTGTCACAACTTTTTTAGTCTTTTCCGGGCATTACTTTTTAAATTGTGATCCTATTTTGATATTCTTTTTTAACGTGCAACATGGTTTTCTGGTGGTTTCTATATGAATAATCCATAAAAATTTATAATTTCTATAAAAAGCAGTACTTAAAAAAGCAGTAAAATATTTGAAACGTATATTTTCAAAACCATATCGATTCATTTTTCCGATTTTCGAATTATGTCATCTATTTTTAGTTTTTCTGCAGATATATCAGTAGGCGAAGTCTTAACTTCGAAAGCGGCTAGACGCTATTCCTTTTGGGATCTGAAAGTAACTTTATGTTGCAATACCAGATAAGTTAAGAAATCCGTTATTATAAAAATTAAAATTAGCCATAATATCAAGATCTTTTACGTTAACAATGAATAAAATTGTACTCTTACAATCATTAGTTTTACATTACCCTTATGATACATTCAATCAACCGAAACATCAATAAATCGTCATCATTGAATTCATTGTCTTCGATTGTGTTATTGAAATGGTTACAATTATTATTAATATTCCATCTCTTGTTCATAATATCGAATGTTTTTTTTTTAATTTTATTTTATTTCCCGTTTAATTAACCCTTTCCTGTTATATGTCGCAGCATCACGTACAACAGTAGCTCTTAACCCCTTTTCTCTCGCACCTTGATAAAACTTTTCATTTATAAATACGTCTTTTTTCATAACTCTTCCCATTCTTCCCTCTACGCAAAAAAAAAAAAATAGTTTTTTCTAGGCAGTTGTGTTTTAAAATTAGCTGGCAAATGAATCAAACGACTCAAATTGATGACAGTTACAGATATTTATTTTAGATTTTATTTATTTATTTTATGATTTTTTCGCCATTAATGGTATTTTTTTCGCGTACCCTCTACCGGACTGCCACGTACCCCTAGGGGCAGGGCCCGATGAAGACATTGAAGCAAGGGAATCCCGCCTTTAAATTGAGGCCCCATTGCTCTCAAATAGACCCTGGAACATCAAATCGAGCTTTTACAAACACTATAACCCTTGCTCTTAATGGCATTAAAATAAAACACATTATAAATATAAATAATATAACAAAATACATTAATAAGTAATGAGTATTCATAATATTTTATAAATTTTTTTAATATTTGAATAAATTTAATACAACTTGCCATATATTTTTACTAAAGTTTGTAATACAATTTTTTAAATGTAAATGCAGTAGCAAACTATGTGAGGGGTGTTCAATATTTTAAAAAATATGTGGTTTGGGGGTCCCTCAAAAATGTGAAGTGTAAGCCTGGGCTTCACGGGCCTATTCGGTAATCAAGCCTTGCCCAGGGGTACGCGCATAACAGGTTAAGAATAGCTATGTGCGTATAAATAAAACGTTTATTAAAAAAGCAGCTAAGTACTTTTTCAAATTTTCGGGAAACTAAGAACATTCTATCTTCGTGTTAATATAGATTTAGCTAAAAAAAATTAGTATTAGTTAACTTCTCGAAGTGGATGTTGCCTATAATTAAGTTATACAATTCATTTCTTATTTTAAAAAAACTTTAAATTTTACTATTAGCTGGTTTCTGAAATAAAATGCTTTCATTGTAAAAACGCACATTTTTAAATTTAATTTGGCAGAAGATTGTACACAAAAATATGTGTTTTTCATACAAGATTTTGATTCCGTAATTCCACATTTTTTTTTTTTGTCAGAAATCCTTTAACATACGATTTAATTTTCAGTTCACACTCAACATGCTATTTAATGTCGCTTGTCTGGTTTCTGCACTAAACGAAATATTCACTGTGAAAAATAGCCTATAAAACGAAATGAAATTTCGATGGATTCGTGGACAAAAATATGTGTTACCATATGATACTCTGATTCCGTAAAAACAATCAAATTTCGAAGAAAATATGTCTGTTGACTGTTTTCTTAAATAAATGATCCAAATATGATCTGCAGGGAATATATCGATCATAAAATGTGACAGCAAAGAGTTACGAGTGAGGGCCGAAAACAAATAAACCTCCTCGATTTCAATTTAAACCGCATGCATAAATCAACCGATCTTATCGCATCTCAAGTTTTCTCACTCACAACAAAAAGTAACACGACAAACAATTCAAGTTGTCGCACGTCGTCCCAAACGCGATCGTGACAACATCCAAGAACATCGAGATTCCCAAAACGTGCGCCATAAATCCAGCCGACAATTTGACGCACACATGTCGACAAGCAGGTTAACAAAAATTACCATACTTCGCATTGAGGTGCGCTGACTCTGGCTTCCACAGCCGAGCAGGGATCCCTTTGAGGGGAGCTGGAGCGATGAAGACGGCTCGTAAAATATCATGTAGGTCCCCATTCACAGAAGGTAATTTATTGCCGTGACGTCGTACAAAAGATGCATATTTGTCGCCTTTTTAAACCAGATGCTTTGTTGATATGGATAGGGAAAAAATGAAGGTCCTTGTCCCCTTTTGTGAACCTTTCTCATAGTTCTGTACCCAGGGTTCCGTATATATTTTGATATTATAATATACGGAAGAGAATTTGCAGAGGTGATGCTGCTCTAATAGAAATAGGGTAAAGTATGCATTCTGAAATACAGTTCAGAAGGTCAGGTATTGGGGTCTGATGGGTACCTACATTAATTTTTTTTTTCTAAAAAAAAACGGGGTCTGAGAATGCTACTTTTTATGGTTAACCCACTGACATTCAAGTAATTTATGAATTTATGAAATTGCTGCTTGTAAGTGTAAATAGTACGCCATTATATTTTTTTAATATATATTTTTAAATCTTAAGTTTTAAAGAGATCTGTTAAGTAATACTTCAAACCGTTAGATTTTAAACATATTTTTAGATGCAGTAATTTTTTTATGAATTAAAAAAAATTGGGGGCATTGGAGGAAAAGCTCCCAGTATATAAGCTCCCAGTATATAAGCTCCCAGTATATATGTCTTCATATTGAGGGTTAATTGAAGGTTTTTGTTTTACGTATTTAAGAGGACACAGTACCCAACATTTTTTAACATTCTCAATATTTTTTTGCTAAAAATAAAGTTTTGGATATTCTAAATATGCTTACTTCAAGAACTGTATCTATGTTTGTTACCGAGTAGTTTGAAATTTTGGTTTAGATGTTTTATGTTTCTCAAGACAGTGGGTTCCCATAAGGTAGTTCGCAGACACCTGGGGACCGCGAATTAATGTTAGGGGATCCGTGGAGTCTCATAGAAAATAATGGTTAAGGTGCATTGAACGTTCACCCTTGGCGATTTTCTTAAAAAGTAGCGATATTCACAACGCTAGAACTTGTATTGATGTGAACAAAAAAATTCTCTAACTACTGTTACACAAAATACAAATATCGTAATAGAATAAATATTCATACAAATTTAAAATAAAAATATCAAGCTTTCAGCCACACATGGACAACATTATATAAAACAAATATTTGACTCAATCCGATATAGTTCAAAAATCAGTACATTAATCAGACTTAAGCGAGTATTACAATGCTTTGATGAGTTTATGTGAGTGTTAAATTTGCGCCCATATTCTTAATAATTAAAGCTGTGCAAAATTAAAACAAATTATAAAATTAATTTCAAAATTTGTCTTTCCTTCAATTTTAAATTCAATCAAAATTGAAAAGTACACATACATGTCCAGATAGTGGAGGGACACCTATGAACATAAAAAAAGGGTTCGTTGGTCCTATTCTTAATCTATGGGTCCATGGCTTAATTCTAATTGAGAACAGCTGTCTCAAGGAACGAAAATATTAAATCGCCTAACCTCATATATCTCAGGTGTTTCCAGAGAATTTTATATGACTATAGATCCTCGAAGTGTATGTTATTTAAAAAAAAACGTGTTTTTACGCAAATTTATGTAACACTATGTGGTTATGTTAATTCTTGCAATACAATTTTAACTACATGATGTCATTAGAATTTAAAATTTGGCATACATAATCCCGATGACAATATAATATTTGATAAAAACACGTCAAGTGGAATATTGTATTAAGTATATAAAATACAGATGCAAAAATCGCAATTAAAAATATGTAAAATCTGAACATATATCGAAAGACACAATCTCCCCTCTTTTTCAGCAGCAGTAAGAAAGTATGTGTGTAAAGGCAGAATGAATATAAATCCGTTAACGAAACTGGTGTAAAAGAACATCCAAAATCATTTAACCCTTTGCACTCCAAGAACACTTTGAGATTTGTGTTCTTTCTATGGAACATTTATTCCTCTTTACGTTATTTTCCACATATTTTTTTATACTCATAAAGGGAAACAAATCCTGATCTGTTTTGTATTTGCAAGAGAAAAAGTTGAAAAAAAGATTGATGTTCTAAGCACAAGATCATGCTGTTCTCGTATTTTAAAGAACAGGGAAACAAAAGAACTGGTCCTTATGTTGGCGCCTGAGAGGCGACATCGGAGTGCAAAGGGTTAAGTTGGTTAGAGTTAACTATTGTATGCTGGCAAGCGGGAAAATAAGAACGGCAAAAGTTTCATTAACTAACAAATCAATATTGCTAAAATTGTGTAATGCCTTCAAAAAGTAAGGTTTGTTTAGAGAGTTGGGTTCACAAATCAAATATGGGTTCAAAAAATTACATATGTGACTGTGTTACCAAGACTGTTTGATGATGGAGGATTTTTGATTTCCTGTTTTGACAGTATGCGCTTGGAGCTCTTTAAATTTGTGATCAAAATAAACACATGTCGCATTAAGGGGGTCCGATACCTTCGACATTTTTTTCTTTATTTTTATACTTGTACAATCCAATTTTTTTTCTCTTTCTAAATATGCATAAAAAACAATTTTAAGACGCTCAATTTTTTTTTTTAAATTGCACATTTATTTTTAAATTAAAATTTTAGTAAATTTTTTAACAATTTTAAAATTCCTACTCCTTTTTTGTTTTTCAATATTTTGAAGCAATTTTTTTTATTTAAGATCTTGAATAATATGTAAATAGATGTATGCATTCAAATTTTGATTCAGATACATCACTTTAAAAAAATAAAATATATTAGAAATTTTGGAAAAAAAATTGACGAAAAAAAATAAAATTCCATTTTAAGTGGTTTTAAAAAACAAATTATGGTAAAAATAGGAAATCTGAATGCATACATCTATTTAAAATATATTTATCTTGCTATACACACAAAAATTATGATTTTAAGTATAATAGTAAAAAAGCCTTAGCATTTTTTGTGTTCATTAAATTTCAAAACCACGAACAGAGATATTTGCTTCTAAAGTTTACATATGATACAACTATGTTATAGGAACACATCATTAAAACATTCATAACTAAAAAAGTAATAGGAATTTTTTGAAGCAGTTTTTTGTGAGTTATTAAGATAAGTTTGAATATTATTTTTTAAATATAAAAAAAAAATGACTTTTTTTGCGAATTTTGGGTATCGGACCCCCTTAAAGATCTCCAAGCATAATGTTTTATCTTCAGCCCGTTTATGGCAAACACTCTTGGGGACATGGTCACATATTTAATTTTTTTAACCTGTATTTGATTTGTAAACCCACCTCTGCATTCGAACTTTACTTCCTAGATGCTATTCACATTTTTAGAAATATTGATTCGTTAGTTAAAGAAATTTTTGCAGTTCCAATTTTCCCGCTTGATGGCACGCAATAGTTACTCTAACCAATTTAAATAAATGTGGATGTTCTTTGACAACACATTCATTACAGGATTTATTTTCATTCTGCTTCGCACACATGCTTTTTCTTAATTCTGTTGATGAAGGGAGATGGTTTTTCTCGAAACATGTTCAGATTTTATATATTTTTTATAGCGTATTTTTACTTTATATCTGTTTCAAATATGATATTTATTCATAAAACTTATAATTAATTGCGTATAACATTTCGTAATTAAACGGCGAATTTTTTACTTTTTGTTGAAAAAGTAAGTTTAATTAAAGGGACTCATTTGTTATACTATGTAAATTCCTCTTCACTTTTCTCGCAAAAGCGAACACAACGGATTCCATTTATTGCAAAATTCTCCATTTTCAATTTCATACCTCTTTCTCTCCCATTCTGCGTCTGCCATGCGACGCAAAATCAAAAGTTCCTTGTCTTCTTTTCACTTCGTTCCGCATCCTCCCCAGAAAAGGAGCACACCACCCCCTTTGTGCAGACGATCCGAGGCGCGACGAGCGTTTTCACGTCAACTTCTACTTTTTCGTCGCGCGTGACCATCGAGGAATCCCTCAATTGGCCCGTTGATGGCGTGACAATTGGCAATTTCTCTTGGACGCTTTTTTCCAATTGAATCTGATCGCATAAATATGTAGGTTGATGGGCTTTGGTGACAGATATAGATCAAGATGTAATTTTAAACTCTCAAGAATTTTCCTTTGTTGACCACGACTATTCTTATCAGTGTCCTAAACAAATCAACCTAAAAGCAACAAAAGGTAAAAAAAACGTATTTTTTTATCAGGTAATCCACGTATCTGCAGATAAACTGATTTGTTCAGTGCAAGTGCGGAGTAATCTATAAAAGAGCCTTCCGAACTTTCACTAGGCAATCTGTAGTCACGTTTTCTGAATCGAGAAAGTGCGAAAGCATGTTCTTTAGATAATGTAAAATAAATAAATAACATTATGTTTTTACAATATTGCATCATAACTGTTCAAAAACAGCTGGAATCCCCTTAAAGCAGTCATTTAGAGTTTCGCTCAATTGGTCTCTTCGAGCAATTGGTTTTAGCGTCTCACCAATAAAACCCCACATGCCCTTTTTTTAATTTAAATTATATAATATTGATCTAGGGGTTACCGATTGGTATATCCTTGGACACTGAGTAATTACCTTATATTTATCAAAAACATCTCCTAGTAATCAGCTTTTGGTAACTTATAGCCAATAGTTTTTGGAATATCGCATTATAACTGAAAAACCAGCTGTTAAACCCCTAAGAGCAGTCATTTGAAGCTTCTCGTCACCTCCAAGCAGTTGGCTTTGGCATCTCGTCACCAAAAATCACAATGCTATTTTTTTTTTTATATTTTTAATTTTTAATGATTTAACATTGACCGAGTGGTCTGTTCTTGGAACGCGTGATTTTTAACTTTTTTTTTTATTAAAGTTATAATCTTAATGAGAACCTTTCTGTAACAAAAACCTTGCTTTTCGATCAACGATCTTATTTGCACTTTCACGAGAGCTATATCGTGTACCTGCAAATTCACTAGGAAATCTGCAGATACACTATTGAATTTGCGAAATGAAACAATTTTCCGCACTTACACGTATCGGTGTATCTACAAATGCACTTATGAATCTGCATATACACTGATTTTTGCACTTACACAGTGACATTTAATGAAACTTGCATCACAAAAGATAAGGAAATACTCACTTGAAGGGTTCAAGGGGGAAATCTATCTTACTTAGATCCCTTGGCAACTGCTCTATATATGCTTTACAGAATTGACAAGGGGCCCGAGTGGCCTGGTTAGAAATGTGACGAACTTGTACTAGTGTGTTATTTTGATCATATCCGTCGAGTAGAAGGAGCAAAGGGGCTGTCGCACATTAAAGCTGTCGTTGTTCAGAAGTTTTAAGTTTAGTCGTTGTGTGGAGGTTTAGAGAAAGGGGTTCGGGCTTCTACAGTTGCTTTCGTCACCATGTCATACTTTAAAATTACAAAACAGTATTCGAGGGTCTGAACAAGATGTATGTAGAACCACGTCGTCAATGATCGTTTTCGAAGCTGTAATTCAATGTTAATTCAACCAATTTTTTTTATGGTCCAGGGGGGTCAAGGGCTCACTTTTTTGTTAAAATAAAGATCTCAACGCTTTATGTTGGTACAACTATAGAAAGTTGGTAAAATAATTGTTCATAATAAAAAAAATACTGCGAAATCAAAAGAAAAAAAAGCAATATTCACATTCTAGCCAATTAGAAATCGAATTACTGACTGACACCCACGTTAATGTTAGCTAGAAATAGCTACTTTTGCTTCTGTGGACTACCCTTTTGAGTTTTTATTAATAACTAATGGTTTTTATTCCTTTATTACATCGTAACCTAAATGTTTTATGTTAACCCTTAAACGCTCAATAGGCTACAATGCGTAAACGTGTATTAATGCTATAGATTATGAAGGCTCGTATGTAAAATATTATGTTATCCCTTGTATAGAGATAAATTCATCATTTTTATAATGCAGAATTGTTACTTAAGTTTATGGCCCCTGCGATAAAACGCCAATGATTGTCGTCAAACGTCTGTCAACGAAAATAATCGACACAAAAATATGCTTAGAACTCAAAGTAAGCCACAACCCTCGATTGTTGGTCGATATTATAATAAGTCTCGAGCGTTAAGGGTTAAACTAATATTAGTCCAAGTTATAAACTACATATTCATACTAATATTTTTGGATGTAACTTGTTTTGAATATGCTTACATCGTATGTCCTCGTCAGCTGACCATAGTTCAAAATTATGAGACACAGTTCCCGGGTCTGTCCTTCGAAATAGACCCACTAAAATATACCGCTATATAGTTTTAATGCGATGTTCTTTCAATCAATCAACCAACCAACCCAATGCAACTATAGATGCATATTACACCACTTTTTCGAAGAACACTTTGGGCAAGTGGCCTAACAATAACAATAAGACCGCAGATGCGTAGTGTTGCATCAGAAAAGACACAAACAGCATCGGCGACCAACGGGATTACAAATGATTTAAAACAAGAAGTGTTGAATGTAACTTAATTTAATTTAATTTAGAGGTTTCCGAGTCGCTCCGTCAACAGCAAAACATCATTTAATTGAGTGGCTGATGTTACTGCAGCTTCAGCGTTGAAGCACATAGTTAAACACTTGCTAATAGAATGTTTATGCTATTTGTCATTATTCTATGTTTGGTATTATATGCTCTATATACCAATAATGTAGTACCTAACCTACTCGTGGTTCAGCTGTGTTTTACCTGTTGAACCTTTTATGCAGGTGCCAGAATTTCAATATGGAAAGGATTAGAGATACCAATCGATAAGTCGGTTAATTTAAAAATATTTTTCTTTAAAGATACGGTTTTCTTATGTTATTATTATTTAAATTATTAAATGAGAAGATCATAATATATTATCAGCACAAAATTCGAAAATAAGTTTTATATTCCGTATTTTCGGTTCATGTAGGACAAAATATAAATTCAACGCTCTAATGCATTTGTCCGCTTTACAGCGGAGTACATTCAAATACACATGGAAGGACAATTCAAGCATTAGAGGTTATTATTTAAACTTCTTAACGGTTATTTAACGTTCATGCATGAACTTTTCTATGTGTATTTGAATGTACTGTGCCTTAAGGGGGACACCAGCATTAGTGGGTTAAATTAAAAAATTTGGAGGATCGTCAGATATACATTTTTTTTAGATACACAAAACGGTATCTATAAAAGTTGCAGTTAGTCCATATAATATTTCTCATATAATCTCTATTAAAATATATTTGTAACTATGAGCTTAGTACCTACTCTTCATGGATTTGGTGTAAAAGAAACCAAAATTGTATTTTAAAAATTGGTTGATTGTAAAAACGATCAACCGCCCAAGTATTACATTCTTGATAAAAAAAATTGTCTTCTGAATTATTACTTTTGTATCTATAAACATAGATTGGTAGAGTATTTGCATCTAACTGCCTGTATAAATATAGCTTACTATAGATAGTTTAGAAGAATTACTTGTTTGAGACAGAACAGAATTGGTTTATTACTATTAAAAATGAGTTAATGTTTTTTATTAAAATATTTGTATTTTTCCCTGAAACAAAAATATGTGGCCATAACAAAAACATTTCTTACATTTTTAATTTATTTCTAATTTTTGACATGTCAAAACATTTTTGTTCCAAAAAGACTAGACATAAACGAATAAACAAACCATGGGAAAAGTTGGGGTGTAGAGTAAGGAGGAAAGTTTTGTAAGACCTAATAAAAACTATTTTTAAGAAAGTCACGCATTTTTTTTTATCTTAAATAAAACAGTACAGTATATAATTTTTTTTATTTAATTTATATCTCATGGAAATGGCCTTTCAAATTTTGTAAACTAACCAGCAAATGCAAATTCTGAACTTTTGCTTTTCAAACTAAAATTTAAAAGGTTATAATCTTGCATGTGTTTCTATCCCAAGTGAAACTGACATTAAAAAAAAATTACTAAAATAATTATTGTTAAAAAAATTAGGTCAATTTAATTCAAATTATTACGTATGCATAATTTTTATTTTAGTCTTGTTGTCAAAAGGAAATAAAATAATTGCAATTAAAAAAAAATTACACGATAATTATTGTAGGTATTTTTCTTCTTTTTGACACAGTTTGCAAGTGAACCACAAATATATTAAGTAGTAACTAAGAACACATTTTTTAAAAAAAAATTATGAAACCCTGTTGAAGATTGCAATATTTCAAATATTATAAAAAGAATAAATATTTTTTTCAAATTTGTATAATCAATTTATCTAGATTATGAACCACTGTTACCTGTATTACTAGTTAAACAATCGGGGTTTTAGGAGAAATGGTGTGTTAAGTAAGTAACGAAAATACATTCGCTTATAACACAAACATGTACTAAGGCATCAGTATATAATTGGAAATGAGGAAACCTGCCTTGGCGACGAAATTCAAGAGATTCACTCCAAAACGTGGAATTGGAATAATTAAAGTGAATAACTTGACTTTCGTCGCCAAGCAGCCTTCTTTACGACTGCTGAATTCCAACCAGAATTTTTTTAAAAATAAGCTTCTCAAATATGGTCGTTAAAACTCATTGTCAGTGTGTTTAAATTATGTTTAGAGCACGGAGATAATGAAATACGAATTTACTTTTTTTAATGCAATTCATTTAAAAATAATGGCACAAAAAGATGTCAACGTTAAAAAAAAAAACTTCACCGTCTTTGTTTGCTCTTATCGAAAAATCTTTTTTTTTTTAAATAAAATTTATCAAATTGAAGCAACTATAGTAAAACCGCAATAAACCTGGTATCTAATAGTTTGAGGTATAGTCATTAAATACAGAAAGTTTTAGGTGAAGGATTCCGGAAACTTCCAGTTGCGGCTATTGGCAACCTTTTTCCTGAGCGATAAAAAACACCTGTTTTTCCTTCCCCCTTGTATTGAAAATAATTTATTTTGGAAGGAAAATTTTTGCATGGTCGAAAAGCGGCCATTTTTGGACACACTAAATTTATCTTTTAAATGTATTTCCTTTTACGAGGGAATATGTAACAAAGTTGTAAATGCGTTTTTCGGGAGGTTTTATTGAATTTATACATGTTTTTTTTCTATATTATTTGCAGAATTTAATTTGGATTTAATTTAATTATAATTTCAGTGAAAAAAAATTAATCTTATAGAAGACTCTCAAAACGACTATCCGAAATGGGGTTAAGAGGCAAAAACGACTGCTCGGACAGTGGTGGCGCCAGAAATTCCCCGGTGGGCACGGAGGCTGACTTTCGCCGACGGGGGTGCTAGTATCCTCGACATAAGTTGTACATATAAAATTATTTCATCCTAAAAAATTACGATGTGGCTTTGTTAAAGCACTTTCAGAAGGATTATACGTTAAACGTAATTTTAGCAAATATCATCAAAAATAGGAAAGAGTCGCCAACCAAAACATGTCCAATAAATGAAGATAAACAAACTGTCCACGCCCATCCACGTTCCGTACACGCTTTGCATTGTTACCACATTTTACACGCATTGGCGGCTAATTTCCTTTTGAACAAAAACAAATTTATGTAAATACATAGTTATATTTTTCAGGGAATAAAAGTGTTGGAATGGATTATCCTAAAAGAGTAATATATGGTGTTCAATCTGATGCTCCAAGTATTAGGTGATTTTAAAGGTGTTTCACGTCAAAAAATTAATTATTAATCCAAATTGTAAATTATTTAATGGCGTTTGAGAATAAATATCTATAATATTTTATGTTATTTATATGCATTGCGTGATGAATAGTAGTACTTTGTATAGGAATTATACACATAGTTAGTATTTCAGGATGAAATTTTTTAAATTAGTCTTGTTCAAAATCAATAAGTATGATTTTTATATGTTTTGATATTTTAGTACTATCCCAACTACTTACTGCATAAACCTAAAGCAGAGTCCAATTAATTATCCACAAAATATTTTTTTTGATATTTTTGTTATATTTTACTCTTATATAATAAATAACCAATAAAGTGCTTAAAAGTTTTTAAGGTACATTTTGCCACTTAAAGTCAGATTAATTTTTTATACTTCTGAGAACATAGTATAAATCTTAAAGATCTATGTCAGACAAACGTTTTATTTTATCTTCAATTTTCATAAATGCAATTCAATATTTTACTTTATCGCTCTCTTGGGAAAAGTTATTTATTTATTTTACTATTTGATATGCATGAAACTTTCAAAGATTGCGTAAACTCATTTGTGTTACAAATGAAGGTTAACTTATTGTGTCCAAAGATGGCTGTCTTTCGACCTTGCGTACACTTTCTTTTCAATATCGTACGAAGGGGAAGGAAAAATCGCATTGTTTTTCTTTTTTCAAAAAATATGGTAACCCGGCTCCCTTCGGCCGCAACTGGGTCATTCCCAAGGATTCTACTTTTTAACAATTTCAATTATTTATATGGAATTGTAAAAAAAAAAAAAAAAACGTTTGTTCCTTTAGGTTAAAAACTTGTTCTCTTATAGTTGCTGCACAACTGCGATACTGTTTAATAGTTTTGACATAATTTAAACTATAAGATAAAAACAGTACAAAAACAAGTTATTTATATTTTTTTCTAACCCACATTTAATTTGCAAACCAAATTTTTTTTGTCGCTTTCGGTTCGCTTAATTAAAAACGAACTATTAGAACTGAAAAATATACATTTTACT
Organism: Troglohyphantes excavatus; assembly: GCA_963932185.1. Taxonomy (NCBI): domain Eukaryota; kingdom Metazoa; phylum Arthropoda; class Arachnida; order Araneae; family Linyphiidae; genus Troglohyphantes; species Troglohyphantes excavatus. Next base: position 27,338,715 of record OZ010669.1, on the reverse strand, counting down.
GCTCTGTAACTGTCTAAATAAACTAGATAGTCCCATACAATTCCGAAAGATGACACATATGTACTCAAAGCTTTCGTTTATATCAAATTTATATATTTTTTTATATATTAGATAACTCTTTCCATTTGCCTTTTCAATTAATTACTTTTCATATCTTTGAGGAATTTGTTTTCAGACATGTCATTTTCAATACACGTTCACTTGCATTTAGGAAAATTTAGTGCAAAATAGTATAAATGCAAATGAACACATTTTAAACATTTTATTTACTTCTCACAAGCACAAATATTGGAATTCTTGGGATCCAGAGACTTATATTTAGGTTTAGAAATTAAAAAAATAATAATATTATTACATTTTTCTTTCAGCAACAGCCCGTATTCTTACGATGAATCATCAGAAAAGGCTGGCAGCATGCACTTTGATATATTACACGCTGTGTATACTTCTAACCTTAGGAAAAACAGGTAAGAATCTGATTAAGTCGATAACGTGGTGCTGCCCTCTAGGAGCAATCCCTTATACCAATTTTTAAAACACTTGTAGTGTCGCCATCTAGTGAAATATTATGAAAATAAAATTACACTTTTCTTGGGTTCTTTTTTCGACAGGAGGATATATTTTAATATATGGCTTAAAATTTTTTAGAAGAATACAACAAATTCAGGTGGTATTACTAATTATTATTTAATCATCCTAGAACTTAGGTGTTTATAAACCAAAAAGGCTATCCAGGCATTTGACATGTTAATTTATAATTTCTTTAAACTATGTATCCAACTACATTATTTAGAAATTTGTTAAAATAAAATTGGAAAACATAGTATAAAATTATTCATAATCTTTTAGTGTGGCCATGAGATTTTATCTAATATAAATAAATTAAGCCACTTATTTGAACAATTTTTTACAGGAAATGTTATAAAATTGAAAGGTTTTTTTTATTATCAAAGCAGCCAAACCAAAGCAGCCTTTCTACCTGTTTTTAACATATATTTGATTTATTCATTCCCCGTGTTCTTGTATTTCTTAAATTCATGAGGAAACAATCAAAATGGGATTTGTCATAGTGAGACGATACGTGGGAATAAGTTTTAATAATTATAAAGACTTGTATACAGATTACAGTTGTTGAAAACTTATTTTTTTGGGACAAAACGTACCCTGAACTAATTAAATGTTTCAGTCCAATAGAAAATTCTGGCGAATTCGGTAATGTCATAATATGATTTTTTTTAAACTTTTGTACATGTTTGCTCTTTAGTTAATCATTTTTGCAAGTTTCCTTTTTGCCATGAGTGATCTAAAAAATGTCTACAAAAAAAATATCTTATCAAAAATCTTTTATAATAATTTTGAAGTTGTAGAACTTGGAAAATGCGTTTTTAATTGGATGGTGTTATGCAAAAACGACTCAACCCACAAAAACCTGATTTTGAGATAATGGGCTTTAAAGTCAACAAACTCTGGCAAATCATGAGCTCTATATCAATATACCAATGATATGTTACCATGAACGCAATATTTAAACTTATTTTCTCATGTGTTTTTCAATAAAAAATTTCAAGTGTTTCTGTATAAAAAAATTAAAAATGTTGGATGAATGCTTTTTGCTTTATAGGTTATTAAGGAATGGAGGGTTAAAAAAATAAGGTAACCCACATTATTAATGATGAATCATGTGTTTTATTGATAAAAAAAAATGCTGTACAAAAAATCAGTCTTTCAGAAATAATTAAAATTGTTTAAAAGATATTAATCCTCAACTTCATCAATGTCAAAGTCCACATTTGAAACTCCAAAACCGTCAACATCATCTGAAAATTCCCCCTGTTGAGCAGTTCTCAAGAAATTATAAAAATATTTTAATTCTTGTGGTACTAGCTTCAAAATTTCTTTGAGGTCTTTTCTTTTGACAGTGGTTTACCCGTTGGCCATAAGGAATCCAACTGTATATCTTTAAACAACTTGTGTTGTCGACCTTTCTTCTTTTTTTCTATATCTATTATCTGCACGTTTCCTTCTGTTGTGTTAGTTTTCATGTAGAGCTTGAAGGGCTCACTTTTCAAAATTTTGATCTCATGGGTCTTCAGCCAACTCACTTTATCTTTGTTTGAATCGATTTTTCTGTTTGTAGTATTTTCCAATAATTTGTGAATTGAAACCATTCCTAGTGGGTATGTGGGTTGATACAGTTGGCTGAGTGTTTGTTGCAAAATAGCTTACAAACATCAAACTGTTGGATGAGTGTTTTGCAGCTTCACTCAGTGGTTGAATGTTTTTTACTTAATGGTATATTGAAGATTCAAGGATTGTGGGTTAAAATGTTATCTGTATTAGTCCTTGAAACGCTGATAGGGCTTAAATCATTTTTGCTTAATGTAGAAAGCAACATATTTTACCATCAGAGTTGGATAACTCATTTTTTTATGTTTTGTGGGTTAACTCCTTTTTGCATAATACCATCCAATTATTCTCAACCAATAGCAAGCATATAAACATCTAATTCAAAGGATAAAATAAAATTTGGCGAATGATACCACAAATATACGACTGTACTGCCATCTATCGCTACAATTCAAAGAAATTTTTTGTACTGATCCGTATTATACAAATACTTGTATTATCGTGATATTGTGGCCAAAACTAAAAGAAAATCGAAAAGAAAGTATCTTATACCTGGGAAATAGTTTCAATCTAGGATAAGTTAAGAAGTTAGTTTTATCCTGAAAACAACTATCCGATTATTGTGAGCATGAAAATATGTTTTTCGATAATAAAATAGCCCCTGGGTGTAAATGTTTAATGCGTTTCTTTGGATAACAACTTCGGCTTGATACAAGGACCAATGTGTAATTTTATCAACTACAAAATAATATATAAATTTTAAACTTCTAAATGAAATATAAACCAATGTCGTCAAGCTTTCCTAACCCTTCAAATCAAACGATTCCGTGATTTCCACAACATTGCCACAAGGCTGAGCCTAAAAAATTGAAGCCAAGTTTCTCGAAACTGTCAATTATGAGATTAGGTCTCCTTTTTTCATACCTCAGATATCTAGGGCACTAAATAACTCTCTCGTTTATACTGGTCTTAAAAAGTTACGGAGTTCATGGAAGTCATGGACACTCATGAAAAAATAAAATGAAGAATCGCATGAACATGTGGGGAGGCAATATCTGACACCCCACTTTCACACGCAAGGTGACCAGAAGTCCCAGATTTTCCTACTCTGAACCTCATAATAAAATAGTTGAATGCAGGATTCAACAAAAGAACCAGACTTTCGGTTAGACTTCACGGCCATAAACTAATGTATGTGACCCGTTCGTGGTACCGGCTTCCAATCGACCGCGTGAGACAATTTCCCGAACGGGGGAGTCAAGCCGACAAAATACACCCTTACCCAAAAATTGGTGAATGTCCGGTCTAAGTGTTTCTAGCATAATTAAGTTAGAGGTGCTCAGCATTTTATTCAATCGAATCAGCAGAAAAAAATACGTTCCGGATAATTTAATTGGTAAGTCACAACACAATGCGGATTCTTATTTACGATCGCCTTAATCTTAATGTTAAACGTAATAATTTTATTAATGAGTTACAAAACCTTAGAACCTATGTAGACCAGAATTGAAATCCTCATTCCATTGTTCAATAACTGTTCTTCATGTGTGAAAAATCCTTCATTTACTTTTTTATCCCTTCCAGCTACCACCATCAAGATCCGTCCAGAGTCTTGTACCAACGCAGTGGGCGATAAAGGCACATGCATGTTCGTGTGGCAGTGCATCAAGCAAGACGGTCTGCAGATAGGCCCCTGCGTCGACAGATTCCTCGTCGGCGCCTGCTGTGCCCTGCCCAAACCGGAGGACAACTTCATCCCCGGGTCCTCTTCGTCCAATAACTCGTCGTCGCTTCCCTTTTCACCCCCGAAGGATCACGTCCCGCCGCTCAAGGCCACGCCACCACCTCGTCTCCCTCTCACTACGCCGTCGTCGACGACGACGAGGAGGCCGGAGGTGATGACGACGAGGCCCCTGGTGGTGGTGGGTGGCGATTCGTTATCCTCGTCGTCGCTCGTGGGGCAGGCGTCTACCCCGCAGGTGGTGGCGACGAAGAGGCCATCTACGAGTGACTTCTCTGGTGAGATGACTTGGTAGCTTTTCTTAGTTGTTAAAATTCTGTGAAAAATGTTGCAGAAAACTGAAATATTAATCTCTTTAGTTTTATTTTCTAACAGTAAAATACAAAACATTTTGAACTATTTGTTGAAAGTGATTAACTGCTATACAAATGACCATATATATATTGGAATAAGAATAAAATTCAGCACAAAAAAAAGTCTGCATAAAACATTAATCGAATTTGTAAAATTGAATGTTTTTTAAAGGTTTAACAGAATTTAAATAAAAAGATTTGAAAAGATAAAAAAAATTGCAGTTAATATTTTTTATTTTTTTGCAGAAAACCTTTAAAAATCCGCATTTTTTTTCAATAATTTAAATGCTTCAAAATTGTAGCTTTTCTGATGAGTATTGAAACAAAACCTTTTTTATAAATCTTCAAAAACACTGCTTTTTTACAAATTTGATGACTATACTTTTTATACTAACCTTTTGCTGGAAAATTCCACAATATTTTCAATATATATATATATATATATATATATATATATATATATATATATATATATATATATATATATATATATATATATATATATATATATATATATATATATATATATAATTTGACAATTATGATGCAAAATATATTTTCTTTAATTGCAATATTAGGCACTAAAAGTAATCTAATCTAATATAATATTGGGTAAGTTATGTTACAAAAGTCTTATATTATTCATAATCTGTTTATCTTATTTAATAATAAAAAAGAATAAAGTGAAACAACCGTATTTGTGGCATCCAGAGACTTAATTCAAAATACAAGTAATTAATAAACATTTATAATGTATAAGTAAATTATAAAAATATAAACCATTGAAAATATTTCAATTGACTTACAAAATAAAAAAAAATATGTAATTTTCCGTTCGTATATCCAGTACTATTTGTTTGTACTATATGTTGTACTTTTTTGTTTTTAAACTAAATTGGTGATATTGACTAACATATTCTAGAATGTGGCATTCCTGCTCAATTTCCGAAGAGTAAAGTCGTAGGTGGAACACACTCTTCTTTTGGAGAATGGCCTTGGCAGGTAAGTAATTTTAAGTACTACCTAATATTATCATATCTTATATATGTAATAAAGATCCCTTTCACGCCCCTGAGACGCAACTAATCTTAACAAAAAGTTTTTTTTGCGTTAATGCGTTTAAAGTTACTCATTTTAACGGGAAATTTTAAGCAAGCCGCTGATAATGCTGCTACCTAGGAACAGATCGTTAAACTTTTTATTTTTTGGTTTTGACGAATGGGGGTGCTGCGTGTTGGGGCTGTTTTAAGTGCCTTATATTTTGAGTGTATTATATGGTGAAGGAAAATCTATTTTGTGTTCCCAAATCTATAATTTGTGTTCTAATCATATGTAACATTTGTCATTCTGTTACGCGTGATTGAAAATTATTTACTTTTTATGAACGCAAAAACGTACAGAAATATTTTAATTAAATAAAATTTAAATTCATGCATATGAGGATTGAAAAAAATCGAATGTTTACATTTTCGTTAAATATTGTTGGATCTGAAATCAGTGTAAAAGATGCTCTCCTAAACACACAACAGGAATTTACTGTAATGCTAATCTGTGTAAAGTCAAGAATCGATTTAAAATAGTAGCTAAATGAATTTTAAATTATGTTATTAACAATGTATATTTTTATTAGTTTTTCTGCGAATGGAAGCTATAAGATTATACTTTTGTGGTTGTTTAGTTTACAACTATACAGTATTTAATTTTTTTTATTTTAAACAGGTATCGGTTCGAAGATCGTCGTTTTTCGGTTTCGCCAGTACGCATAGATGTGGAGGAGCCATTCTGAGTGCAAATTGGATTGCAACGGCAGCGCATTGCGTGGACGAGTAAGTGCTTCTGTGCTCTTTTAAGGAATTGTTTTACACATTGATACACTTCTCCTGTAACGCAGTTTTCTCAAAACGTTTGACAGGTTTGTGTGAATGTCAACAAACTCAAGACTACAAACACTCAAAATAATTTTGACGGAATAAGTCTTTAAAATCGGTCCCGGGACAGCGGTCATCGGCAGACACTTGTGAGACATAAGAACAGTTTATATTTGAAAACACTTGTTGTCTTGATTATAGCTCCAGGTGAAATCTGTCAATAGGAACAAATGATCTGTCATCGTGTAGAGGAAGTTGTGCAGGTTGGGTATTAAACCCTTCCTGCGATGTGAGAAAAATTAATCGCATTTCGGATATTCACTGGGATGTTTAACATCTGTAACTCTAGTTCCAATCGAAGGAACATTTCAACACCATGCTAAAATTGAATAAAACGACGAGTTCTACAATTCCGTTTGACTATTTTATAATTTAAACCATATATGTGAAAATTATGTGTAGTGAAAAGTGAAGATGTGTCAAATATTCACTAAGTCAAAATATTACACTAAAGTTCAAATGCAACATCAAAAACTAGTTAAAAGAGGAACTCAATATGAACAAAATGATACCAATAAATTTAAACGTTTAAGTTTGGAGATATATATAGCTCACCGTACACGCTAAAAGTAGTATTCACAAATCAAACCTAAAGATAAAGTGGGAACTGCGGCCAACCCGATTTTTTAATACGGATTTGTACAACTCCTCAATAATAAATGTATAATTTATACCTTGTATTAAACTGTGTCTTTTGCAGCCTTTTGAAATCCCAGATCCGCATCCGCGTGGGCGAATACGACTTCTCCACCGTCCAGGAGCCCGCCCCGTTCCAGGAGCGCGGGGTGGAGCGGAAGCTGGTGCACCCCCGCTATAACTTCTTCACATACGAGCACGACCTGGCGCTGGTCAGGCTGGACTCCCCGCTCCAACTGCAGGCCCATGTCAAGCCCATCTGCCTGCCCACCAAAGACGAGTCATTCGTCGGCCTCAACGCCACAGTCACGGGGTGGGGAAGACTCAGTGAAGGTATTCCCACTGACGATGATTGTCTATTGATATTTAGATTTGTTTTAAAATTAATCTTAACCGAATGATGTCGTTTACTAGGTAATGTATGGATGGCCTGAACGCCAAGGGGTATAAGTCCAAAAGCATAATTACAATACAAGATCATTGGCTGTAATGTTAAGTGGGATGGCATTTGATTCATTGCGCAACCTTAAGACCTAAGCCACTTAGCCAAAGGGAAGATTTAGTTACCTAGTCATGGAAAATGCTGTTAGTTCAGTTTCTTTTTTTGTTATAAATTATACCACTTGCTGGCCAAGCAGCCCATATGAATTTAGTTAAAATTAAAGGTCATGTTGCTAAGCTAAGGCGTTGTTTATATCTATGGAAAATAATGGCCTCTTAAAGTTATATCCCGGACCTTTAAATTACGTTACACATTATAAAATTAAGACACTTTGACAGTTTATTTCTCGTGTTAGGTGGTACCCTCCCTTCGAAGCTCCAGCAGGTTCCAGTGCCGATCATCAGCAACGAGAAATGCCAGAAAATGTTCCAGAAGGCCGGACGTCAGGAGAGCATCCCGGAGATCTTTCTATGTGCAGGATACGAGGCAGGGGGACGGGACTCGTGTCAGGTATTGAATTGACAAGTCTTAATAGCTATAAAAATTTAAGATTACAGATAACTAGGGGTCTCCGCTACCTACTCGCTGACGCTCATTACCACGATTAATATTGATAATTAACTCCCTAAGATTTTATAAAAATGACATGTTATATCTTATTTTTTGGTGGTGGGGGGGGGGGGGGAATAGAAATTTTTTTAAATGTAACAAATATAAGTTAATTTTTATTTTTGACAAGCTTTTAAATTATTGATTCGCCTGCTGTATTATTAATTCTGGTATCCTGTGCCTCCCCGCATTGGTTTGCCCCTACAGACCCGTTCGTTAAGCCACTGGATCTCGTCTTATATAAAATCCTAGATCATTCGAAAATGAAGCAAAACAGACCTTTGACTTGCACTTTTTTGGATGTCTTATCAGTATTTTAAACAGTAACCAACGTATTGTGAAATACTAAACATAATCATCTATCCATGTATCTCGTAAATATTTCACTAATTTTAATCCGCTGATGCTCATGCGATTTTTGCAATTGTTAAACTGTTTTACCTGAATGGAAATTTAAATAACTTTTTTTTCTGGATGTTATTTTCTAAGTTTTTTTTAAATATCTCTTAAATTGTACCTCAAACCTGAAAATTAAGAAAAATTATTATAAAATAAAATATTTTTATGAATTTAAAAATTGGGTGCATTGCTATAAAAACTGGAGATCTCTGGAATAAATATTAAGTCCATGAGCGTCAGAGGAATAATAGTTTGTTCAATTTGACATATGGTGTATAAAAAGCGTTTTATTAAAATGTTTTAAAACGTTTGGCGATTTTAATTAGTTTATATATTATAGTTGAAACGTTTTGTACTAATTGTAAATTTACGATGTTCTTCCACTTGTATTTTGATTTGAAGAACAATAGAATAATACTTATTTTATTTTTAAAATACAAATACAGCGTTAAAATACGCACTAAAAATCCATCAAATCTGGACATGTTTCGGGAGATACGTCTCCCTTCATCAGCAGAGAATTAATTCCACTGTTGATTCTCTGCTGATGAAGGGAGACGTATCTTCCAAAACATGTCTAGATTTGATGGATTTTTATTGCGTATTTTAACGCTGTATTTGTATTTTAAAATTCTATAACGCAATGTTTCTATAAGACGAGTTTTTTTTATCTTAATACTTATTTTACTTTAAATAATGTATATTCTAAGACCTTGTAATTCGATAATGCAAATGATAAAATGTTCAATTATCATTTTTATTTAATTCTTTATTCTCAACAGGGCGATTCGGGCGGTCCACTGCAAGCTAAACGAGAGGACGGACGCTGGTTCCTGGCCGGCATCATCTCCTGGGGAATCGGATGTGCAGAACCCAACATGCCCGGAGTCTGCACCAGGATATCCAAATTCACGAACTGGATAACGCAGAACATCAGCTGAACACTTATTCCACCCTTGTGAATTGTTTTGCTTGTCAGTGCCTTAGAGCGTGAAGACCAAGTCTAAAATACTGGATTGAATGTATTTGCCTTTTGGTAGAAGAGAAAGATGCGATATCCAATGAGCCAAGCTTTTAATAATTCTCTGGAAAGCGAACATAGGCCCAAATTATTTTTAAATCCCGAGTGTTATCAGGAAATACTTGACCTTACGTATCCTTTGGGTATACCATTGCTTTAAAGGTATTGGACCGTCAAATGTCTCCTGCTCGACGAACCAAATGGCATAGGCTAAAACAGGTATTATACAAATTACTTTAAAATAATATTTTCGACTTTGAAGTAGGCTTTTCTTGCTTTGAAGTATGCTGCACCAAACGCATTGGTTTGAACATTGACTGCTCTGGCTCTATTTCTAACGAAGAAGACGGAAGGATTCCTTGTAAGTACTAACTGCGTGTCTTTACGTTAGTAGAACCTGATTGGCCATTCTACACTAATTGGTCTGTCTTAACTCTCCTTGTGAACCAAAGATGTGATTATTTTCGCAAAACATTTGTTCGCATTGTCTTGAACTTTTAAGCTGCTGAGCAGACTAGGATTTGGACGATGTTCGCATGTTTAAATAGACTTTTATTGACTAATTTGTATCGAATAGCGTCCTTGACTTTTGTATATTTTTTTATCACTGAACACTATCCACCCACAATAATCACAAAATGTGAATGTTAGTCATTGATCGTCAATTTCATATTTGACAACGTGTTGGGTGCGTTTGCAGTGAATGAAATGTTGTGTGCTGGCACAAGTCGTATGGTTGAGAATGACAGAACAGTATTTTAAGTAAAATTGTCTTTTAATTATACGAAGGATTTTATGGAACCAGGATGGAATTGTGATAGCGAAATGTACTTTTGCACTCACCATTTGTTTCTTGTGATTTGTTTCGAAAACCATTCCATTTTGCATTGTACGTCTTCAGAAGTCTTTTAAATGATGAGTGTTTCGTGTATTTGTGTTTGTAAATAAAAATATAATTTCTTATCTTGGGGTAAAAATGTTTTATTTTTAATTTAAAATTCCAAACTATTGATAATTATAATAAATGAGCATTTAACAATTTTTTTTAATTATTTTTATGATAATTTATTTTTTAAATGTAATTTTATTGGAATTCGTATAAAATTCAAAGGTTTCAGTGACTTTAATTAAGGGAATTATTCAAATTACATTGTCTTGATTTTTTTCTTGATTTTTTTATTTAGTTTTTTACGGTTCTGAATAATAATACTTAATGGTTTTTAATACTCTGAATAATACAATTTCTTAACATTATTAATGAAATATTCATATCACTTGATAGTGTTGAACTGTAAAATAATAGTTCAATTTCTAATTATCTGTTTAAATATGTAAAAAAATCTATAAAAAAATCTCTATACTATTTAACCATTTTTGGGATTTAGTGTAATAAGTTGATCGCGAGAATCTTTGAATTTTACTCAAATACATGGATGTACAGATGAACAAATTTGCTTTAAATCGACCGCGTTGCAAATGTACTCCATTTGAACATAAGGAATTTTCATATATGGAGTGACAGTTCGAGTGATATGTAAAACAGTTTGACTTTTAAATGAACTACAACGGATAAAAATGCATCATATTGTGAAAAAATTGGGGATCAAGGCAATATACACTTCAGTCACATTTTATGTTCTCAATAGGCACCTTTTAGTACCTTTTTTAATTGAATTTCATTTTTCAAACATTTTCTAGTTTCTGATTTTTATTAAAACTAGTTTAAATCATTTCTGTACTATTAATCCATCATTAAAAGATTTGCTACCTAAATAAACCACATTCTAATTTATTTTTATCTCTTCATAACGACGGTCTCGAAAGCCTTATTTAAATTAAATTTTTGTAACAAACGCTTTGTGCAGCTTAGGCAAAAACTTGCGTCATAAATTACCAACTAACAAACCTCTCTTGCCACCTTTCGAATTAATACCCTTCATATTGCAGTTTGCTTTTGTTTCGAGGGATCTCCTGAAGACCCCTAAAGGTAGAGTACTCGATTACTCAAAATCAGTGGGTTGTGTGTTCGAATCTCGACTTTAGATTATAGTGAGTTCATGATCGGAATATTGTCTGTCTTGATCCTCATCGTCCAATAAAGATCCGCCGTGGTCCAAACGTCCTCGTGCTTATACATGTGCATGTGATTCCAGCTCTTATGCTATCCTCATTATTTGACCATGTTTCAAGTATATGAGGTAGTATTCACGGGGTTTTCGTTCGAGAAAGATTCCGCACAGCCGCTCGAGCCGTCATCTGACAATAGTTCAAATACACGAGGAAACGTTCACGGGTCTTTCCTTCCAGATAAATCCCGACCGTTGACAATGGCCCAATGTGCAGCTCTAGTGCGACGCAATTTAACCAATCAACCGAACAGTTGTTAATAGCCCATTGTGTAGCACTAGTGCGACATTGTTTCAACTAATCAACCTCTTGGTACGATGTTCCTGATGTCCAAAAAGGGAACGGACCCGTAATCCTGAGGTACGTCGTTGGCTAGCAAGCAGATGATAGCGTGTTCAAATATAGCTGATACAAGAGACTTGTCAAAAATGTTAAAATGCAGTGAACTTGTGATCGGAGGGTTTCCAGATTCGCTAGGAAATAATACGTCGTCCGAACTTGCTTTCAATTTATGTATGCGGGACTAGTGCACAAATCGTGTATACGGGACTGGTGCACGTTAAATCTGATCGAAGTCCAATGTCCTGACGCCTATTGTGGTTGCGTGGGGTGCCAGCTCAGGTGTTGTCCTCGTCATCTGACCGTGGTTCAAAAATACGAGGCATCGTTCGCGGGTCTTTCCTTCGAGATTGGCTCCAAACCGTCGCCAATAGCCCAATGTGAAGCTGTAGTGCGACGTTAATTAACCAAAACAAAACAACCTAAAAAAGTAGCAGGCCTGATTGGAAGAGCACGAACTGTTATTCGGAGGGTTGCGAGTTTGTTTCTCACCATTCGCCAAATATGCGTAGTGCACGTAGACTGTCCAAATTTGTCCTCGCATAGATTATTGTGCGGAATATTGGAGAGTACGATATCAGCTCATATGTTGTCCTCTTCATCGGACAAAAATTATGTTCAAAATAACAATGCAGGGTTTCTTGGTCTTTCCTTCGGGATAAATCTCGAACTGTCGCCAGTTGATCGGGATTCGAGCAGGATGTCTTCGGGTTCGATGCTTTAATTGTAGATATTTAAACCATGTAAACTTTAAAAACAAGGAAAACTTAGAAACAAATCGCCAATAGCTTACCATGATTTTTTTTATACAAGCTTTATATTTAATACGTATATACAAACTATTTCAGATATGATATCAGTAGTTATTATTTGTCGGCTCACTATAATGTGTATACGACATTAGGTATGCATTTCTTATTTCTATGTAATATGAATGCTGACGTATCTTTGGTTGTAGTAGAGTCATAACAAAAAAATTGAAATTATCGACTTTGGCGGTGCCTCATATCGTTGGAACTACTTCAAAGTAAACCTTATACAATCAGGTACTACTTAATCAGTTAAAATCTATTTTAAACAAATTCAGGGAATTTTAAATTATGGTTTGCATTTCCGATATCTGACTTTTTACAAAGGTACAATATTTTGTGTTTATATTTAAAGAAATGCAATATATATGCAAATCGGGACAGTGTATTTTGTTTATAGTTTCTTTTTGGAATCCTTTAACGCTCTAAAATACCTGTTAACTTATAGATTGAATGGCTGTAACTTACAAACTATTTAGATTTTCTTGTTTAATTAAAAGGTATTTTTTTTTACAATTTTTCAAACAATTTTTTTTTTAATTTTAAATTGCTAAGTAGCAACGATTTTAAGATTGTTACAAAAATGATTCAAAATTCACTACTTTCAGCTCATTAGTGTCATTAATTTGAGCTAAATTATGGGATCAAAATCCTAGGTATCACTATGAGATGGCCCTCTATATCATTACAAATTATAAAGTAAGTACATACATCAGTTAAAATATACATTCAAATAAATTTTAAAAAATGACAAAGAATGGGAAGAAAGGGAAGCGTGTTGAAATAACTCGTTTCTCTGTTGAACATACTGATACTAAATAAAGTGTAAAACTTTCTACATTTAAGCTATTATTTCAAACTCGACAAAATTCATTAAGATACGTCAAACATATGACAAGATTAGCTATGACAAAAATTAATTGCTACGAGATATGAAGTCGTGAGTGTAAGAACCAGACGGCTCCAGTTTTCAAAAAATTTTCAGGAACGACAAAAAAAAACACTGTACGTTTTCTGCATCGTGTAATTCAAAAGTACAGCTACTTTTTCTTTATATTGCCATTGCTTAGAGCAATTTGGTTCTTACACCAACCGATAGTGATATTTTTTTTTCTTTATAGTAATAAGTAAAAAAGTATAAATCAAAAATAAATGGAGCTGTCTTGTTCTTGCACCCACGCCTTCATATTATAAAAAAGGAAAACCTTTCTTTAATATAAACTTAAATTCTAATTAATTTACTGAAAGAAAATTTTAAGTTAGTCTTTTTCCTAGTGGAGATACTCTGAATAACCAAATGTTATCAAACAAAACATATTTTCAAGAAAGTTAATTTTTTAAGATAGCTAATCTCAACATATACTGAATTGATCTTAACGAAACTTGATGACTTTAAATGGTATTTCAAATGCAGATAAAAGTTTCATATCTTATTTAACATCGAAGAACTGAGTTATTACAACTTGCTTCTCTTACTTCCCATTCTGTGACCCACATTTTTTGTTTGTTTGAAAATATTTTTTACTATGTGTATTTCTTGATAATTTTTAGTGTTGTAAAGAGCAATCCCATAGTTGTCCCACTACACAGATTTTTGACGAAAATCCAGAAATTTCCCCAAGACCATTTTTAAAAAAATATATTAAACGGCTCTTAAATGTTTTTTTTTCTCAAATAATTATCCCATAACCTTACTTATTCCTATCTTGCGGCGCTTCCAATAACCCCTTTAAAAAAATTCATTTTTGCTTTTACAAAATACATCCATATTCAGAGTTCAAAGCACATAACCCATAGCCCATAGATATTTTGTCACCTTTCCAGCGCGACACGCTGCCCATTCATCCATACAAAGTTAACCCAACAATTGAACGGCCACTTTCTTCCCCAGTTTCCGCGTATAATCCCGAGGTTTAAACAATCAATTATTCATATTCCCGACCGTTTGTTATGTTTAGACTTGCGAGGCGCATGTCACCTCTTCCCGTCGGAAACCGAGTGTTCCACGGGTGACGGTAGCTCTTTATTTTTTCACCTCTGGAGCCCAGTGATTTCAGAGATCGGTAAACCATATCCAGAGGAGCGTGATCCAGTGAATTGGGGGAGTGGAAAGGATTAATATTGTTTCAGGTAAGATTTTATTGTCGATAATTATATCGGATCACGCAATTTTGGCAGTGCGCTAGAGATTGTAGTTCTGTTATTTCTAATGTATATATTTTGTTATTTTAAATATAATTGATTGTGATATGTATGTAACCCCTTGCAAAAAACTGCCGTTATAAGAAAAAAGGCGTTAACTTCAAAAGGCAAAACTTTACGGAAAACAAAATAAACTTAATTTATCGCCACCTGCATCAAAGTTTTGATACTTTAAACGGATTTTAGTGTCTGAAAGTAGTAGTTTGCATGCACAAAATTTTATTTTGGTGATAGTTATATTTTCCATGAAAGTTTACCACATTTTTCTATGAACAATTCATCATGGATGTAGGGCTTTCTTAGTATCTACTTGCCAGATCTCTTTTATCAAAAACAGCACCGAACTTAAGTTAGAGCCAATATAAATTTTACAATAACGCACAATTATATTCGATTGATGAATTTTTAATATCGTTTATGGGCAAATTGGAGAAGCTAAAAAAAGAATTTAAAAAAATTAGATGTTATTGCCTTTTCATTTATGGCGGAAGTATAGTCAATTATACCTTAAACTTTAATTGACCAGCTTTTTGTTCCTGATCCATTTGTAAAACTCTTAATTATATTTTCCAGTTAATGTTCTTATAAATTACCCTTTAAAGTATTATACTTCAGCTGTGTGTAAATCCCAGGAATATCTATCTGAGTTTGAAACTAGACGGTTCACTTTCTCTCTAACTAGCAAAGTTGTAATAACCAATTCCACAACTGCTGAATCTTGTTCTTTCAAGATCACAATAAAAATATAGTCTTTTTCAGAATAAGAATAATAACCAAAAAGTAAGAGTATAGAATTCGCCGTTGTACTCAGTTTTGGTAGTAGAATCTTCAATTTCAAGATTGTAATGACTATATCATTATTGAAAAAGTATTTAATATTTTATCGATTAATTTATGTAAAACATTCAATCAGTTTTTATACATTTATAACTCTATTTCTATTAAATGGACTAAAATTAATTTAGGAATTCAGTAAAAAAATTTTCCTTGATATGTTCAATTAACAGTAATAAGAAATAATGAAGTTTGTATGTTGTCCCAACGAAAAAAAATCCGCATTATCCCCTTCATCAAAAACCTTCTTAAAACCTTTATGAAAACTGGAAGTTAGCACCAAATACCTTTAAATCATGCATGTTTTTGGTTTAACAGCCTGAAACTTTTAAGAAACCTGCATTTTCTCTTTAAAAATTGTAATACTGAATTCTTCAGCATTTAACTTAAACTGAAATTTCACGCTAATATTTCAGCTTGTCTTAACTTATTTTCGCCATTTATACAAATTTAGAATTCAAATTATTTCCAAATTTTACAAATAGATGATCAAAATAAACTTCGATGTTCAACATCACATAAGCGTTCCTTTACGTGAATCTAATACATATAAGTTCAAAGACAAATGTTGAAGTTTCTATTACTAACCAAAAATTATGTTTCATGTGTAATAAATATATAATTGCATATTTGCATAATACTTTTTTAAACTATTTAAATAAGAAAAAATGCAATATATATATATATATATATATATATATATAATTGCATATTTGCATAATACTTTTTTAAACTATTTAAATAAGAAAAAATGCAATATATATATATATATATATATATATATATATATATATATATATATATATATATATATATATATATATATATATATATATATATATATATATATATATATATATATATATATATATATATATATATATATATATATATATATATATATATATATATATATATATATATATATATATATATATATATATATATATATATATATATATATATATATATATATATATATATATATATATATATATATATATATATATATATATATATATATATATATATATATATATATATATATATATATATATATATATATATATATATATATATATATATATATATATATATATATATATATATATATATATATATATATATATATATATATATATATATATATATATATATATATATATATATATATATATATATATATATATATATATATATATATATATATATATATATATATATATATATATATATATATATATATATATATATATATATATATATATATATATATATATATATATATATATATATATATATATATATATATATATATATATATATATATATATATATATATATATATATATATATATATATATATATATATATATATATATATATATATATATATATATATATATATATATATATATATATATATATATATATATATATATATATATATATATATATATATATATATATATATATATATATATATATATATATATATATATATATATATATATATATATATATATATATATATATATATATATATATATATATATATATATATATATATATATATATATATATATATATATATATATATATATATATATATATATATATATATATATATATATATATATATATATATATATATATATATATATATATATATATGGTCTGTGTATCAGAGACCTTAAAATATCAAATATGGGTAAATAAAAGAACAATGGTTAAGGCAACATGCGTTGCTTTGAAATAACCAAAGAATATGCTAATAATGGTCAGTTGGATGAATACCGATTCGTGATAGGAAGTTCGAATGCGTGAACCACATAGTTCTGGTCGATGGATGAATCTATTGAGTATACGAGGTGTGGCTAGAAAAAAACCGAACTAGCACAGGTGAAACAATAAAACGAATGCAATAAGGCTGAAAGTCGCCTGGCCTGTCACGTGACTCTTGCTCCGCCTACTGCTCGAGTTTTATCTGCCTCCTGCACTCAGTCTGCCCGTGGCGTCTGTTCTAAGTAGTTGACGTTTTGTCTGTGCGTCGGAAAAATGTTGAGTGTACAGAAAGAACAGCGTGTTAACATCAAATTTCTTTTCAAACTTGGAAAATCTGCAAGTGAAACGTTTGTAATGTTGCAACAAGTGTACGGCGATGATTGTTTATCGCGAACACAAGTGTTTGAGTGGTTTAAACGATTTAAAGATGGCCGCGAAGACACAAGTGATGACGCTCGCACTGGCAGACCATTGTCAGCAAAAACTGATGCAAACATTGAAAAAATCGGTAAACTTGTTCGAGAAGATCGCCGTTTAACAATCAGAGCAATGTCTGAGTTGACAGGAATTGACAAGGAAAGTGTTAGGCAGATTCTTCATGAAAGTTTCAACATGCACAAAGCGTTGCGTTGTTAGTGAAGACGTTTTTAGCCAATCACAACATTCCCATCTTAGACCATCCACCCTACTCACCTGATTTGGCCCCCTGTGATTTTTTTCTTTTCCCTAAAGTCAAGTCAGCTTTGAAAGGAACTAGATTTGAGAGTGTTGAAGCAGTAAAAGAAAAAGCGACGGAAGTAATGTATGGACTTACCGAAAATGATCTGCAGCATTGCTATGAACAGTGGAAAATTCGTATGGAGCGGTGTGTAGACCGAGGAGGAGAGTACATTGAAGGAGATAACATCAAATTGTAAATAATGGAAAATAAAAAAATTTTATAGCATCAGTTCGGTTTTTTTCTAGCCACACCTCGTATATATATATATATATATATTCGAATTTATACGAAACGTTATTAATAATTGTTGTATGCATAATTTAGACATCATTAGTCAAAATAAAATCAGTGTAGTGGAAATCATATTTTGAAAGTCAAGTCAATCAATCAGTGGCTAGTTCATTTAAAAACGGAAACAACTAGCAAAATGCTTACATTCACTATTGATTAATACTCAGGACTGGTCACCCTAATTATATAACGATTGGTTATATTTGTGAAAATTGCAAATTTGATTTAAATTTTGCATAAATATATTGTGTTTCCATACATAAAACTGTGTCTGTATAATTTGTATAAATGTTACTTTAAATTTGAACCGTTCAAATAAAAGTATTTAACAGTCAAATTGATAACATCTCTCCTTGGCGCGCGATTTAGAGGTTTTAATTTAAATTTTCTGGCGATTTTATTTCAAAGTTTTGTTTGGCGCGCTGTTCAGTCGGTTAGAATGCTTTTATCTACACACATTTATAAATGGTATGCTAAATTGTTTTATTTTATCAAGCCACCGTACAATTTTTGTGCGTTTTAAACATTCTGTGTGCCCAATTTAATAGCATTTTTTATTACTTAATGTATAATTTAAGGTTTAAGTATACTTTGAAATACAGCACATGCATATAAAATAAATACATGTTAGTAATTATTATATATATATATTTTTAATATGTTTTTATTTTATTTTTGCAAATTATCAAAAGTTATTGGTAACACTTAATTTAATACAACATTTTCATATTATCTTCTATTTTTAAGACCCAGAATTTTCTTACAGGGTATATCTAGTTGTGATATTTCTAAGAAATGTACATTCATAAAAATAATTGGCACTACAATATTTTTTATATAACTTATTTATATATAATTCAAACAATTTCCCTATAACACAATAAATATTTGGTGAATAAAACTTTCTAATTCTCTATTTTGCTAGGCTGTTAGATGGTTAAATTTGTTAAGCGGTTTGCACAAAACTTTAATATGTTACAGCATCCCTGGCAACTTGCAAATGCAGTTTTTTAATTTTTAACGAACTGGCTATTTCCCAATGGCAGGCTCTTTTCACAATAAAAATAACCAGTTATGTGTAAATGGGACTAGTGCACGCTAAATCCATCGTGATCTAATGTCCTCACACCTATGTAAAGTTACGTGGAGTACCAACTCAGGGGTTGTCCTTGCCATTTGATAATGATTCAAAATCATCAAGCAGTGTGCAGCTGTAGTGCGACGTTAATTTATCTAATTAACTTGCATGCAGGCATAGCGCTCACTCAAAAACATCAAAATTTTCTATTCAATGCAACGAGTTATTTTTAACGATTTTGAAAAGGTTTATTTAAAACGCTCCAAGTACCAATTTGTATCGAACTGAAGATTATACACACCTCCTTTAGTTTTAAAACAATGAATCAAATATTTGTATTTGCACATATCTAATGCACGCCGGTGGCCTAATCCAAAATGTGTATCCATACACAAAACCCCATTCATGAAAAGTTCATAGTAGTAAAAGAATGGCAACATAGCCACGGGGCTCCCATCAAAATGAGCTGTCAAAAGGAAAAAACCAGAAACGTCGAAAGAGTGCAGAATCGTTTCTTGCGTATTATCAGTTCCTTGCTTCTTTTCCTTGTCTCAGTCAGAAGGTCACGGTGAGCCATTTGGCGACATATCGGTTGTGGGAACGTAAACCTCGGCTGATCCTGTGATTATCCGGGAGATGTTTGCTATTGTTCGACGGCGAATTGAATCGGTGTGCAAGGTCACAGCGGTGCAAAAGTCAGTTCCTTTTCACGATAGACAGGCGCTTGATATCATTTAACCGCAGGAGGTGAAGTGCTAAGCGATCTTAGGGTTTCATCTTGATTTTTTAAATATTTTGAACGTTCCGACCCTGAATATATAACAGTTATGTATAGAAAAGCTATCAAGACTTTTCAAAACAATTTATTTGAATAGTGGTGTTTAATTTGTACTGACAATAGCACTCTAGGCATCTGAGGCTCGCATGACCTAACAAATCCCTGTCCTACTGGCCCCACTTCATGTTCGAGCTCAATTGCTTTGGTATTCCTCAAAAAAGACAGTCATGAAGTCAACGCCGCTCTTAGTTAACGTCGTTTATAGTCAGCGTCTCTTAGTCAACATATTTCTTAGTCAACGCCGAGCCCCAGTTGCTCAGTGGATAAGGCGTTCAGCTACTAATCAGAGGATTGGTGGTTCGAATCCGTACGATGGACTTGACAAAGAAAAGTAAAAAAGTAGTGATCTTGCGATCGGAGGGTTGTCAGCTTCGCTACAAAAATACTAGAAAGTCGTCCAGAACATCCAACAAATTATACTGGCGTGTATACGGAACTGGTGCACGATAAATCTGATCGGAGTCCAATGTCCTGACGCCTATTGAGGTTGCGTCGGGTGCCAGCTCAGGTGTTGTCCTCGTCATCTGACCATGGTTTAAAAATACGAGGCATCGTTCCCAGGTCTTTCCTTCGAGATAGGCCCCGAACCGTCGCCAATAGCCCACTGTGCAGTTCCAGTGCGACGTTAATTAAACAAACCAAACCAAACCAAATCTTAGTCAACGTCTCTCTTAGTCAATGTCGTTTTTTGTCAACGTCTCTCTTAGTCAATTCTATTGGTCAACGCTGTTCTTAATAAATGTATCTCTTAGTCAACGTCGCTCTTAGTCAACGTTGTTTTTAGTCAACGTCATTCTTAGTCAACGTCATTCTTATCCAACGTCATTCTTAGTCAATATCTCCCTAAGTCAACGTCGTGTTTAGTCAATGTTTCTCTTAGTCAACGTCTCAATTAGTCAACGTCGTTCTTAGTCAATGTTTCTCTTATTTAACGTCTCATTTAGTCAATGTTTTTCTTAGTCAACATCGCTCTTAGTCGACGTCGTTCTTATTCAACGGCGCTCTTAGTCAACGTCGCTCTTAGCAACGTCGATCAACAGCTTACATTAAATGTCATGTTTCAAATATATTTTTAAAAAAATGTCACAATTAAAGTTTAACATTTAATATTAACATTATATGCTTAAGGAATCGTATTGTGTATTTAAATTAGTTTTGCAGCCGGGACGTATTCTTTAGGTGTTGTGAACTCAGAACGAACAAAATATATGTAATTCAATCAATGTAAAAACACTTAGAAAATACATAAACGTACAAGGCCAGAATGGACTCGCCAAACTTCAGGTACAAAGATATGATAATCTATGAGGCTAAATTGGCCAGATTAATATTAATTAAAAATTGAGATAAAGTTTATCAAGCGGAAATATCGTCGATGATTTTGAAACTCTTCGGTAACACTCCGATAAGATCCACTCCACTAGATGCGGATAATCTCTCCAGGGAAAGAGAGAGTTCTTTTAATCTCAGGATTACTGTAAAAATTAAAGTTTAACACTTAATATTAACATTAAAGTTTTAATGCATCGTACGATGTGTAATTATAATAGTTTGCCACCCGGAACGTTTGGTTTACCTGTTACGCCCTCAGCATGATCTAAAAATATGAAATTTAATCAATGTAAAAGTACATAGAAAGACAAAAACATAAAAGAGATCTCTAAAGCCAATCTGTTACTGCAAGTGATAAGTTAGAATCGTGTTCACAGCCAGGACATTTTGCCTGTTTGTATAAAAAAGAGGTGTAAATTTTTCGCATTTTTATATTTGTAATTATAAACCATCTAATCGAGAAAAAAAACTTATACCAACAAAATAGTTTTCAATTAAATAAAAAAATTAAAACCTTTTCTTGTAAAAAAAAATAAACTCTTAAACACTTCAAGTCGGTTATTTATAACATAGAGTGTGTCATATTTAAAAATTGAATTTTAAAAATATTTTTACGCTTTCAGTTGATAGGTTAAATTTCAATAAAATAGTAATTAATTATCGTTAATTTTGTATGTTCTCAAAAAAAATAATTTAAGGTTAACTAAAAAAATAATAATTCTCAAGAGAAAATTATTGATTATTGACGTTGTTTGTATTTGCACTCAAAATTTGCTTACAGTGTCGTCAATCATTTTGTCATTTCTAAAGCGATCGTTATGTAAAATAAATTAGTTAAATTGAATTATTTATTTAAGAAAAACATTCTTGGAATAGTAATTTTTAATGGAACTATTTTTCAATCGGTACCGCCTTCTTTGAAAAACTGTTCAGAAGTAAAGGAAACATCCGCCTTTCTATATTTAGGTTAATGGGCAACATTTTAGATAGAAAATGTAAATTGAATTCCTAAATTTAAATTTACAAACGGGGATAGCTATTGATCAACCATTTCGCAGAAAAGCTTTGCATTGTGTTGTGCTATCAAAACAAATACTTTTAACAATAAAAACTATAGCAGCAAAAACTTCCTGCATTTTCTCCGTGACCCAGGAGCAGTAGATATTCGTTTTTATCAATAGCGGTTGTAGAAAATATAATCTAGAAAAAAAGTAGAATATAATTCATTTCCTTAAAATTATTGATGTTCTTTGAAGAAATAATTATTCTACTTTTGGAATTTGTTTTATTAGTTTAAATATTTCATTAAAAAATAGTTTGATAAATAATTAGATGTAATCTATTCCATATAGAGTATTAATTTACGAAACTGTGCCGTCCTACTTTTATAAATATAATTATTTCAACTTTTTAGATTTTAGTTCACTGAATAATTTGAACTCGCATAAAAAATGTGCATACATTATTGAAAAGGTATGTTCATTTAAAATACTAACGGTTTTTAAATATTAATCTTTTTACTACAAATACTGTTTATCCTTTTTTTTTTAGCGTAAATGTACGTTTTGAAAGAAAATTTTTAAATTCGATATTTTGATTGATGCCTAAAACAATTAATAACATAATAGTCTTGTCACTGCGCTATTGAAGATATACATACAATCCCTTCGCAATTTTTTTTTTGTTATTAAAGTTAATTGTAGGGGTTGTATTTAAACGCGCGATATATTTTAACACTCTAAAAGGCGGGATAAATAATAAAATCGTTTTTTTAAAGAGAATTTAAAGACAAGTAATACAAGTGGATTGAATTTTCCTTAAAATGGTCTAGTTTTTTTTTTGTAATTTGAATAGCTCTTAAATAAAACGTCAAAAATTATATTTGAAAAATATGGAAACAAAGAGTATTTTTTATGAAAATAAAAATTGGTGTTGAAATATAGCCAGCAAAACTTATACTTCATAAAAAAAAAAAACTTTCGGAAAGTACATGTTTCCAAACTTGTTTCTCTAAGAGAACTGAACTTTTAACTGTATTATTATTTATTGTATAATTGTAAATTCCAAGTGACCTGATTACCTTTATATACCAATTACCTTTAACCGATTTACTTTAATGCCTGCTAAAAATGCATACTTAACTGCTCGAATTTTTAAATTAGAAGAAAAAAAAACATTAAACTCTTCCATTTACTTCCTTATGACAGTGTATAAGAATAAAATTTTAAAAACCACAAATGCAGTAATCTTCCTCTAACCTTTTCGGACGGCACTTTTGACCGACAGAATATCTATAATTTACGAATCAAAGATTGTGAGCTTATCACAGAAAAATAAAAACACCTGTTCATTGCTCGGCCATCAAAAGTCAGCAGGGGGTAACCCGGTTTGGGGCGGTTTGTCTCTCTAACCCAGAGTAGGGACTCTCATCGTAAAAGTCGACTCGTCTCCGTGGAAAGGTAAAAATAATAATTGTAGGTCAAACTCGGGAGGGGGGATTTGGAAGTAAAAAAATCCAACTTGTGGTGGGCGAAATAAAGAATAGGAAATAGTGGAATAAGTCAATGAAGGTTTAGAAAGGTAACTTTAGAAAATGAAAATATATAACCCAAGTTGCAAAAAGTAGAAAAGAAAGAGGGTATAAAAACCGCAATTTTTTTCAGGGATGACGTATGGACTGGTATAAATTACTTGCATAGCAATTTAAGGTATTTTTTTAAGTAGAAATTATGTACATTTATAAACTTACAAACTGAAAAATACCTACTATTATTTTTTCCGGTTATTTTTATGTTTCACATATAACAACTGATTAATCTTATTAACGATTAACTGTAACTATATACTTCAAAAGTTTAAAACCTGGGGTCAAATTTACAGTCTTTTGTAAACACTTCTAAAAATATGAAAACCCTATAAAGCTTCTTATAAGAAGTTTAAATTTGTATGAAAACTACATTTCTTTTGTAAGAGTTTCATTATATTTTATATTTAAAAAATTTATTTATGTTGTGTGGTATGAAATTTCACAAAATTAGTGATACATGTGTAGCATGGTAGTTTTAAGGTTTCTAATCATGATACTTGATATTTTAAACTCAATTTAATCTGTCTTCTTTTTTATAGTGGAGTAGCCGTTAAACAAAGTTAATTTAGTTCAGTTTATATATATATATATATATATATATATATATATATATATATATATATATACCAAAATACTTAGAAAACCGGCATCGTAAAATGACGTCTACATATTAAAATCAATATCCAAATAATTTTGTGAACACGTAGAGATGATACACATCTAAATTCTAATAAAAAAATTAATCTTAAAACTAAAGTTTGATATATATCAATAAAAGTACTTAAAGTAAAAGGTAAGGGCGGTTACGTTGGATTTAAATTTAAGTAAGAGAAATGTCTCAAGGCTAGCAGGTGAACTTATGACCTTGGCCCTTAAGGGATGCCCTGTGGACGATTCACCGGTAAACACATTTTCTCTACTTCCAAAGAATCATTACGGTGATACACTTTTGCTTTTTTTTCTTACTCTTTTCTAGATGCTTTTTTTTCTAAGGTTGATGCAAAAAGTCACACGAAATCGAAATCAAAGAAAGAAGAAATTTTCCTACTTTCCAAACGTATTACGGAATTTTAATATTTAGAAACATTAAAAATTGAGCTAATTCTGCCACTTGCATTTTTCTATTGAAATGTGTTCGTTATTTTAAATATAAACTGACTTTGTATTTGAAATATTAGTTTCTTAACGTAAATTTAAAAACTAAATATGGTGGTGCACTTTAAAAGTGTATAAAAAACTGAATGAATTTACGATATAAATTATCATTGTGAAAATTATAATACCGCTAACATGCAAGGTGTAATATATACAATTAGTATTGAAAATTTCGTTTGTAGTAAAGGGCAATTCACAGGATAAAATTATCCATTCATTATTTTATTTGGATTCTATATCTTTTTTGTAAATTATGCGCAGAACTATTGTTTCTTTGATATATTATTTTTAATTCCATGCTGTTTTTTTAAATGGGATATATCAATACCGTTTTTTCAAATACTATGAATTGGTTGATGGAATAGTTTTACATTGAAGTTCTCAAATAACCGAACTTTAAAATGCAAAAACATTTTAAAGAATAAAATAAACAATTCTATAAAGTGTTCTTCTATTTAGTATTTCCAATTGTTTTCTATTCCAATTCGTTTAAACTCTCAAGTTGTCAATAATTATACAATATCTTAAAGTAAGGTAGTTTCATACACGACAAGAATTATAAGAATAAATTAATGATTAAAATATTCTTATAACATGCTATTAAAAATCATGATGTACAACTGAGTTTTGTCTGCAAAATTAGTGTTAGAAACTAAACATATGTAATGGATTAAATTAAAAGAAATTTTTATTGTGCATTTAAAAAATATTTTGTGGAAACATTATACAAAATTTTACAATCTTTCATAAAAATGTATGCGTTACCAAGTGTTTACTAGTATTTTCCACTTCATCTAATTAAAATGGTTTTCTATAAATCAACTGCAATGACAAGACTCAAATTGGTTACATTTAGTTTTATTATTTAGATATAAAATAATTTTTAAAATTTGTAAACCATTTATTCGATTTTCAACTTCTACACTGATTTAGTCAATACTAATCATAACAATATAGATTAAACAAGTGTATTTTATACCCGTCACCGTATTCCCACCATCTAGGGTGAACTAGAACAGCATGGGTTAAAAATACATTTAAAATTAATAACGAATCGGAAATATGTTGCTTTAAAAAATTCGAAGAACGCGTTAGTGCCGTTTACGACCGATTCCCAAGCAATCCAAATTAAACAATAACATCTTCTCCTTTGAAATTTGGCGATTTAAATGTTATCCTCGCTGTTACGTCAATTAAACACTAGCAAACTGTGGTTGAAATTTGGTTTTCTTTAGATAATTTGTTTTTTCGGATAGGTTGTTTGCAAAGCAAGTCTCGTTGCAGTTGCACTTCAATACTTGAATTAGTGTTTTGCAGTAAGAAAAAAAATAATTTCATCGGAAACATATCGATTGGGATACACTTTATACAAGCGTTTCATGGGGTGGAAACCTTATTTCACAAAAAAATCGCTTAGAAATACAATAGAAACATACTGTGCATTTAGCTGGCTAGTGAAAAGTTGGTTTGATTAAATGGCGTCGCACTAGAGCTGCACAGTAGGCTATCGGCAAAATTTCTGGCCTATCTGGAGGGAAAGACCCGGGAACTATGCCTCGTATTTTTGAACCATGGTCAGATGACGAAGACAACACATAAGCTGACACCCGACGCAACCACAATAGGCATCAGAACATTGGACCCCGATCAGATTTATCCCGCATACATGTTAGTATAATTTTTTGGATGTTCTAGACGACTTTCTAGTATTTTTGTAGCGAAACTTTCAACCCTTCGATCGCAAGATCACTACTTTTTTTTCTTTTCTTTGTTAAGTCTATCGCACGGATTCGAACCAGCAATCCTCTGATTACTAGCTTAACGCTTTTATCCACTGGGCCACTGAGACCCTGGCTAGCGGAAGGAAATCATTATCCGTAGATAAAACAATTCATAGTAAAGAAGTGTAATTTGATTTAGATTGAAAAGTATAATTGAATACTGTGAAATTTAATTTTTTTATTAACATTCAACCATTGTTTCTCATTTCGAATATATTTCTACATGATGGTGAGCCATCATGTAGAACCATAATTTATTTCCGGCATAGTTTTTAATGATTTTTAAAGATCATGATGTAGTTTATTGTAAATTGCAATTACAACAAAAATTACATTCGTATATAATCTACCACTGGCTTGTGTGACAGAATTTTAATTAAATTGAACACGGAAATGAACATGAATTGAAATAGAATTTTTTTTATATTTTTGTTCTTTGCAGCGAAATAAATTAATTCCATGAATAGTAAGACCTATACAAGAACTGGGTGTTAAAACAAGTCCATAATCTTTTATTTTAGATTTGTGACTGTGTGTTAATTTAAAATTTTATCTCTAAGAATGTAATGTTTTTCTTATAATTTAGAAATAAATTGAACAGCCCCCAAAAAAGTTTCGAATTTACTTTAACGGCGTAATCATTTGAGGGTACGCTTAATAGAAATGAGTAGTCTTTCGAGGTGGCTTCACAAATAGCATTTACAATAAATATATTTAAAGATCATTATCCTAAAAATAAAATAATATCATAAAAGTAAGTTATTTAATTTTTGTGAATATTCTAAAAGTATTTTATATTTATTATCTGGATTCGACAATATATTAATACGTAAAATAATTTATGGTAACATTTACAAATAGTGAAAGGATTTCACATAGCATTTAAGGATGTAAGTAACTTTTTCTGGAAAATAAGTAAAGTTTTCTCCCTTATTTTACTTCAATTGTAAAAAAAATTTAAGTTGTTAGTTTTGAAAATAATGTGGGAAGGTATAAAAAATTAATCTTTGGAAAATATAATTAATTATTTGCACTCCACAGTAATTTCTTTTATGACGAAATAACGAATTATATTTCTCTATTCTTCAAATTGTATTAGAACCACTCATTTTGAAGGGTAAATAGGGTAGGCTGGGTCTATAGAGACAACCGCATGGTTTAGAATGTGTAACGTCAATTCAAATAAATGAAACCTTTTCAAATTTCGGAAAAACTGCTGTACGCTTTCTACATTATGTCTACTTCCTAGTACGACATTTGAAGCGTCATACAAGCGTAAAATAGATGCAACCGCGCCCCCTTCACCCCTGTTTCATCACTCACGTTTTTGGTATACACGTTTACGGTCTACTTCGCCCTACACGCCCCTTTTGCCCGGAACCAATTTTAGAAACTACACGTCAATTGTTATTTTTATTTTATATTAATCTTTCACCAATTCGAAAACAATTTAGTATGTTTGTTGTCGAGGATCACCAAAGATTATGAGAATAATAACTTTATCGCTAATAACTTCTTTAAACAAAACATAAATGTCAAAGAAATTATAAAAATATAAATGAGTAATTATAAATTAATATTTATATTTGCAATAAATCCTTCATCTTTGTAACGCCACTTTTATTGTATACACCCTATATTGTTAAAAATAGGTATTCAGAAATAAGTAAAATGTACTCATTTTTGATCACATTCGATTAACTGTAGAAACACAAGTTTCATTTTTAAAAAAGACATGTACTCAAAAATGATTAAAAATGAATTAAAAGAGCAGTTGCTTGCCTTCATAAATCACTTTCAATAAATATCAACAATTACAACCAAGACTTACCGGGAATCGAACCCATATTGTAAGGCTCCGAAGTCCAGTGTCTTATCCGTTGTACTAACAGGGTGACGTGAAGAAGCTATAAACAGAAGACATGTTAAAAAGGTGAGTCGGAAAGTAAGATAATTGAATTGTAATAACTCAGTTTCCATTTAAGCAATCGACATCAAATAATGTGGAAATCATCATCTGAATAACCTTTTTAAGTTTGCCATGTCACTTTGTTAAGATGGCTTGAACAGAAACTGAAATTAGCAATATTAAATCATTTTTGAAAAAATACGATTACTTAAATTTGAGTACGTCATTGCTCATTTACGATGCAATTTTACTCAAAGAAAAGCAAGTATGTTCATGCACTCATTTTTAGGTACTTTTTTTTTACAGCGTAGTAAAATCAGCAATTCTGTTCAAATATAAAAACGGTTTTTACCTTTCAGCACATTGGCTATGCAGAAATATTGCATATTTGAGTTTTATTACATATTTTACTTTAGCAATATAAATAAACTTATTATTTTAGCTATATTCAAGTTATTTAACTTTCGTATTTTGAGCAAGTATTCCGTTTATTATTGAACGAGGTACGGAAAACTAAAATACTTTTCGAAAGATAGCATTTTAGAGATGTAAATTATGTTTTTTTCCCTCGGAATATGCTTGTTATTTTGAAATAGTTACTGACCTGAATCTAAAACTAAGTCTCAATAACATTCAATGTATAAATATAAATAAAAGACAAAGAACTTCAATAACACGGAACGACCTCTGGCAGGAATCGAAAACTTCCTGGTATAAACTATTTTATGATTTCTACATTCAATTATTTTGTAGAATCTTTTTTTTAAGTATTTTGATAACTTTAAGATATTCAATATTTATAAATATAAACAGAGTGATTTTAATTTTTGTATATCTCCCCCAATAATTAAAATACAAATATAGAATTCCTTTAGTTAATTTGATCGAACCTGAGAAAAATATTTATGGTTGACCTTTTTGGGAAAAAAATATCCATTTCGAATTTATGGCTATTGAGAATATTCATCTGATTTTTTTCTGTAAGCATTGTTTTGGGATATCTAACTTTATTTATTTATAAAAGGAATTTTTTAATACCTTTGTTGTTTTATGTATTGCTTTTTTACTATCCAGTGTTTTTATCACAAAGTGTGCAATTAATGTTCTTATTTGATTATTTTCACTTCATTTTTTTGGGAGTAGGGTAAACGAAATTAATATTAAATAGGGTTTAGTGGGGTAAATTAAGTAGAAAAAGCGCCATTTTTTTCATTAAAAACTATTTCTTATTTTTTTAAGGTAATTAATACGGAACTTTTTTAAGTGTATTTATGCAATGGGTTCCTTGACATCATCTTTGAATAAGTTTCATATATTTGTTAATGTTAAATTTCTAAATTTTTTAGTTCTTGTATATATCCTTTTTATCTTCAGATGGGGTAAAATGGGTAATAAGTGCGAAGACATTAAATTTCTCATATAAAAGGGCATTATTAAAACAGATTTATTTTTAGTCAAATTAGTAATATTATATTCATTATTCTTCAAACAATTTTGGTATAACTGCTAAAAATGTTTTTTTTAAAGCTGTATTTATCCAATTAAGTTGCATATTGTGGCAAAATCTCACATTCATATTTTCGACATTACTGGCACTGAACTCTAACTATAACTTATGTAAGACTCAAAACTTGTTTGCTCTATGGGCGCGTTGAAGCCATTCTAGAAACAGCCATTACTGTACTCCACCACCCCAATAAAAATTAGGCATTTTATTTGTGTTTTTTAATACTATAGCAAGGTAGAAATATTAAATGTATGTAAATATTGTATTTTTTTCTGATAGAATTAATTTTTATATTGCCAAACAAATAGTTTTTGCTCTTGTTTTTTAACCACTTTGACTTTGAGTTGCAAATGGCTTTCTGTTTTAATATTAGATTGCATTTAAAATGGGTTTCAAAAGAAAAAAGAAAAAAATTCAGCCATGTCGTCTTATTTTAACATGAAAAATATACGAAATATTGCGGTAACGATGAAAAGTGGGGTACAGTTGTTACCCTTTCAATTGGCTTCAACTCAACAAAATGACTTGCTCAATACAGAAGTTACAGTTAGAGATTAATGCATTACTGGAGATATTTGGTAATTTGTGCCTGAGAAGTAATGAAAAATTAAGTCTTATAACGATTTTCCGTACCGTAATGTAGATACGTCCTAACGATATGTGTCAGGAGAATTTTAATTTCAAAACCATTGAACTGATACTTGAAAAGCCAACAAGGAGAATTAAATTACTTAGCCATGCCTATAAAACTATCTTTCCGAACTGTCAGAACAGAATTGTCCCCAAACGATACCATCTCGTGCGTGCCTCCGAACGAATGTAGGCATTTCGGTTAAACTCGATTGACATCCCCCGACTTGCTCCACTGTTCCGCGATCGTCTCCTGGTGACCTTCACTCAGCCCGGAGGAATGAAGAAACAACAGCAGCGATAAAAAAAAGAAACAAAGAAACCCCGAAAAATCGGTCTCTTCTCTGCGAACAGGCTTTCGGGTCAGGAAAGATGGGAGACACACCAGCAGGCAACTAGTAGCAGAACTAACCATGCGGAAAGTTTCTGCTTGATCCGAGATCTCGCTGAGGAAAAAGACCGCTCGGTTGCTAAGTCAGACGTCTAGGGAGGCTGTTGCAATAGGGTCTTCTTCTCCATCACCATCGAGATCGGCTTCCAAGGTAGGATCCTCAGCTTGCTCTTCTTTCTCCGCTGTACCGTAGCAGGGGATTCCCATTTCATCAATTTGGTATTAGGAATTTAGTGTTTTTGTTCTCGTCAGTGATTCTAATCTGATTTTATCTGAATATATCTAATACTAAAAACAATTTATTTTTCTTTTGAATTATTAAAAGGATTTTTTTGTCCTTTTTATAATGGTTCCTCGCAACTTTTTGTGGGATATAGAAACTAAAACTCGGTTAGAATTGGTTTAATAGATGCATATTTATTTTACAATTATGTTTACTCCTTATGTTTATTCCTTTTATAGATTTAAAGTTTGATTTCTATAGTTTATCAGGGTGTGATGACTTCTACAGAATTTCTCCTTTACACTGTATTTAGGTCTTCAAGGAATCTAGTGTTGTTTTTTGTCAAGACAGGGAAAAGAGATTTTTTTTAAACGATTTTAATTTTTTTATCTAAATTACCAGGTCAAAGACAATTTTCTTATGTTTCATCTCAAATCTACGTTTGTCAGATAACAAATTCAAATAATTTTAATCGGAATTTATATAATAAAAACATTGCTTGTATTGTATTGAAAACCAAATTGGGCAGTTTTCAGAAGTTTACATTTAAAAAAAAAAATATCAAATGTTCTTAAAATTTATAGATATAACAAAAATTTATAATTCGATTGATTAAAATTTATTAAAAAATAGCCAACTAATTCACGTGTCATACAAAAAAAAAATTCAAAATGGATTTTGTAATTAAATATAATATACAAAATTTATTATATTAGAAGATTATCATACAAAATAATTTTTTTAGTTAGTATACAAATTTCGCAATTCACCTGTATAGAAAGTTATTTTTTTAAGAGTAAGTTAGTGTAATGTTTTAATCCTTTATTTAACATACGTCCCGTTCTGATCATTATATTTCTAATTAAATCGGAATGACATTTTTTAATGTCAGTACTCAATATAGTACAAACTTTTAATGCAAAAGTATTTTACTATACATTTCTTATAAAGTGTCTATTGAGTTTTGAATTAATAAAAACAAATGTATATAAAGTAAAATTATTTCATTTATTTTGATAGTATAACTTTAAAAATGTAATGTTTATTTTCATGTTAATAATTAAATCACATTTTTCGACATTAAATAACTTCAAATTTATAAATTACCCTTTTGTGTGTAAAATTGTATTGTTATTACCAACAATTATGGGTTTTTTAAAAGTATATGCACTTGTAATTAGTTTTGAAAAATACAGAAATTTCGGAAAATTATAGGAAATGCTTACATTGGTAAATAGCAATATTTTAGTAATATTTTATTATTAATAATTTAGGAACATTTGTTTTCAATTCAAAGAAAAACAAAAAACTTACATGCAAACGACTGTATCCCGCAGATTTTTAAGCGGCTTGTATGACAATCAGCGTTACTCTTGATAAATATGAAATAACAAAAATTTAAATAGTACTGAAAATGAAATTTTGTTTTACTTAATTAATAATAGAAGTAGTTTTTAAATAACTTTTTTTTATCTTCTGTGAATTTAATTTCAGAATATTTAAAATGCTAGCCTTTCTTCCATGAAATCTGACATTTAAAATCTTATGCTATGCCAAAATTACGAAAATATAGGGCGATCACAAATTGGTGAGAGATGGTCATTGTTTTTCTGTTTAACTAAACAATATAAAACATTTTTTATATCTTAACTACTTATTTGTTAATAAGTGGCTTGTTTAAAATATAAGCAAAGTAGTTGGGTAAAAGTAATATTTTATTATGCCAATACAGATAAACGTTATACAGCCAAACATTGTCCATCGTCCAGCAATTTGTGTAAACCCTGTTTTTTAAATATTGAAATACAAATGAATTCATGGAATAAAGCAATGCGTATAAATGCCAAAGTAATTGGAAATGCATTTTTTCTACACGCCAAATGATACACAGTGCTGATAGTAGGGGTTCAACAATGTTAAACGCATGCATGGCGCTTAAAAGTAACGGTTTATCTATAAAAGAGGTGTTTACATGGTTTATGTGTGATTTTAAAATGATTAAAGTATATAATACAAAACAATAAAATTGTTTTATATCATTAATGAACTCAAAATATACAAAATAGTATTAAACCACTCTTTGATTCTCTTGGGCATGATATCATGTCTAGGGATCTCCATTTTTTCGAGTAACTCATCCTATATTTTTAAATTCTTAAACATACACCATTTTACAATATATTTTTTTAAATTATGGTTTGATGTACAATAAAAAGACTATTTATTTAAAAATAATTAAATTTTGTAAAATTATATAAAAAAGCATACACAGTAAAATTCATTTAAACCTTCAAGCAGTTAAAACAACTTTACAAATTTAAAAATCAATCGAGCGTCTGTTGGTTAAAAATATTTTTTCTGCCCTGGAAAACATGTAACATTTTTAACTTTTCTTAAACTGAGCAATTTATTACATGTATAATGTTGCTAAACATATTTTAACTTTTTAAAATGTTTCATAAAGTTTCATTTAAAGTTAGTAAAGTTAAAGCATATTTAGTTAATATATAGTAAAGTTAAAATATACATTTTCTTACATAATTAAAAGTTTGCACTTATAATTATTTAAATCGATTTAGACCAAAAATGCTTGAGAATAAATTTTAATAAATTCATTATTAATAGTAAATATAATATTACACATATTCAAATTCTAACAAACATTTGGCGGAATAATTATTATAAGATAAACCAAAATATAATTTATAAAGTTAAAATAATTTACTTAAACTTAATTTTGACATAATTTTATGCTTTCCAAATATTACTTTGTTGCATTTAACACAATCGCTTATAACGAATACAGTTAAATTATTGTTTCTAGTAATCTATTTTTTGCATAATATAAATAGTGAAGAATGTAAATAATACCAGTTATATGCACTGAGCTAAAATAATATAAGTGCTGGAGTTAGGTCTAATATTGAGCGACAATGTACTTACCGTGCCACGCGGTTGCATACTATTCGAAAGAAAGGTTGAGAAAACATTCGTCCTTGGTATAGTTAGTCGTATTGTGTCAATCTTGAATATTTGGTTCATTAATTAATATTGTTGTGTTCTTTTCGTGTAAGTAAAAAAGTAAGTATGTCAAAACATTTAATGTGCAACCTGTAATGTATTTCTGAAGTACAGAAATGTGATTTTAAATATGCACAAGCCTATGCAAAAGGACTATTTTTCCTACCTTCGCTCAAAAAGGTGCAAAGCGGTCGCATACGCTTAAGTGAAGATAAAATATAGAAAAAAAACTTGTTTTACATCAATTCATGCAAAATTCATAAATACTCAATTATTAGCTAAACCTATTAGCGTGATAGTGAGCTGAAAGGATACTTTTTTCCAACTAAAAAGTTGTTAATTGAACAGGAACAATTTTGAGTTTTTTAATTGTGTACAATTAATTACCATATAACCACCTAGCTAAAATAATATAGACAGTGAAGCGAGGATTCACTTCTGAGTTCTTCTCTATTCCTCAGGTCACTTCTGAGTTACTTTTTGATGAATAAAACTCATAGGATATTTAAATAAGGCTAGCCACACATAACGCCATTTATCGGACATGCAATTAAACTGTTTAAATTATGTTGTAATCTCAATTAAGAACATATAATAAATTAAAACTGAATTTATATTTTGGAATTCTATTGATTTTAAGATTTTTTATTTTATTTTAGATACTTTCCTGGGAATGAATGGCTGTAGAAAAAATACACTAGAAAAAGTTTAGAATGTAGAGAGGGTAATTATATTCCTATGTATCCAGATTATCTTGGATCCAAAGAAAACTAAATGAACATTTGCAACGACAGCTGACCTTCAATCCAGACTGCCACTAGTGAAACAAGTGTCAAAACCCAAACTCCAAATATGGTGAAGTGGTCGCCGTACACATTCGAGGCAGGCTTCGTGTTCATTGTTGTCTTATTAGAAGGACTGGGTCTCATCCACAGTCATCCAGACATCTATCATGTTCGGCCAAGTAAGTAAAATTACATAGATAATAGTAATTAAAATTTGGTTTGTGTCTGAATTAAATATATCACCACCAGAACTAAATGGGCCAGTTACAGTGTTCATGGAACATGTCAGAAAGAGTAGTTCCAAAAGAGACACTCAAAATGAAGGGGGGAGGGATGTGGTGGTCAAGATTTTTTTTTGTCGTTGTTATCGAATGAAAATTTCTGATTATTTTTGTTTAAATTCTCTTGGGAAACATATTTTTTAGTGATTTTATGATTAACGTAGTGAAATGTTATGTAGCTACTTTTTATCTATTCATTGCAGAGTACCACCCAGACTTCCCTAAATCATTCCAAAATGTTTAAAAACGTACATTGGTTTTCTATTAATCCACTGCCCTGTAATCAATTTGGTAGATTTTTAGAAATGAAAAATATATTAATGTAAAATATTAGCATACAATTTACCATGTTGCAAAATTTTTTGACTTAACATTTATCATGGTTCTATCACCGAAGAACAACTTTAATTTGCTTTGCTCTCTGTGAAGCCGTATCATCAAGAGATGCATAAATAGTGTTGTCATATCATTATTCTGATAAATCGGGTGCAAAACTTGATTCAGTTTTTAATGCAAAATAAATTTATTTAGTATCAATGAGTAATTACTAAATTTATCGACTAAATATTGTAGTGTCATCGAAATAACTAATCTACGCAGACTTTCGTCGATGTGACATTTATGAAGGAATCACAATTGAGTAGCATGGTTTGATAGTACAAAAACCTACTGAGTTATATAAAATCTAAAAATTTTTAAATGTTTTATTTTATAGGACGTCTGATTATATCTTAATGCTAAGAATTATATCTTAATTCTAAGAATTATATCTTAATTTTAAGAATTATATCTTAATTCTAAGAAAGCAATGACTTGTATTTAAAAATATTTTTTTAAAAAACAACCAAGCAATAGATTTAATTTATAATAATATTTTAATAAAGCCAACATTCAATAGTTTAAGTTCCAAAAATTTTAATTATAAATATGCAAAACCTATTATTTTATTCAAGTTCGAAATAATTGTCAAATACCAGCCAATTTCACCTTTGAAAACTACTATCTTCCCTTAATTCAAAGAATTATATCTTAATTCTAAGAATTATATCTTAATTCTAAGAATTATATTTTAATTCTAAGAATTATATCTTAATTCTAAGAATTATATTTTAATTCTAAGAATTATATCTTAATTCTAAGAATTATATCTTAATTCTAAGAATTATATCTTAATTCTAAGAATTATATCTTAATTCTAATATTATGATTATATATGGGCACACGTCTGATTATACATTAATTCCAAGACAATGCCTGTATCAGCGGCAGTTATCTGTAAAAGATATAATATTTTAAGTAACGTCTACTTTTTTTAACTTTTCATACCTACTCTTTCTACCAAAGACGCGTCTTTAAAAACATTAAGTTTTGAATAATTTGGATTTTTTGAATAAAATTCATAAAAATCCCAGAAACTATGACGTATATTATAAAGGACATTTAAAACTTATTACATAGTATAAAAAATGGAACACGTCTTTTCTTCCAAAAGAATTCTGCAACATCAAAAAGAATGAAAACTTTTCAATTTTTAAATAACAAAACCCGGAAGCGCTTATTGATAAATTGGAGTTTACAATAAGCTCACAGTTCAAAAATATTATCTGCCACAACATTTGTTCTCATCGCAGAAATGAATATGTCAATGATATATAATGAAATGCCGAACTCTAAATTATTTTAATTTAAGTCATACAAAAGAGAAATAGTAAATCACGCCTCAAAAACTTAAAATAACAAGCGAGCTTTCATTAAAACCATTCATTATCCTTTTCTCATCCATTGAATACACGCCTATAAAGAAAATTAATGACAGTTTCTTCTCTATCTGATGTCTAGTTAAAATTAATAGTTATGTAATAAAATGAAGATGGTTTAAATTTCTCACTATTGATCCTTATTAAAAATATAATAGTTACATTTGATACACCAACCCACTTAAATATGTCCTTCCATATATTTCTTGTAATTGGCGATGCTTGATGATATCTGTATTCCGACTGGTTGCAATTTAGTCAAGAGTTGTTGATGACCTTCCATTTGGTTGAATCGGTCAATAGTTCGAAAACGAGGATCACATAATGTAAGTGATCCTTAGGTCATATAGAAGGGAAAAAATAAGGAGAAAAAATTATAAGTTGGGGTTAGTTATTGTATGTATATTATTTCACTAATAAGCAATTCATCACGACATCAAGCGCCATTGGGATCATTATTTTACCTTTTTGGTTTCTTCTTTTTAATAATCTCTTCCTTGTTTAGTATAAATATTTAAATGTGTTAAATATTCAAATATATTAGTGGTTTAAGTAGCGAGTTCAATGACTTGCAATTATTTGGAATATGTTTAGTCCACTATTTGAATTGTTAGAACACGGAGAATTAAGTATTAAAAATTAAAATTTTTAATATTTTTAGTAATTTTTTGTTAATGATGGTTGGGCAATAGAGTAAATTCTCAACCAAAAATATTATTTTATTAATTCGTATTATTTGTTTGTATTCAAGAATTGTTGTAGATTCTTTAAAACCGTGAAATCACATCCTGGGACTTTTAGTTTTTCTAGCTATGAAAAATATTTATTTTTTCATTTTAATTTGGAAATAGTAAAACTATTTATACTATTTCCAAAATCATTTAAGCATTGTCTTCGTCGGTGGGTTTAAATTACTTAATCCTATTCAGCAATAGTTTTTAAAAAACATAAACATCGCTAATTAAAAATATTATTTTACAACCGAGACTAATTTTAAAATTTCAATTAAATTCTAATTTATACAATTTAATATTGTTTCTTTTTTTCATTCGGTAATTCCTTAGATGGTGAATATTTTAGGAATTTTTAGAATTACCGAATTTATAGTTTTTTCAATTTTAACCAAAGCATGTCTAACTATATACCAAAACAATTTGTTATATACCAAAACAACCAAACAACAACAAAGGCAGATGCAGATGAAATCGAAAACAATTTACTAAATTTTCATTTAGTTTTAATGTTAGTACTTATTTAATACTTACATAGGAATATAACTAAGTTGCGAATTAATTTACTCAACATGTAAAATTCTCTTTTGACATTCAAAAAATGACATAATTTATAACTAACATAACATCTATACTATTAAAAGAAAAGGTGTGCTTGTGGATCGCAAACACCTACGTTCTCCTAAGTATGTATGTATGAAAAGCCCAAAATTTATATATAAATAATAATCATCCTCAAGATGTGCATCTGAGGCTGGAATTTATAAAAAAAAGATATATTGCAAAAAGAAACATCTTAACCTTAACGCTCAATACTTTTTTTTATAATATTGACCAACAGCTCGAGGGGGTGTAACTAACTCTTTAAGTCCATAGCATATTTTTGTATCGATTATTTTCACTGCCGGCGATTGATGGCAATCGTTAGTGTTTTATAGCGGGGGCTTTAAATGTACGTATCAACCAATTTTATAATTTAAAAAATATTCATTTGTCTATGTATATAAAAGATATAAGCGATAACAGAAATGTCTCTATAATGGAGTTTTCTTATTTATATAGCACTAATACGTGTCTCCGGCGGAGCCTACCGACCTTTAAGGTGTAAAAAATATTTCTAAAATATTGAACGTGCACTGTTAAAAATAGGTACTCAAAAATAAGTCAAATTTACTGATTTTTGAGTACATTCGATGTTTATCATGGTTCCGAATGCATAAGTTTAATTTTTGAAAAAGACATGTGGATAAATAAGTAAAAACTAATTAAAAAAAGCAGTTACTTGCCTACATAGACTGCCTTCATAAATCACTTTCAATAAATATCAACAATTACAACCAAGACTTTCCCGGAATCGAACCCAGATCCTCAGGCATTGCAATCCGGTGCCTTATTCGTTGTATTACCACGGCGACGTGAGAACGTTAAGTTGAAAAGGAAGAAATTTTAAAAAGGTGGGCCAAAAGAATGGGAAGTAAGATTATTGAGTATTAATTACTCAGTTTCCATTTAAAAAATCGACATCAAATAATGTGGAAAACCATCTTCTGAACAACTATTTTAAATGTCTCAGGTCGCATTGTTAAGATATCTTTAACAGAAGCTGAGATTAGCACTGTTAAATCCCTCTTCTCATTTTTACGAAAGTGCGATTACTTACATTTGGGTACGTCATCGCTCATTTACGATGCAATCGTACTCAAAGAAAAACGACTAGGGTCATGTACTCATTTTAAGTAACTTTTCTTTAACTGTGGGGCTTTGTAGACAGTGCCTGGTTAACCGAATAGGCCCGGGAAGCCCAGGCTTACACTTTACATTTTTGAGAGGCCCCTAAATGCCACATTTTATATAAATATTTAACACTCTTAACATAGTTTGTTCCTAATTTTACCTTAAAAAAGTGGTATTACTAACTTCAGCACAAAAAAAGTTGCTACTTGTGTTAAATTTGTTTGAATATTGGAAAAGAAATCAAAAACGTACAGAATATTAGGAATATTCATTACTTATTAATGTTTTTTTAATATATTTATAATGTTTTTCGCATTAACGCCATTCAGGGGCAAGGATTTTAGTGCATGTAAAAGCTGGATTTGATATCCAGGGCCTATTTGAGAGCAATAGGGCCCCCATTTAAATTCGGGCTTCCCCTTGCTTCAATGTCTTAATCCGGCACTGCTTGTAGATTAGTTGACAGCGCGCGGGTCTTCAGAACGATTGTCGCCGGTTCGAGTCCCAGCAGGGCATCCTTTGCATATATATTACCTTAAAGGGTTCCTCAGAGGCCAAACAGTGCAAAATACTTTATAATTAAAACAATGATACGGACTTCTAGAATCTCATCCATTAAACCAGGTTACCGGAATAAAGGATTCTAGGAACCAAAACCACAAATGACAGAACACACACACGTAACATCGCCACAGTTGCATCCCAATAACGTAACAGCATTGTGACCCACATGTTACCAAGTAAACACGCGCCGGCTGCTCCCGGGCAGGAGAAGTGTCGAGCGAGCAACGCCCACCGAACTCACCAGGGGGAGGGGTGAATGCGGGTTTGAGGTGGCTGATTAGGAAGACACCATCCCCCCGGGGGGGCTGAGCGGCAGGTCATTCGGAAAGAGTAGTTTTTTCTCTCTCTTGGGTTTCGTTTGGGAGAGAGAGAGAGAGAGATTGCGGCTTTCCCGCCGGTACTCTTTCTTTTTCAGTGAAAATGTGCGTAGCTCTCTCTCTCTCTCTTTCTCTTTCTTTGAAGTCGCGGCTAATAGGCTAATAATATTGCACTTAAAAAAAAAAATGCTGAAGAATGAGTACATGAACATACTCGTTTTGAGTACATGAACATACTCGTTTTGAGTACATGAACATACTCGTTTTGAGTACATGAA
Organism: Troglohyphantes excavatus; assembly: GCA_963932185.1. Taxonomy (NCBI): domain Eukaryota; kingdom Metazoa; phylum Arthropoda; class Arachnida; order Araneae; family Linyphiidae; genus Troglohyphantes; species Troglohyphantes excavatus. Next base: position 27,297,452 of record OZ010669.1, on the reverse strand, counting down.
CATACTCATTTTGAGTACATGAACATACTCGTTTTGAGTAGATGAACATACTCGTTTTGAGTACATGAACATACTCGTTTTGAGTACAATTGCATCGTAAATGAGCGATGATGTACTCAAGTTTAAGTAATCGTACTTTCACCAAAATGAACAGAGTTATTTATTATTGATAGTTTCAGTTACTGTTCAAGAGATCTGACTGAATAAACCACGTGTCTGAGGTCATTCATGTTGGCATCACTTTGATGTTAGCGAGATTATAACCTTATGGTTTCTCTACTATAAGGGATCCATGCTTGAAGAGTATAAGCGAATAGAATCTTTGTTATTTCCTAGACAAATAATGTTTATTATTATACAATTACGTAATTTCCATGGCAGCACAATATCTAGTAGCATTCATTGAATGAAATTGTGGGTAAAGATAGGGTTCAAATCCATGTTATCCCAATGCACATAAAAATTTTCTCAACAATCTGTTAGCTTTAACACAATCCCAACAATACAAGACAACGCCCAAACTACAAGGGACCTGATAAACTTAAAATAGCCATTCAGAAGAGGGTTTTCCGTATCATTTGATGTCGATTGCTTAAGTGGAAACTGAGTTATTACAATTCAATTATCTTACTTCCCATTCTTTTGCGCATCGTTTTAGCATTACTTCTGTTTATAACAACTTCACGTCGCCCTGATAGCTTAACGGATAAGGTTCTGGAGAGCGGTGCCTGCAGATCTGGGTTCGATTCCCGATAAGTCTTGGTTGTAGTTGTCGATATTTATTGAAAGGGATTTATGAATGCAGTCTATCCTTTTATCTTGGAGCCCCTTTTTATCTTGTGCAAAAATTAGGTAACACATTAAAGCAGATACATTTAAAAATTTCAGTGGCTCGAACTCTCGACCTGTTGTTCCGAAGTCCCGTGCGCTATTGAGTAAACTAGAAAAACACGTTTTAATTACATCTTGGAAATATTTTTTAAGATGTTTATTTAGCAATATTTCTAAATTTGCTCAAATCATTTACAAACTGAATGGAATTTTACAAATCCGAGCCTCATGTGCACGTCTTGAGGATGAATGGTACTTATATATAAAAGTTCAGCCTTTTATATGCAAAGGAAGTAGGTGTTTCGCGATCCACAGACATACACTTTCTTTTGTTATTATAGATCAAAAGGTAAATGTAAATCTCGTATTTTTTAGCAGAAACTGGGCTCTTGAAAGACTTGTAAGTTCTCAATTTAAAAAGTTGCGAGTTCGAGTCTCTTTAGTCAGCCAAACATTTGCCGTGCAGAGTAGGCTGGTGTACATTAAATGTGCTGTAATACAGGTGTTATCCCGATGTTCGAGGACTGCAATGTGAAGTTGGTCATCTCTGATGTGGTCGCCATATGACCAAAGTTTTTTAAAAAAAAACGACAGTGTTCCCGGGTCTTTATTTTCCTTTTACAAACCCCTTCTAAAATATTCAGTAATTAATCTATATAAGTATAAACTTCGAGCAGGAATGGACTGTAGTAGAGGGAATATGACTTTATCATCATGATTCAAACATATCAGACCTGATGGTACCAGACACGTGACTTCCTTTCAAAATTTAAGAATGAAAAATCGTTCGCGATTGGCTTGTGATTTGGAAATAATAGTAAATGTGTTACTTCATGAAGTACATGATATTTTTATGAATGAACTAAAATTATTTTTTGAATGGATGACGTAGTAAACCACGTGCCTGAGGTCATTCATGTTGGCATCACTTTGATGTTAGCGAGATTATAACCTTATGATTTCTCTACTATGAGGGATCCATGCTCGAAGGGTATAAACGAATGGAATCTTTGTTATTTCCTAGACAAATAAGGTTTATTATTATATAATTACATAACTCTTATAGTACAATAGGTAGTAGCTTTAATTAAATGAAATTGTGGATAAAGACAGGGTGCAAATCCACTTTATCACAAGGCACATAACATTTTTCTCAATTTAAAAAAAAAATCTGTTAGCTTTAACACAATCCCAACAACAGAAGACAACGCAGCTAGTTCTAATAAGTGAAAGTATTCTTTGAGATAGATCTAAACATCAGTTAAGGTTTATTTGATACACTATCACGACGATCAGCGTTCGTTTTCAAAGATTCATTGTGGCAGAGTGCACGTTGCTTTCCGACGTTGCGAGGCATAAACCACTTATTATATGATATATCACAAACTAAATTGAGCGAGACCAAATGTCTTGTTTACACTTCAGTCTATGGAAAATACATAGCGGGGGCAATGAAGCACAAAAATAGCTTGGGTCAAGAATTTTCATTGTTTGGGAAGTTATTGTTTTTCTTTTCATCAAAATATTTTCATTTTAAGTTGCACGTAAGTTTTTGTATTTGTCCGATGTATTTTTACATAAATGATTTGCAATCTATTCGTAGCTAGATAAACTACTAAAAATAAATTCTGATAATTGCAATAAATTCTAATAATTGTGTGATTATTTTCAATTTGCAAGTACAAGTGAATTTATTGTTATTATCAGGTTAAAACTATTTTTACGGGTCTTGTTGATTCGAACTGTTTCATTGCATTCAAATATTTATTAAAAAGTTAAAGAAGATGGTTCTTTAAAATAAAACAAGTTTTTTGTTCTACAGTATAAAACCTTTATTAAGGAGACTTGGAATCTCCTATACCGCTAACGTTAAATTGCAATTTTCGATGTACCGTTTCTCGGAATGTGCTATAGAAACAGGCTTGAATTTTTTTCTGTGTAAATTAAAGACAATTGTTAATTTAATTAAATAAGCTTTTAAGGAAAATTCTTATAGATTTTAAATTATTTTTTAATGAAAAATCACTTCAATTGTATAAAAAAAAACGTTTGTTTATCAGAAAAATATTTTTTTTAAATAAATAAAACAATAATCTTTTAAAGCTCACTTTCCTAATTAGGTTTAGGAATTTAAATAAATTAATTTTGCTGAATGAATGCATGACAATTGTCAGAAACTAAAAATATATTTTTTACACAGACCTGCTGAAATTTATTTTTTATGGAGGTAATTTTAATTCTAAGTTAAATAGTATTGGTAGTTTAATATTATGCTGAACTAAAAGTGTAATTACAAAATTATTAAATGCAATTAAAGTTTTCTTAACCAAGTAATTTACATTATACGTTAAATTTAATGTTTTTATAAATTATATTTTTACGTAAATACGAGTATAAATTTACTATATGTTCAATTTTTAAAATATTAATCCTTAAATGAATGACTTTCATATTTTTTTTTCAAATTTGCGTACTTAATAAGTTATCTAGCATTAACATTTAAATGTTTTTTTAGGTTTTTTTTATTTAAATTTATAATTTGGGAGCTACAATTCCCTTACAAGTGAAAGTATAAAATGCATATTGTATAAGAAATATAATAAAAATTACAAAATCCTTACAAAAACTTATATGCATTGTTGAGCTACATATTAAGCATTAAGAATTCCGCATAGTGTATTGTAATTTCATTAAAAGCAAATTTTGTAAACAATATTTCATTAAAATTAAACTTTTAAAATAGCACTTTTGTAATAAAAATTAAATTATTCATATTATTTTCCAATTTTTAGGGATTGTCAACATTTTAATTGAATCTATCCAAAGAAAGAAAAATAGTAGTCCTAAATATGCAATCTTAAAATACCCGACTCATTTCCAAATTTAGAAACTGTTTCACTACGCAGACATTCCTCTGGAAATCCAGTGAACTAGTAAAAGACCAAACAAAACATGAACTCTACCAGGAAGGAGACAACTCCACTCCCCATATTCCAAATAGACACACTGATTGTCATATGAGGGGGGAGGGGGTAGAGAAAGACGAGAATTTGACATCCAGAAAACTGTGCTACGAAGCACAAGATTAACACCTTCGTGCGTGCCTCTCTCTTTTAAGGGTTGCAGGATCGCCAAGTCCTTCGCCAAATGGAAACTGTTTATTTACCGTTATGTAACAACGCATCAGCAATGACTCTGTAATTAAAGAGGCATCCTTTTTGAGGTATGCGCAAATAAACGGTTCGTTTTCTACGGATTTTTCCTACTGGTAATTGGAGTTAATAAGGGAAGATTGTTAAGATGGAGATGCTTGTGTGATTGGATTGTTTCGAGGAGGAAACTTTTGTGAATTGCACTCTGGGGGGATAAGCTCAAGATGGAAAAGTGTCTACTATTACGTTTTAAAGATGTTTATCGTTAGAAAATATAAACACGATGTTTTTTTTAATGTTGTTTATTTGACTTTCTGTCATTGTGCTCTTTTGTTTTATTTCTCTAGAGTATATTGTAGTTGTTTATTAAAATAACGAACATCAGAATTATTTATTTCTAAATATGCACACAAAAAAACGCTCATACAGTTCGTAGCATTAGAAATACCCCGATTTTAATAAAAGTTGCATAAAAATATGGAAAAAAAACTGACAAAAAGAATTCAAACCCCCAAGACAACTATAAAGATTGATAGAAATCAATAAATCAACAGTTGGAAAATTATATTTAAAAGGAATTAAAGCAAGTATGCAAAGGTTATAAAAACCTGTTTAAAAGTATAACTTATTCTTGAAACACATACACTTAAAATCCAAGATATGTCTTGGATTTTAATTTTCACCGTTATATCAACTAGAAAAATTATCCTTAATAAAGAAAATATCTTTTTTGTGTTCATTTGTAGAAAACTTTAAAACATTATGCACGTCTTAATGTGTATACTTATAAAAATCTTTTTAATGAACGAAGTGTGCAGTATATTTTCCATTTAATTCGTACTATCTCAATTACAAAGAATTTTCTAAATATTTATATAAACCGTATAAAACATTAAAAATCCAACTGTCTACAACAGTCAATATGTATTTTTAATATTTTATATTGTAAAATTGGTAATACAAATTTGTTAAAAAAAATTGTTTGAAAAAATAATGGCAAATGAATACATCATTATCCTTCACAAATTCTAAATTATCTCACTAAGTTGCAGCAAATAATTTAAATTTACTTACAAACAGTTGTAAGTGAAACCCTTTATATACTTCTTAGTTAATTGCGATTTTTTAATAACACTGTGCGACTTAAAAATATTTTTTTAAGTCAAATGTTAACTCACTCATTTAATTTTAAACTAAAATTTCACTTTTAAAACACTGAATCCACAACACTTTCAAGATCCGCATATTTCCACCACTTGGCTTCTTTACAATGGGCGATAACTCCGCCAAACCAGACTCTCAGCCCCATCACCTGTATATCAGGTGAACGACCTATCCCACCGGGGACAACCGTTTTTTGGAGGTCAGGCGTGCCCGACTACTCGAAAGAAAGAAAAAAAACTCCACTGTTTCCGCATACTTCCCCCCCTTACCACTCGTTTTTACACTGTCTACCTCACTCGCACACCACGACTCGAACATTGCGCAACTGCGGCGACCTTCTTTTCTGCCATCCGAGTCATACGCGTGGCCCACACAATGGAAAATCGCGTGGTCGCAGCCACTTGATGGGAAGTAAATCGCCGGTTTCCTCGTAGATAGGTTCGGAGCTGCTATAGCAGCGACGTATAGAGGGAGTGCGGTCGCATAAATTGGGAGTTTTGGGTTAACAAATGCAAAATCGGGATGACAGTGATGTTGGGGTTTTACATAATCTCATTTTTGACAGGTTGAATTTTGATTTGGTTATGGTTTATAGTTAGGTTTATGCGTTTTCCGACTGCCTATTTCTGTCCTCGTATCGAGACTTACCACAGCCACATACATTCACACATGCATCTCGTTATTTTAGAACCAAGGTCAGGTGGCGAGGAAACACCTGAGCTGGCACCCAACACAACCTCAATAGGCGTTAGGACATTGGACCCCTATCAGATTTATCGTGCATAAGTCCTGTTTACGCGCCACTATAACTTGTTGGGTGTTCTGGACGACTTTCTAGTATTTTTGTAGCGAATCTCTCAACCCTCCTATCGCAAGATCATCACTTTTTTTTATTGTTATTTGTTAAAACATCGCACGGACTCCAACTAGCAATCCTCTAATTTCCAGCTAAACGCCTTTATCCACTAGGCAACTGAAAGCCTTCGATTTGATTATGTGTTGGTGATAATGAATGATTTTGTCGCTTATATATAGACACTAGACAATCTCACAAATTTGCAAGCTCCTGCGATTAGTACGGCCTTCAATACAGATACTGTCTTATAAAGACAAAGTAATTGTCCTTTATATCAATTTATTCTACTTAGAACATTTATTATATCTTGAAAACTTTTGTTAATTTTAATTTAAGTTCAATGATTAAATCTTTTTTCAAACATTTAGTAAAACGCACAGGAACCAATGAGCAGGGTTTGTAGAACTCGAATACAAATTACTGAGAAAAAAGAATGCTATAAGAGAATATAGACGTATTACAGATCTGTTTGGCAAAACATATAATTTTTTTTCGTTGCATGTGCTGGACAATTCATTCCATTTTATAGTTTATACATGGAGAAGACTTTAATATTTTGTATAAGCGAATGTAGTTTACTGCAATGTAATTGAGTATTGGATGTAAGGCATGAGAGGGCTTTCAGGGCCCCAGTGGATTTAGAGTTTTATATTTTAATCACTGAGTTTGTATGCGTTTTTGCTCAACGCAGGAACAAAGGTCTCAGAAAATTTTTTTATATGATAATGAAACTGAAGCGTAATATTTTATACCTTGAAAAATTGTGAAAATGTAAATAAATCTATACATTGATATGATTTATTTAAAAATGTATTTTTAATTACTAACCATTTGTACTTCTATAAAATTTTTACTGTATCTTGTCACCCATTATTCTATTTTCCTTTCAATTTAGAAAATTATATTTATTTCTTAAGTGGATGCAGTATTTCTCTTATTATTAAAAAGATATATTTAATACTTTTAAATCGGGAATCAAAGTGAAAGATATTTTATAATATAAATTTTTAAAAAATAAAGTTAATGATTGCAAATGTGATAGTACAGAATGTATGTAAAATAAAGGATGTATAAGTTATATTGTGTATTATTAAGATGTCAATTATACAATAGCTTTTGTTAAACCATTTAAGATTATAGTAATCTTCACAACGAACGATTCATAATAAAACTATTACATATTTTTATATTATATAATGAATAATTTTCTAGACTAACCACTAATTTGAATTTTGTATTATAGAAGATGGAAGTAGAGCCATACAGCCATATTCCTGCCACGATCCGACGACGAAGGAAGAGGGAGTGTGCATGTTCTCTTGGAACTGTCAACGTTCCAACGGCACCCATCTTACATACTGCATGGACAGGTTCTACTTCGGAAGTTGCTGTAAACTTCCTCCAGGTGTCTACATAGCCACTCCTCCATCCATCGCTTCTAACGAAGTCACTGAGCTTCAAAAAGTGAAGCATCGCCCCAGTACGCTTCGTCCAACGACTGAATCTACATCGGATTACTGGTCAGCTGATGATCTGGAAGAGAAAAGGTTCCCTACTTCGACTCGTAGAACACCTAAACCAAAACCTAGACCAAGACCGACCAAAGTCACAGTGACCGAGTTCCCACCAGGACTTGTGACTTGGAGACCTAATTCGGAAACGTCGACCACGTATGTTCCTAATAAAAAGAAGCCAACGAAACTGTACTCTACTAAGCCTTTATATGCAAGTTCAACAACCGGAGATAAAACTTCAGAAAGCCCGCATAAGTCTACTTCAGAGAGAACACACACCTTCACTCCAGAAACTTCTTATAAGTACACAACAGATAGACCAACTACAGAGAGTTCAAGGAAACCAACCTCAGAGAAACCCTACATGCCTTCGAGTATCCACTCAACCATTAAAACTAATCCAACAACTCCACAACAATACTCATCCACTTCCACGTCTGCCGTATCAAGGAGGAGAACCAGACCTACAAGGCCCTACGGAAGCACTAATCCCAAACGAAGGACAAGGCCAACAAAGCCATATTCCACTAGAAACTCTACAGCTTCGCAAGATATTAGGAAGAAATCCAAACCTACACGTCCTACGGTTTATAACAAACCCACCACCCCTATACCAACTACTGTAACAGAACAATCGACGACGGTCTCTAACATCGGAACTTGGTCGAACATTCTTGAAAGAACAACACGTCCCTTACCATTTCCAAGGAGAACGCCCCCAACAGCACCGGCACGAGTAACTTTGAAGACAACTGCCTCGTCAATCACCACCACTGCAAAGAGGCCAGCTTTACCAGTCTCCAGCACTACCCAGAGACCTGCTCCAACAGTCTTAAGAACCACTCAAAGACCTGCTCCAACAGTTTCAAGAACTACACAAAGACCTGCTACAACAGTTTTAAGAACTACCCAGACACCTGTTACACAAGTTTCCGAGACTACACCAAGAACCACAGTCGTACCTTCCACAACCAGAAGGCGAACAAGACCGACTCGTCCGCGGCCGATGACTACATCGACTTACCCATCGACAACAAGGAGGTCTCCGATAACTACCAAGGCTACCAGTACCGTGAGGACGTCAGAGACACCTAGTACGGAAATCGAGATTGAAATTGTGACCTTTCCACCGTTCCCAGGGGTTACACGAACGACTACTCAGAGACCACTGACGACTACTAGAGTAACGAACGTTCGCAGGACAACCACATCCAGACCTAGGACAACTACTGTGACCGTCTCTCTGCCTAGTTCAACTGAAACGGCAACAGAGGCATCGACGACACAATCCACAACTGAAACACCGACTACGACCGAAAAAATAACACCTGGACAAGATTACACGAAAGGTAAGAATTTCTATTTTTATCAGGAATTTAGAAATTATTAAATAAAATATTTTAAAGTTACAGAATAATGCAATTGTTTAGTGAAATAATATTAATTGCATTTAAATATTTTTTTAATGTGTTCTCACTTTAAAAGAATTATATTTTTTTCTTTAATCTTGTATATTCTTATCTCACCAAAAGAAGAAAAAAAAATCAATAATTAAAAACACAATCATTGTAAATCAAATGATTAGACATCAATGCATTGGACATATAATGATTGTGCAATGCGCATTGGAAATACAATGATTGTGCTTTTAGCCATCGAAATACTCATATTTAAATGTGTTATTCTTTTTCGGAAATTACCTAAGAAATAGCTGTATGAGAAATATATTCGAGCTATTGGAACAATTATTTTTAAATACGAACTACGATGACATTGTAAATGACATGCGATATGCAAGATACTACACAGCATGATCACTTATAAATTTAAAATGTTTTTAATAAATAATAGCTTTACGTATATCATCATTCATTCATCAATATTCCGCATTAATGTTAATTAAAAGTTACATATATTATAATTTATTTCTGGAAATCATAAACAAAATTGAATTTTGGTTATTGGGCAAATGGTCACAATATTACAAAAGTAAATTCTTACCACGAATTTTAAAAAATTTCTGGAATATATTATGTAAAAGTAATTTCCAAAATATATATATATACTCATATCTATTTGAATGCATAACATACTTAACGTTGGGTAAGTTGAAGTATAATCAAAGTTTGATATATCTCGTAAAAATAATGTAAGGACTTTACATATATAAAACAACAGTTAGTTTGCAGTTGTAGTAAACCTTTGATATCAGTCTCATGTCCTTCCCTGTTCTTTAATATCAATAAATAGTTTCATTTTTGTCCTTACATTTATATTTGTTTCTATTTGAAGCTTGCTTAGAATAAAATAAGTTATGTTGCTTGCTGTTGCCTAATATATTAATTATTGCATTAATGCTTGCATTCGAGCCTCCACTGACGTGAACAACTGTACATCTGTGTAGTTGGCTCCGCTTTAACCATAGCTTACTAATCACATTGATTTTGATTTCAAAATCCAATCTATTTTAAATTATTTGTAAATAATTTTTCGTATTTAGTACCTAATTATTTTTTTATAAAAATACAAAAATTAGTTATAAACCGAAAACTGAAAATTAATATTAAACTATTAAATTGTTTTAACTTTTATAAGATTGTATTAGCTTTCGTCGGTTTAAATAAAAGATTTCTTAGTGATATAGATCACAAGTCAAGAAATGTTTCGAATTTTATAACTTTTTCCAACGTTATAAAAGTTAAATGTATAAGGTTATAATTACATAAATGGGCTTTTACTTGTAGTTACTCTACAACGAGTTCGTAAAAGTTTGCCATCACAGATGACTTTACAGTGTTTACCGAAACGCACGGCTCGAATGACAAGACCAGAAATTGTCAAATGACTACATATGTGTCTCCTTTACTTTAACAGATAATACTGTTCCACAAACCTCAGCCTCTGGCGACCTTTTACCGACAACTCACCCGAGTGAAGAATTAGCCTCTTCAACTCTTAACCCTGATATAGAACTAACAACCGAACAGGACGAGGGCACGACTGTACAATGGTTTACTATGACTCCAACCACAAAACACAACACGATGGGCAGAAACCCGATCACGTCGAACAGGCCCGTGCAGGTGCTGTACGACGAGAACGGACACGAGATCTTGAAACAGGAGGAGGTCGAAGTCAAGGCTTCTACGAAGACTAAACAAGGTGCAAGTCCCACTGTACCCATGACATCGAAGGTGTCTGAGAAGCATCGGACAACAGTGGCAGGAGTAGGTCCTACTAGTGCCCCATCCAAGGTCACTTTTGATGCGAGGCCGGAATATTTGAGTTCGACTAAAATAGTGGAAGTCACAAATGTGTCGGAAAAAACGAAACCAGAAGAACCGGCTTCTTCTGGAGATGGAAGCAGAACGGATACGCCTTCGCTCAAAAAGAAGCAAACAGGGAAAATTTCGACGACTACACCATCGATGGCGAAGTCTACTTTAGAGTTGAGGCATGCTTCGACTACAACTGAGAGTTTAGAACCGTCGCAGTCTTTAACTTCGAAAACTGAAAATCTATTCCCAAGTACCACTAAAAGACCTCCCACAAAAGTTAAAACAACAATGGTCACGCTTCTAACAAGGACACCGACAACTACTACTATTACAACAAAAGATGCAGATAGAACCATTTCATCTACATTAGACTTTCATGAATTTCCGTTTCATACAAGTCAAACGGAAAAATCCACGTATCTTACTGAAGACCAATCAACAAATATGAAGGATGGTTACCAAGTATCTGAGAGCATTACAGATGGTAATCCTAAAACACCGACAGAAGCAACAATTCATGGTGAACATCTTTTAGAAGATTATTTATATGAAAATTACGATTACTATGAAGATGATCTATACGGTGAAAATTATCCCCAACAAGGAGCAAGTACGACTATAAAAAATACTGAGAAGTTCCAAGAAACAGTGAATAACCATAAAGTTACTTCTTCTTCTTCTTCTATGGGAACTTTTGCTGCTTTAACACAAAAGAGTACTCCTTCATCTTATACAGTAAATCAGTCACTAAAGAATAAAAATTCCCCATCCGCAACTACATTTTCTGCTTCACATAAGAATAAATTCAAACCAACCGTTCCAGCATTCCCCCAACAAGGAAGTTTTAATTCAAAACCTACCCCAACTTCCTCTGTAAAACCATTACAGAAACCCTTCCTTCCAAACATTTTACACGAAAACCCTCAAGTTGGTAAAGTTCCTGTGCATGTAATAAAGAAACCTTCATCACCCACTTCTACTCCAGAAATGACCAACATTGGCACAAGAACCTCTACTCCAATTCCAGATGTAAAACCTCAACTTAGCACTTTTTACCCTCTAACGGACATCACAAACGAAATAGAAAAAATAACCATAGTTACTGTCGATAATCACAAGCCCCCAACAGCCCCTCTTGATGAACCTAAATTTACAAAACCAATTTACAATCCATTGATAACAAGTTCTTCAGAAAGTGACCACAAATACGAAAGTACGATTGCTAATGGAGATTCAACAACGGAAATCGACAAATTGTCTACAGTTGTGGTAAAACCTACATCCAGTTTCGCCTTTTTATCAGAAGATAAGACAACTAATGTTGACGACATTGGTATAGCCACAAACCCAATCTCTGAAAACACCATAACGGCAGAGGAAACACACTTTACGACCTTAATTAATAACCATGGTGTTAAATATCCATTCCCAACCGTACTTATACCACACACCACTAAAGACAGCGTAGAAACTGTATCTTCAATTGATGCCTTGTCTACTGACAACACAGAAAACGCCGCTCAGGAAACCAAATTTACAACCTTAACTAATAATCATGGAGTTAAGTATCCGTTTCCCACTATAATTATTGAACAAACCACTAAAGATACTCTAGTCACAGAATCTAGTTATATTAAGTCAACTTTTGCAAATACAGCAATTGTCCAAGATTCTACTACCGGAACTACCTCAAAGGGACAAACGACTGATAATTATATTACTACAAACGTTGAATTTAAACCTACGAATACATTTGATTATATTTCTACCCACGTAAAAACAACACCCGGTGATTTTGATTCAGGTGCTACTGAAACACAATCAGTTTCTGCTAACTCCGATTCTGGTAGCCAAACGCCAAATTCTGAAGTACCAACCACTCTACATGACGCCAACTCTACTTCTAGTGATACAAATACCTCTAATCATATTACCACGGTAGACATCATTTCAACCACAATCAGTCTTGATTTTACTGATTCAACACCATTATCTACTAACACCCCACTACCAACTTCTACGCCTACGGAAATTGATTTAGCTTCAGCTGATTATAAACAAGGTGAGTATGAAATTGCAGAATGAAAATAATATACAACAAAAGCCTAAAAGCAGAAATAACCCAACATTCATGTGATTTCCTTAAGAAGTCATGAGAATATTATATTATCTGTATTTTAAACAAAAAAACTTATATATTCATATTAATATAAAAATATCATATGACAATTATATCATTCTAAGTTAATAACGTAAATGTTCCATAGCGTTTCGGTATATAAAAGATATGTGAATAAAAATATAAAATGTTTTATTATATGTAATCAATAGAAATATAAAAAACGTAAAAAATCGCACTTAAAGCACATAAATTAAAATTGCACAGTTTCAAAATGCATACAATTTTGGCTGTGTTTATAGGCACTCTTCTTTCCCGCTAAATACTTTTCATGCAAATACATTAATAGGCGAATTATTAGATTTTTAAAATTTTGGTGAATATTTATAATTAAGAAATTGCGACATTTAAACTTTATTCATAATTCTTTTTTAAAATCTGGTTTTATTATTATATTTATTTTAAATCCAAAAACTTATATGGTCGTATATATTAATATAAATATATCATATTCATATGACTTATTAAAATCGTATGAAACTTTTATATAACCTTGGTAGATACAATCTTTGGCACCTTTTCATTACTTAGGTATATTCTTAAAAGTGTTATGCATAAAAATCATACAAAATTGGTAACAATTATTTTATTTTCGAATCAAAAACTTTTATATTTGTTTACTAAAATATATGTTTACAGTAAAAGAATCAATTTTACTAAAGTTGGTAATAATACAATATTAACCACTGCGTTTATCAATAAATTGCGAAGGTTTTACGTTACAATGAATATTAAAATTAAATTTTTTTAATTAAGTCATGCATTGTTGGTAATAATATAATATTAACTACTCCGTTTATCAATAAATTACGAATGTTTTACATTACAATGGATATTTAATGTAATATTTAATTATTTTTATTATAATTGTTAATGTAATATTTATTCAATGTAATGATACAATATTAACTACTTCCTTTGTCAATAAATTGCGAAGGTTTTACATTACAATGAATATTTAATGTAATGTTTAATTTTTTTAATTATGTCATGCATTGTTAATTTTTAATTTTTGATGATATTTTCCTTGTAGTGTGTGGTAAACCAAGACCTGGCCCAGTTGGCAGAGTTGTAGGAGGTGGAAACTCATATTTTGGCGAATGGCCGTGGGTGGTAAGCATGCGACACTAAACATTTCTTCGACTCTATAGAACTTTATTGCTAGCAATTTTTCAAATTCAATGTATATAAATATAACTGTTAACAAAATATTTATTTAAAATTTAATTATAATTTAAGACATAGTATTAATAAAATTTATTAATCAATGTGTTTTTAGGTATCACTAAGACAATGGAAGAAAAATGCCTTCCTACATAAGTGTGGAGCTACATTACTTAACGAGTTTTGGGCCATAACTGCTGCACATTGTGTCGAAAAGTGAGATTTGCTTTTGAAAGTTTATAATTTTCCAGTTATTAAATATGTCGTAATTCATCCTTCATATTTGCTTTTATTTAATTTACTTCCTGGTTATTAAAAATGGTGAGAAAAGGTCAAATAAAGTTCCGTTTAAATAAATATGATAAAGAACGATCTAAAATAACAAGTTTGCACTTGTTTACAAAGAATGTATATAAGATCAATGTAATATTTTAGCTTAGGTAAACGGAAATATAATGTTTTACATTTTATCAATAATTATTTTCAAGTAATATTTCAAAATTATGAATCAGTGTGTTTATTTCGTGTTATTTTACGGTTTTCCACTAAATTGTTTTATAATTTAAAAAAATATACTTTTAGAAGTATTTGCTATATAAAAAACTTACATAAAATGTTTTCCCACTCCGTTTATATTATTTAAGTTTATGTCAAGGAAATAACTTTTCTTTCCTGTCATTGTTGCAGCATAATTTTAATAAAATGACTATTTTCAGATAACGTTAAAACATCAACAACCTTGTACGGTTACATAATTGGAAATACCCAAGTAATGCGCTGTATCAAGAAGTAAAAAATCGTAATTGGTGCTTAAAGTTAATTTACCTCTTTATAACTTTTACTTATTTTGTTATTTATATAACTGCCAAAAATATTTATTCCTTTTCAATTCCAAGGAACAATGTTTAAAAACAATTTCTTTATTAAAATGAATATGAAGTATTTTATTTAATTGTTTTTAAATATATAAACAAGATTATTATAATGCCTTTTAAATAAGATAAAGTTTTTTTAGAAAAGTTTGTCTATTTTTGGGTGTTAATTTTATACCGATGACACCTAAGCATTTATTTTAGAAATACCCAGTTTTTTTTAAATACACGTTGTTATTTTATAAAAAAATTAACATTATCACTGTTTTACGGACTTGTAAATATTATAATTCTAAAAAAAACTTTTTTTTAGTATTTTTTATTTAATTTCGACTCTACTTAAAGAGGCATTTGAAAGGAAGTGAATTATAATTAACACCTTTTCACAAGTTTTAAATGCATAATAAATATTTTTATTATAAACTTTAAAAGCTCTAAAACAATACAAATATTCGTCATTTTTCTAGTACCTAAACATATTTTTACAACACGTTAAATAATTTATATAACGTTTCTAAATCCCCCTATCTTAGATACTCAACGTATGCCATATAATTTTTTTTATATATCTATAATAAAACTCCTGACTCAGATTTCCAACAAGTAAAATACCTTAATGGTAAAACAAAACAAGCACAATTTACCAGTAGTGAGTAAGAACATACTACCAAATGAAGAAAACTCAAAGCACGCGATGTGATCTAGATTCTTTCGCACTTCACATCTAATATACATCCAATGGCCCCAGACGTCCATTGAATGTCTAATAGCCCAAAGTATCATCCCACACACTTGGCCTGTTGATCTGTCTCATTAAGTTCCCATTCAACCACGGACGGTTTCCGATTCCGATCCAGACTATTGTCTCTTCTTGGAATACTACCCCACATTTTCCAAATAAAGAATATTGATAATGAATATGTAAGAAATAGGTAATCATCCCTTTAAAGCAGGTCATGCCATTCCGGTTGATATGTAGGTGGATATGACCTTCGGTTGAAAACGTCTCTGGTAGGCGGTATCCTTGACTATTTATATTCATTATGAATTTCGTATTTTTCCCTTTTTGTCCTATTATCCACAAACTTTATTTTTTACAGTTTATTTTAAGAAAAATATTCTGAGCAATATTTTAGCTCTTTTGCATTTTTTTGTTTAAAAATTAAAGATAATTCTGTACTAAAATTTAGTATAATAACTCATGGACATTATTCCAACGATTCTCCTAAAGTTGAAGTCAGAGGAATCGATAGACGTTTATGTATCGTCCAATCACTGTTAAAATACGGACTTCGATCGTAAATATGGGATCCAGTGATTATTTTTTTACGAAATGTATAAAAGCTAAAAAAAATTCTCCACATATTAACTAATTATATTTATTTTCAAATTTAATATATTGTTAAGTTTGTGACTGTAATTTAACCAGTGATTAATTATGGAAAATAAAATGACAGTATTTAAAATACAATGTATCTAAAACAATAATTTTTTTTATTAGAATTAGGTCGAATTCAGTTATGTTTACTTCCGAGAGTTTATTTGCATAATAACTTTATTCGCATAAATTCAAACAGACTTTCATGCAATTATATGACATTTTATATCGATGTCTTGGCCGGGATTCGAACCCAAGCCCATTATGTGGCAGCCCAGGATGCTACTACTTACTCTATTGGGAGCTAGGGGGTAATTGTATGATTTTTATTTAATGCGATTGTAATTGCTTTAAGAAAATATTTCCCACTTTAACAGATTTGTTACAAAAATTTCAATATTTTATTTTTTGAAAATTTATAACACAGATTTGTTAAACCTCGTCAAATTTGTTTTTGTAATTTACCTAAACAACCTAATATGCACATAAGACAAATTTCTAGATATATCAATTACTTGAGATATGTGTATAAAAATACCATTTAAACTATCTAGTTTCGATTAGGATGTTTTTATTAGATATGCGCATTAATTATATTTTGACGGATCTATCAAAACCATACATTGCAGAACTATTTCACAAGTAGTTCACTTATAATCTTTATAATTTTTACGGATTAATCAGTAAAACTATAAAGGCTAATTTGAATTTTCAATTGCTGCTGTTGATGAATTACGTAACGAAACAAATTTGTTTACATTTAACTTTTCTATTTATATGTATTCCATTTCGCCTTTTTTCCACGAGCGAGATAAACATATATGTAGTTTATAACAAGAAAACCAATGTCATTTTTTTCAATTTTGTAAAAACTATTTCGAATATATCAATTTTAAACTTCTAAATGAAATAGAAACTAATGTCGCCAGGCTGCTCTAATCCTTCAAAACAAACCATTATGTGATTTCCGTAACATTGTAACAAGGCTGAAGCTTCCAATTTTGATGCCATTTTTCACAAAACTATCAAAACTGACATGGTCTCTTCTTGCTCCACACCATATAAGGGTGGTCAGTAATTTTTGTGCTATGCTTATTATTCGGCTGTTAAACTACACATAATAAACCATTTTTTGCTATACATGAACTACTTTGTTCGTTACTACTAAACCTAAGAGACTTGTTTAAAATATAAGCAAAGTAGTTGGGCAGAAGCATAATTTATATTGCCAATGCATCTAAATGTGATACAGTTAAACAACGATCAGCATCCAATAATATTTAACCCCACTGTATTAAAAAAATATGGATAAAAAAGCATTCAAATCATGTCATTGTTTCCAGTGTTCCTCTGACTGACATCCTGCTTCGATTGGGTGAATACGACATCAGCCATGAAAACGAACCCTTCCCATTCGTCGAGAGAAGGGTGCAGATAGTGGCTTCCCACCCTCAGTTCGATCGTCGGACGTTCGAGTACGATCTCGCACTGCTGA